>JASVER010000015.1:15481015-15543208 GCA_030449065.1 Oceanodroma leucorhoa | reverse complement strand
TTGGTAGGTGGCTGTGCTGGCCACAGTGATCATGAAATGGTTGAGTTTAAAAATTTTCACTGTAATGAGAAAAAAGGACAGCAGAGTTGCTACCCTGGACTTCAGAAGAGCAAACCTGAAGCTATTCAGGGAGCTATTTAGCAGAGTACTCTGGGAACCTGCTTTTGAGGGCTTAGGAGCCCACAAGAGCTGGTCAGTTTTTAAGAACCACCTTTTTGAAGCACAGGAGCAGGCAATGCCTTTGTGTCGAAAGTCAAGCAAGCGGGGTGGAAGAGCAGCTTGGCTGAACAGGGAACTCCTCATGGAGCTCAAGAGGAAAAAGAAATTGTATGGTCTCTGGAAGCCAGGTCAGGCTTCGCAGRAAGAGTACAGAGCTGTGGTTCATATATGCAGGGAGAAGACACGAAAGGCCAAGCTCAGTTAGAGTTGAAGCTGGTCAGTGTTGTGTCAGACAACAAGAAGTACATTTTTAAGTATGTTAATAGCAAGAGGAGGTCTAAAGAAAATGTTGGACCGACACTTGTTGAACGTGGTCACCTGACTAATAGAGATGAAGAAAAAGTGGAGGCATTCAATGCTTCTTTTGCCTCAGTCTTTAACAATACTGATAGACCTCGGGCTGCCTGGTCCCCTGAGTCGGAGGACCACGAGTGTGGGAACAGCGACTTTCCATTTGTGGACACTGAAATTGTAAGGGACCAGCTGTATCAGCTGAATGTTCACAAGTCCATGGGGCCTTCAGTGCTCCGGGCTCATCCCGGAGCACTGAAGGAGCTAGCGGATGTTATGGCAGGACCCCTCTTGATCATCTGCCAAAGGTCTTGGGAGTCTGGGGAGGTCCCTGCTGACTCGGGGCTAGCCAGTGTTATTCCCATCTACAAGAAGGGCGTGAGGGAAGACTGAGGGAACTACAAACCTGTTAACTAATCTCAGTTCCTGGAAAAATTATGGAGAATATTATACTGGCTACTATTGAAAGGCATTTAAAGAATAATGCAATCATCAGGCACAGTCAACATGGATTCACAAAGGGAAAGTCCTGTTTAACTAATTTGGTATTCTTCTATGTATCCGTCCTAGTGGATGAAGGGGAGGTGGTGGATGTAATTTTTCTGGATTTTGGTAAGGCTTTTGATACTGTCCCTCAGAGCATCCTTCTGGACACAGTGTCCAACTGTGGGATGAACAGGTTCATGGTGCGCTGGGTGAAGAACTAGCTGAAGGGCAGAGCTCAAAGGGTTGTAGTGAATGGGGCTGCATCTGGCTGGTGACCGGTCACCAGCGGTGTTCCTCAGGGTTCAATTCTAGGGCCAGTTCTGTCCAATACATCTATCAGTGATCTAGATGCAGGAGTTGAATGTACCATTAAGTTTGCTGATGATACCAAACTGGGAGGTGCTGTTGACTCTCTTGAGGGACAAGATGCCTTGCAGAGACATCTAGAGAGATTGGAGCATTGGGCAATGATTAACGGGATGAAATTTAACAAGTGCAAATGACAAATTCTGCACCTAGGACGGAGTAATGCTGGGCACAAGTATAAACTGGGAGAGGAGTGGCTGGAGAGCAGCCCTGCAGAAAGGGATCTGGGGGTGCTGGTTGGCAGCAGGCTCAACAGGAGTCAGCAGCGTGCCCTGGCAACCAAGAGGGCAAACCACGTCCTGGGGTGCATCAAACACAGTACAAGCAGCCGGGCAAAAGAGGTGATTGTCCCACTGTATTCAGCATTCGTGTGGCCTCACCTTGAGTACTGTGTGCAGTTCTGGGCCCCACAATTTAAGAAGGATGTTCAGGTCCTCGAATGTGTCCAGAGGAGGGCAACACAGCTGGGGAAAGGGCTGGAAGGAATGTCCTATGAGGAGCAGCTAAGGACTCTGGGTTTGTCGCGTGTGGAGAAAAGGAGGCTGAGGGGTGACCTCATTGCTCTCTGCAGCCTCCTGAGGAGGGGAAGTGGAGAGGGAGGTGCTGATCTCTTCTCCCTGGGATCCAGGGATAGGACGTGTGGGAATGGTTCAAAGTTGCACCAGGGGAGGTTCAGACCGGACTTTAGGAAGCATTTCTTTACTGAGAGGCTGGTCAGACACTGGAACAGGCTTCCCAGAGGCGGTCGATGCCCCAAGCCTGTCAAGTGTCTCAGAGGCATTTGGATAATGCCCTTAATAACATGCTTTAACTTTTGTTCAGCCCTGAAGCGGTCAGGCAGTTGGACTAGATGATCTTTGTAGGTCCCTTCCAACTGAAAATATTCTATTCTATTCTAAGTAAAATACAGAGGAAAACAGCACAATGCTGACCATCAGCTCACTCAGTGAGAGGTGTGGAGGCTTCTCCTATTGCCTGGGAATACGATCCACAAGGCTGGAGCTAAATATTTCTACCCCATTTGCAAAAAGAAAAGCAAGAGAGGTTCCACCTCACAGGATCTGATAATCCAGTTAGAGCATCCCTGCAACATCAAAGATCCAGGTTCAAACCACTCTTCTGGATGATTTGATTTTTGCCTCTTCCATGCTGGGGATCCCTCCTGTGGGAGCTATTCATTGTGCACACAACATTAAACATTTAGCAGGGACTGAGACCTCAGCTTTCTAGATCTGAGCTGAGTGCACTTACCAGAGGGGCATAGACTCAGTCAGACCAATTAGTATTTAACTTAGAATTGACCTGAATTGAAGCTAGCCAAACAACTCCAACAGGAGGAATACCCCCGGAGAATGGCTGATAGCCTGGCATGCCGAGTCATTTTGCTGGCGCATGAGACACCAAAGCCTGCTTCAGAAATAGAAATTTGAATCAGGACTTCCCCTTTCCCGGAAAGCACTAGGTCATTTTGGGAGCCAAGGACTGTAACCCATAGGTTACAGGTGATCTTTGCATCCCTAATGCCTCAGGTCACATTGTTAAAAAATGTGTGGAAATGGCTATTCTGAGAAAAAAACTCTGGACCTGCACGGGCAGGGGATGGGCTCCAGGTGAGGCAATGAAGTATCTGCACCCAAGTTCACTCTCCCCTTCCACATTTTGGGTGAATCTAGCCCTGCTGTGCAGTCCAGACCAGTCCTCTGCTTGACACATGGAGCAAATGAATTGGACAAAAATCGAATTCTTGCCTCAGTAATGATACAATTCCCCAAGGTTTCTGATGCTGTCTGTCATTTCAAGATTACAGGTTTTCAGAACAAAGCAGGTGGACAAATATGACATCAGTGTAAAAACATCGGTATCCGCTCCCTGCTGTATTGTTGCAGTGACAGATATGCATTTCTGCCATAAGAAGAGTTACAGAAACAGACAGGTCGTGCTGACAAGACAATACGTATATTTTGTGGGAAAAGCTAACAGTGCCCAAAAAAATGGTCCTGCTATTTCTTTAAATTTGAGTGATTACACAGATAATCTCGTGTCTCTTTGAATCACAGTTTACAGGTCTTCCCTGAATCATTTAATCTCAGCAGGCACTGTGTTGTTCTAGCATCCTGATAGGCATTTTCTCCCTGGTATATGTTGAAATTCAAATTCAGTCCCTACCCTGTGCCAAAAAAAATTATCTAGGTTATGAACTGGAGCTGTTCATTTGTCATTATCAGCTGACATTCGAGGCATGTTAAGAATTTTCATTGTACGGGGTATAACCAATGCACTCACATGTCAGCTCTGCAGTGGAAACAAAACCATTCTGAAAAAATACAAATTCTCCAAAGATTTGCCCTAAAAACATAAATTTTCTGTTAAATTTACTTTTGTTACTTTAACATTTTTATGCTTTTCCATTTCTCTTCTAACCTTGGAGAGAAAATGATGAAATAACAGAAGCTGCTTCAAAAATCAGGAAATTTCGGCAGCTAAAAGAAAGAGCTTTGCTGGGTGATGTATTAAGCTTCACTTTCAGACCAAGAAGTCTAAAACAGCATGGGACTTCTCTGGACTTCTGAGTGCTGTTCATTAAAACTTAGTATAAACTTTGTCCCATTCTGAGATTCTTCTGTATTAGAGCTGACTGAGATATTAAGCAGCTGTGAAATCTGCCATATAAAATTTTGAGTAATATAAGCTACTAGCATATAAAAACTTGCATTAATGTAACATTCGGGTTACAAATAATAATGCTTAAAAATCAGGAAATAGCAAATTGATGGCAAAGTCAGCCATTAATTCTCTTCTATTTGCTCCATTATATGGATTATAAAACAGTATTTTTCTGCCTGTTATTTTATTCTATCTTTATTTCCACTGATTGATTGTTATAAAATAAGAGCATTACAGCAAATTATCTGTAATCATAAGACTACCTATTTTTTCCCTCAAATAAAATAGCGTAATCCCATAAATACAGCTGGACATGCACTGGATTTCTTTTGTACAGAAAATTCTTCAATTAAAAAAATCCTAATCCGAGATAGAATGAAAACCAAAGCGATAAAAGAAATTAAATTCTGAAAGAAAATCAACTGGCATGGGTCTTTTAACATTAAAATTAAACTGTTTTATCTGGAGTTTGACTTTCTGCAGGATGTTGCAGTTGCTAGAAGTTCATATGAGTGCAAAATGCATTTCAATACATTCACAGAATAAGAATCTGTTGAGGGCTATTCAACACAGAGATCCCTGCTCGGCCTCACAAAGTTTCTGAGCAGAAGCAGTTAAAGGCTGCTAAAATGTTCTGTGAAAGCATACCAAAGTGTTTCCTGGAAGTGGAACAGTTAAATTTTTCCCTAGCTATCTGAAATCACTACTGTCAGAGGCAAGACAGAAAGCTCTAGCATCCCTGGGTGGGACTGGTGTGTTGGCCCCTTGGAACCAGGAATGCTGGTCTACCATAACTTTCTGTTACTTGGCATTTCATTAAATTAAAACATTAAGGCGGAAAAAGCAATCAAAACATGGAAGTGAGTGGTTCTGTGCTGAAAAGACCAGAACACTCCCTTCTCAATTAGCTTGCCAGAGCAGAATGACAAAGCACTTTCCAAAGTAAAAGGATTACACCAGAAAACATCTTACACCCAATGTTCTCTATCAGCTTTGATCCATAAGCTTAGCAATTAGCAGTACAGAAGCTCTTGGAGCGAGACAAAAAATAACGGTGTTTTTATTTGTACGGGACTGGATTTCCTTTGATCAATGTTTGTAAATGGCTGGAAATGACACGGAAAGGAGACCAAACTGTAAAACTTCACAAATAAATTTTACATGCTTAAACTTTAATCTAATCATAGGTCTTTCAAGAAAAGAATGCCCAAATTTAAGACTCCACTTTCATAGTTAGTCTCCCAAAAACATGGCCTCGTTTTGCTAAGGTGTTGTAGCTGTCATTCATTTGCACATCCATTCTGAAAGATGAAACTAGAGACCATGGACAGAAGTACGTGCACGCAAGTTTGCAGATTTTGCAGTAGCTGTTTCAATTACAATTACTGTCTATTAGGAATAAACAATATGCTTAACATAAAAAAAAAAAAAAAAACCAACACATGGAACAACACATGGAAACAAGACTTATCCAAAAGGTCTTAGAGTATCAAAACTAGGATGCGTTAAGCATCCTAAATGGAGAAACAATTTGAAGTGTTTTCATTTTATTCTTATTACTTTTAGTCTTGTGGACTCTGTGGAAGTTGTCAGTGTTTAGAGGTCTCTAGCATTATGCTTTAGTCGTTATTGATGAGTGTTTACAGTTCTCCAGGTGGAAATAAAATGTTAGACAATAGCCAGCACCACTGTCACATCACTGGATAAGATATTTTCCATCTCCAGAATTCAAAAGCACTACAAATGGATAACAGCCCAACTTTCCACAAGCAGGAATTTAAGAACTTACAAAATATGCAGGGTTTTCTCATTGAAGAATAATACCATTACAGCTAATGGAGAAGCAGAATGATTTGTTAGAGCTATTGGGAAAATGATTTCAGCTATAAATGTTGAAGGAAAAGAACAGGAACTAATGAATGTAAAACTGTCTATGCAACTATAGAATCATGCCTCATAGTGCTATTGGCTTGGCCCCAGCAAATGCCATCTTCAAGAGAGACATTTACACTCAGTTGCCCAACTATTTTCCTCCAGCAGATGATGACAAAAGAATAAAAATGAATCAAACTGCAATCAAAACATTTCTCAGATGCCCACCTTAAAGAGTTCCTGTTGCAAAATAAAAGAACAAAGCAAAATAGAGTGGTTTTCCATTTCAGACCTAGCTGCCAGACTGATTCTGGGCTTGCTTTACTGGATGTTTCAGATGAAATGCATTTTTTAAAGCCTTTGAAAGAGGAACAGGTACACAGGATTCCTTTCCCTTATGTGAGCACCTCTGACCATGCTAGTGCAGCTCTTCTATTTCTGACCTAATTAATGTTTAATTAATTTATGTAGCTTTAAAGGATGAGGGTGGAGAAAGGTTTCTTCATCTCCAACATTGAGATGGAGAACTCATCCCCTCTCTCCACTGCTCTCCAAATCCAGAAGGGCACCAGGGGTTTGGTCTCTCTGCCCTGGCACAGGAGATGGGGTGCTGGGTCTCCTCATCAGGAGCCTCCTGGGCACTGGGTGAATGTTGAGCACTAGCCTGGTGCAAACACAGGAACTGCCGATGAAATAAGTGTGTTGGCTTTAGAGAAAGACCATGCCATGACCATGAGCAATTGAAGAGAGGGTGGTACATAAGTTTGCATTCACAGGAGACAGATAGGTTAGAAGGAAAATTCAGAAACCAGGATGATCCCAAGATTTTGGGCTCTGGAGGCAATTGACAAGTCTGGGTCTGAAGAACATGGTGCGTAGTGCCTCTGAGAGTAGGGAGTTGAGAAGGAAACACTTTTTCAGGCTTAAAAAAAAGTGATACTTTAAAAAGGGGAAAAAAAATGTTCATTTATGCAGCCAAGTCTTACACATCAAGTAAGAAGAGTAAGAAGAAAATAAATTAGCAGCTGACATTTTACACTTTTGTGGGTGAATCCCCATGTATGAAGCACCCACAAATAAAAGCTTCACATCCATTTTTAACTTCACTTTTTTAGGTGCTGAAACTTACTGAAGCAAAAATAAAGCAATGAACTAAAGTAGAAGGAAGCAGACTGAAGTTGTTAACAGGCTAACAGCACGGCCATTGCCTGAGGCCAGAAATAGCTGATGGATGATATGACAACAGTCAACAGACAAATCCTCATTACAATTGTAAATTTTGTGTCCCAAACAATTTACTCTCTTCACTATCATCCCTACACTCACTTTTTGCAGCAGCTGCACTACCACCTCTCAGTGTTGTCATAGCTGGCTTATTCTGTATCCCTGGCACAGACCGTAAACTCAGAGATTGCCACCGTCAAAGTAAAATGATGGTTCTGGAGGAACATCGTGGCAGAGGGACCAGAGGTAATGTCCAGGTGTGTACTGGCCAGTCTACAGCATGCTGACAAGAAAGACTGCCCAGTGGGGGATTTCCTGGGGAAAATAAATAGGGGAAGGGAGCACCCGCCCATGAGCAGATGCAGCACGCAGTCCATATCACATGGCAGAGAGAAGATGCACAGCCACAGTGTGTCTGGCTGAACTGTACTCTCATGTCCTCASTTCACAGGAAAAAAAATCTTCAAAAGAATACAGTAGCATTTGAGCAGAAAACTGATGGAAAAATTAGGCACTCAGAAAAAGCCACAATTAAGTTTGACCCAAAAAACATCCTCTTGCCTGTCAATGCGTATAAATATGTGGTCGCATGCTCTTCTCCACCCAGCTCTTTTTCACATATAGTCACATAATTATAGACTATATCATAAAGCACACACAAAGGGATAGAAGTAAAGATGCCTGGGCAATCTTTAGTCCTCCTTCCCTAAGCATCTGGTGGTTTTATTTGCAACCTACAGAATGCTTTTTATATGTAGGATTGGTGTTGCTCACATTACAAATAGGTGAAACAGAATATAACATGCAGAGCTAACTTCCAGTCTGCTGTAAACTCGCTGGAATCACTAGACTAACACAAGTTGCAAACGTGGTCTGCATATAAATAATGTTTTTTTCTCAACTCATGTGTATTCTGGTTGGGCACTGAGACAGACCAGCTCTAGGGAAGAAACTTAACTTACCTTCCTTTAAAAGTAAAGTGGTAAGGGTAACTATCTAGCTGCTTGATTAATGAAAATAGTCTTCAGTGTGAAGCCTATGACTAACATGTTCAATAGGTCTCTCTCTATTGATAAATTACCATGTATCTCCAAGCATGTTATAATTAGGTAATAGAGCAGAGCTGTAAATCTAATTCAATTTTTATTGATGTATCTCAGCTCTGCATCCCATCCTGTGGGACCGCTAGAAAACCAAAGGTTGTTTTTATACCTTTCTAATTTCAGAGAAATACATCCACTGCACTCATAGAAATCTTCCGGCTACAAGCTATTACTGAGTGCATTAAACAGGGAACTCATTACTCTTGCACCATTTTTTGTTACTTCTTCACCTCTTTGTGTTTGTTCCTGCCTTCTAAGCTCACATGAAACAGAGACAAAATGGGAAGGTACTTTCTCACTGCTTAGATGTTGCTGCCTGAGCTTCTGTTTCCCATTTTATTTGAGCTTGGATTCAGCTCACCTATAAATTCGTCGATATGTTGAATCTGCCTGAAACACAGAGAAGTGCCTGTGAAAGAATGGGCCATCTCAACTTATCTAGGCCCTAAACAAAGAGGTATCAACCTCCCTGCTCCAGCCGGAAGGATTGAGTCTCCGTTTTTTGCTTTGGGTTATTAGCCCTTGGTTTATAAGAAGTGCTGAGGTTTGCTCATGTGCTCAGCAGGGTAATCTGAAAAGAATCAAAATTCACCACTGGGATCTAATTATCTCATCCTGCATGTCATTTTGCACAGTTCAGGAGGAGAAAAAAAAAATAAAATAAAGATTATCAAAATTTGCACATTGGAATAGAAAAGTTACTGATCCAGACACCCTTCAATTTATTTCACAAGGAAGAAGTAATGACCTGAATCATTTTAAAGGTGAAACTCAAAGATGAAGCAAACTTTTGATTAATCCTAGCTTTACATATTGCCCCAACCCATGAACCAAAGTGTGTTTGCCATTCAGGTTCCCCCTCCCAATGGCACAGTTTGAACTATCAAACATTTTCTTCATTACCCTCCATGGTTCTTTTGCCTTTTTCTGTGCTTGCTTCTGCCCACAGCTTGATCACCTCCCCAGGTTGCTCTGCTGTTAATTAGGGTCAGACACTTAGGTAATGTAAAGCGATTTATTCTGCAGACTTGGAAGAAGCCAAGACAATGCCACACACCTACCAGCTGAGAACCTGGGTACTCTGTACATCTCTTCTTCTCAAGCAGTGGGCTCCCGTAGCACACCAGGATTCTTGGGTAATAAGTTCCAAGGGAGCCATCAAAAAGGCAGTTTGACTGAATTAGCTTCTCAAATGTTACAATACATTGATATTTCCTTACAAAGGCAGATTCCAAAATTTAATTTCTGAATGTCTAAGTTCCCTCTGAGAATTGGATGGAAATAATTTTCCTCTCTTGTATGAGTTCAGAGAGGTAATTTTAGCAAAGTTTATAACACCAAATATTTAACTATTCCTTCATATGACAGTGAGCAAGCTAAAGACTCCTCAATAAAACTCCCGATTTCTTTAACAATCTATAGTTAGTCTGCTACTATTTCATTTCAAATATTGATTTATTTATTTTTCTGAGTTGTCTGTTGCCTTTCCATTATTCCTTGTCTATTACTCTTTGGGAGACTTGCATATTTTTTCCACCAATCAGTTCAGTTTAAGGGCTGATTTACAGATAAGTCAGACTCTTCAAAGCTTCACTCTTCTCAAAGCTGTGGCTKTTGGCCGTCAAACTGTCTTCCTCAGAGCCACTAAAGCTGTGTTCCCTTCTGTTGCTATGTCTTACTGCTTGTGCAAAGAAATATACGCTCTTAAGTTATGAGATGTTGGAAGGCATCAAAGAAAAGGATTCTAGGTATTAATAAGAAGCTGCTGACAAGATGGCCATGGGCAGAAAAAATCACCTTTTCATACAAGACATAGGAAGCTGGGAATTTACTTGCTGGATAGAAAGACATATTACAGATAGGAAATAATTTTTATTTTCCATTTTATGATCTGGATTCTATTATTTCAAGGCTGTAAACTGATAAACAATAGCAATAAGAGAGGACTGGGCATTTTGAATATTACTGCAGGGCTTATGTTATGGCTTTCTTAGTTTGCAGGAATGTATGTTATACTTTCATCATGAGGTAAATCTCAGCCTTTGCCTAATTTATGGAAAGATAAAAACATTACTGGTTAGAACCAGCAAGCTTTTTCAGAAGGGAACACAATAAATCCACAAAACTCCATACTTTTCAATTGACAATACTAGATCATTTGAAAAAAAATGTCTGTTTCCATCTGGTCAGCATCTGTTAAGTTCCATGTCACTACAGAACGTGTAAGATTTTTTTCCTCTAGCGTTTGCTAAATTTGACCCAATTTAATTTCAAAAATGAAGCAGATGCACATCTTAAAGAGATAAGAGAGAGAGAGACAATCCTCTTTATACCTGCCCTTGGAGATACCTCTACTGATTATCTCTTGTATTAGATACAGCTGAATTACTTGGGCCCTTCTACATGTTGATCCCAATTCTATTTCCATCCTCAGGGACGCTGGCCTTTAATGAAAACCACTATAAATAGAAGATATTTTATATCCTTTACTTATTATTAGCTGATTTCATTGGCCAGTGACTGTGCAAAATACATAATTTCTTTGGTCAAGGACAGCTCCCTAAACTTGTGAGACAAAGAGATGACATGGGAAAGTTGGCGTACCCAGGATCCCATGCTCGGCGAGGAGCAGCACTAACTCAGCCTGTCCCTATGTCCCAGCTCAGTCCTCTGTCCCCTTGCCCAGGATCTCTGCTCATGGTGAGGTACAAGTAAGTGGCCAGCTTACAAGCCACAGTTACTGATCTTATTTCTCTCACAACAACCACGAAGCCTTTTTGTAATTTACTTGATTCTCTTCACATAAAAGCTAATCACAGCAGTGAACAATGCCAGTTTTACCCATTAGCTTTATCTGATTTTCATACTTGTTAAACATACAGCTTAATCTTTTGTCACTTCAAATATTGTAAAATTTCCCCTTTGATAAAATACAGGTGACAGAAATGCACATTAAATATATGTCTGCTGTATTAGCAGACATCATAGCATATTTTTTGGCATCAGTGGGTTCTCAGCATGGCAAAGCAGTAAATCCTTTGTTTATATGAAATGCATTTTCATCCAAAATGCCTTATTATCCTGTTTATTGCATCACTTTTGCCTATTTTATACCATTGTTATTCCACTTTCCCCAAGGAATCACTACTGATTTGAAGCTGTGTTAGATAAAGACGAGGTCATACCATACCTCAGAATGACTTCAAGTTTCCTTTATTTTGTGAAAGGTTGATTTAACATTAGATCAAGCATCTCTTGAGATCTTTTCATAAAATTGAAGTTCTACTGAAATATCATGTTTTGAGATAATCACATGCCTTAAAAGTCATGGATTATGTGTATCATGTAAGATATTAAACCTGTGAAGATGCTGCTTTTAATATGTCTTTTAGTTAAGACCATATCTTGACATGAATTATTCCTAGCATAGTTTCTCACACACTGGTTCAGCAAGCAATCATCCACTACATCCATCATTTCTGTTGCTGTCTCACCATATGTCTCAGAGGGAGTGGAGGGGGGAAGTTTCCAGTTAATCATTTTTTTGCATTTGGTATGCAAATCACTTAAAATTGAATGATATGGCAATTTCAAACAGTATTGTCCTAAGAAAGACTGAAGTTTTAGTACTGAGTTAAGTTTGATAGGTTTACTGGGTTTTTTTTTTATTTGCTTGCATCTTAACAAAATTTTACAGCTAGAAAAAAAATCTTACGATAATCTCTAGCCTGTTTCCTCCTCAGAGATATGTTTGCAAAAATTGGTTTTATATTATCTTAGCGAGAGGCTTCTGCTTGTAATATTTCAAACCTTCATCTGTCCTTGGCTGCCATGACATTCATCCATCTGACAAAATGGAAAAAAAAGTGCCAGCCCACGAGTGAATGCTCCTTTAAGTAAATTTGTTAGCCAGGCATAAAGGGTACTGTGCTCACTGAAGCTGCATTGGCAGCCGCATCCTCGAAGGTTTTGTGACTCCTACAGGCAATGGGTAACACAGGGTAGCAAGACTCACGACAGGACATTCGAACAATACAGCTTTTGCTTTTAAGAACAATCTGTTTTCATCAGCCATGATGAAATCCACAGAACAGTGGCACTGCGTAGGTTCCTCTTGGCTTTCTGAAGATGCATATAATGAGATATAAACAACGGTTTGTTAAGTTTCGGATTCATTTTGTAACCTCATGAAAAGCTCTGCATACTGCTTCTCAATATTGGAAATTGTCTAGCCATAAATGCACATCAATAAAGCACAGAAGGCTCAAATTTAGGAAACAGAGCAGAGCCTGAATAAAATCTTTGCACAAAACCAGCAAGGCACTGAGACCTGAATTTTTCAGCTGTACAAGTCAGGCCTCAGCTGGACACAGAACAAGACAGAGATGGGGAGAAGAAACATGATGAATTTGTATCCTTCTGAATTTTTTCTGAGGTGTATGTGCTGTGCATAGACTAGCAGGTAGTGTCTCAGGCTGCCTGCACTTTCTTTCTCTGTAGATAGTAGCAGGGATCCATGGAAGCTATCACCAACAACTGGTTTTGATTTCATACTTTCTCTGCAATCACGACATATTTTATAAGCAGCTCTTTGTTTTGTGGGATCATCAGGTCAGCTTGGAGCTTAGCTCATGAGACAGATACAGCAGCTTACTGAGCATGTTTTAATCTTTCTATTCAGCAAGAAAAGCTTCATACTTCTGATAAGGGTTCCTCCTACACAAAGCACTTACACACAATCCAATTAAACAAAAAGTGGAAACAAAGAATGTAGGGTCAGATAGGGGTTTTTTAATGTTATCCAATGATTTTTCCATCTAAAAGCATGCAGATATGTGTAGGAGCGAGGATGGTATGCAGATTTCCTTCTGCCAGGTGACTGTACAAACTGCTAGATGATACAGTCATATTTCCTCTTGGACCCTCTTTGATCTATTGAATTTTTAAGGTTTTTCTGCGCAGTGGAACAGCTTCAGTCAGAGAGACAACAGATGCTCTCTGCCCCCTCACGCCCCACTCCAGCTCCTGTACCAGCATCTTAGTGGTTGGGCCTCTCACAGGGGGGAGAAGTGAGAGATTTGGGTTTGAACGATCTCCAGCGGGGCAGGAAGCTGAGTTGGAGTCTCTAAGACTCTTCACAAGTGATCCAGCTTTCACCGTAAAATAAAAAAAAAAAACATATAATTTCAGGCAACTGTGGAGTTTAGGTTCCTCCATATGTGAGAGCTGAGAAAACGACTTCAAAATTACGGTTGTCAGTATATGCACTTTAGTTTTGCCTATTTTAAGCACCTACATCACTTTTGCAGGAGATCCTTATCCTGTGCCCTGGAAAGCAGTCCCATTAATTCCTGAGCAGAAGAGCTACAAATGCTACATTCCCTGCTATCGACAGAGAAGTGGCTGTTTCTGGATATTACCGGTGACCAAATTTCTCAGCTGAGAGTATTTCTGTTATTCAGAAACAGGAGGTCTTGTGGTTTAGTGCCTGTGAGGGCAATTTTGTCCAGCATAAAATAGTTCTCTGGAGCTAAGCTGTGCCACTGTGCCCAGCAACTATTAAGGTATTTCCCTTGCACACCGATACTTTGAAGCTGGGCCTGAATGCTCCTGAGTCACAGTATGAAGATCCAAACCTCTGAATCTTCATTAAAATGTTATCTTCTGTTTCACACAAAGAATATTTGGCTCTTGAACAGGCAGTCTATGCCCTCCACAGATACTTGCCTGGGTCCTCCCACCCGCGGTCACTCAGCCACTACCAGTCCCGTTAGTGAACCGCAGCTCAAAAACCGCCAACCAAAACCTCTGTGGGTCATGCCGGTATTTGGGTCTCAAAGTATTTGCCTTTCAGGTGTAGAACAGGTAGGTGCAGAGCAGTCTGAGGCAGAGGGGTTTTCTCCCACGGCATCCCTGTGCTATATGCAGGAGGAGGATGTACCATCTTTGTCCTAGATCAGTTGGAAAATGACTATCATCTTTCTTCCCTAAAAAATATGGTTCTTATTTATTTTACTGTTAGAGTAGGGCCTGTGGAAGTGACCCAAAGCTTGATTCAACTCTTTCAAAAGGAACAAAGAACCAGATGTGGATGGAAAAGGTAGAATAGTCTTTGGCCAGGAACCTCAGCTGAGGAAGGCCTACAGTTCCATTTAGCACCACTCCTAAGGGGAAAGGACACTTCTTCTTTAGCTGAAAAAATAATGACCACTCTCTGAAAACCATATATTTTATTTTCCCTGGGTAACTCACAGACATTTTACAATGGCAATAAAGTTTTAATTTAAAGCATCAATGATGCAATCTTTCAAGAGGTAATGCTTGGTTTAGTCTCTGGCAGCTCTCTGGTCCAAATCTCTTGGTCTTCACTTTTCATGGGCCATTAATGAAGAGATGAACTGCAGAACAGAAACTTGATCCATTAAATCCATGCCATTAGTTCTTTTGTCCTCTTTATCAATCATATCGAGATCCAGGTAGTGACTGGAATTTTCCATAAACACCTATTGCTTGTTCCATTTTTCTTTCCTCTTTGGGCAGTTGTTATTTTAGTCTAAGCATAACTTTTGTCTACAAGATCTCTTGCATGGAGAGGAAACTTACTGTGAATACTGATATTTTATTGACTCATTTTATTTCTCAAAAAATGCTATGACTTTGCATAACTCTTGATCTGGAATGTATTGTTTTGTTGCCTAAAGAAACATTAATCATAAATTCAAGAAAGACAGGGGAACAGAAATAACAAAGATGAAACTGGAACAAGAAATGCATAAAACATTGGAAAGATATAAATAAATTCACCAAATATGCCTGTTAAATCCTAAGAATATCAATGATTTTATAGAAATAATTGCTTACATGCTAAAGCAAAATGTTTCTGATCGTGACTGTTGTACTCTGTTTTGATAGCCCAAGATATTCCACTGTCTGAAGCATCTGAAGCATTGAAGTAATTTTCCTTTCAAAGTAAAAAGAAATATCAGATACATAAACAGAACTAACAATAAAGGTTTTTTTCTACCAGAAGAAAACAGTTAGAACAATTTTGAGTAACTTATTTTAAGGAAAGATAATGAAACCAGATTTTCTTTTATTCTGAAGAGAAAAATGCTATGAACATTTTTACCATAAATAGATATTCATTTTAAACTCTCTTTACTTGACAAGCTATTTTCTTTGAAATATGAACCCAGAAAATTCTAAACTATTTCAGTATCTGAGATCCTAAAAGGCAATAACTTTTGCTTGGTGGCAATTTGTGATAGCCATTTTTCTATGTATAATACTGTGTGAGTTTCTTACACTTGCTTATCACCTTAGAATTTGAAAGTTATTTAACAATACTAGGGAAACACAAAAATTGTTTTCCAAATACAACAGGGCATACTAAAACAGACAGACATGTTCAAGCCAAAACTTCAAAAACATCTACTCTATTTTGGATGCTCAGTTTGAATTCTTCCAAGCTAAGCACAGAAAAGACAGAGGATCTGAAATTAATGGGCCTGTGCTAATGACTTAATCAAGGACACTCTGAGGAGAAAACTGCAGAAACACACATGAATTCACTCGATGCAGAACCGTTCCCCATCTGAGGCTGCCTTCCCCTTCCCATCACAGTGTGGTGGGAGGGTTAGTCAAAATTGGCACTCGTCCTTCTTCACTGCCCTGACAGAGGGTAATTTACCCATACCAATGGGAGGAGGTACCAACAACTGTTATAAGGGACTGGTCAAAACGTGTTCGATCTTGTAAGAACTAGCCAGTCAAGGAATCTCTGTGTAACCACGTGAAGGTATGATTTGTGTTGAAATATCACTCAGAGGTTGTAACCAGGGACATGGTCCTTTTGGTGATGGTCCCCTTCCTTTCATTCTGGGGCAGAGGGTCCTGGGCATAGGGCTGGGAGAAGCAGGATGGAATAGCTTGCAGACCTGGGGTGTCTGACCGCACCGGCATCCCGCTATGTGGCCAGAGTCACAAGGGAAGGCAGGGAAGGAAGAGCAGTGCCCATTTGCTTTTCTGGTGCCTCTTCTGTATTTACACACAGGCAGGAGTTTTGGCATCAGGTCCTTAAGTCCATCAGGTTTGTCACTTAAATCTAGGGGGTCTAGCACTGTTACCCAGCATGGAGGAGTTCAGAAAATGCACATCAGAAAAAATATGTTTCCAATGTTAAGAAAAAGAAAGAGAAAAGGATTACAAGAGCAGTGCAAATGCTATACAAAGGATTTACCTATTCTCTACCTATATCACTTGTAGAGGATTTGGATGGATTTTAGCTACAGGGAGTCAACTATTCTGACTGTGTATACAGTAAGGACTGCACAAACAGGCATAGTGTCCATTCAGATAATACAATCAACCTCTTATTTCCTTACATTACACAGCAGTACCAGAGGCACATGTTGTCTCAGTTTCCTGCATAGCCTACCTGCTTCCATGCTTCATCCAACACTCTTCCTCTGTAGGAAATTGAGCCCACAGTATTCTCTGGCATATGGATCTTCTTCTTCTCAATATGGGGCTGCTAACATCTCATCAGTTAAGTCAGGATGCCAACCAAAAAACAATTCTTTTCTGAAGCTAAAGAGAAAAAAATTCAGCAGCAATGAAACTTAAATTATGCATTTTATCCCATTTATTAACTGCTAAATTTCATTGTAAATTAGCTTCTAGTGTGTACCACTGTTTCTCTGTCTTTTCTTTCTTCCCTACAAAGACATGAGTAACTCATACCCTATCTAATGTGGCACTGACCTGTAAAAAACACAAAGAACAAGTTTAACAGAAAGGAAACACTAAATAAATGTATATTTCTTTTGTTTATCTCTCAGAATACGCACAGACAGAGTTTTCAGTGCTGTTTTACTAAAATAAATCTTCAAACCCTCAGCAACAAACAGCCAGTCACTTATTAGTAAGAATCCAAATGGATATTACAGAGCCTGACTACTTGTGCTTTTGAGATGTAAATATCAAAATTGCTTTCCAAAGAAGTAAAATGTAAAAGCAGTTAAAGTTCAGGATTCAATTTTTTCCTCTTCTTTTGATAAATGCATTTACATTTTAATTCTCAGTGTTTTCAATTTTCATCAATGAAAGGCTGTATTTCTGGATAAAAAGCACAATTATAAAATGTTGTCCAGTACACAATTTTCTTGTAATTCACAGAAATTATCTGAGGGCATATAGCTCATCATAATATATATTATAGTGTTCAGAGCAGAGAACTCAATTGTTACGGCTGCAATTTCAAACATATGTACATTAATGAACTGGCTGTGACTTCATTAGAAATACCTAGAGATTTTTTTGCTGACACAGAATCATCACCGCTGTAATCTTACAAATCTGCACAGATTGTCAGAACTGTGCATGTTATTTCATTTATTCAGTCAATGTAAGTGTCAATGCCAATTACACTGCAGAAATCCATATAATAATCCTATTTTTTTAAGTCCATGTGGCACCATAGATTATGAAAGGAACAGAACAATGCAACATGCCATGACTGACATAATTTGGCAAAACAGCGTGGCTTTATTTATAGGAAGAACATACTATAAATCCTTTTCTGCTTTTATTGCAATCAGTTCCCTTCCTGCGCTCAAAATGATAAAGCAGATTTTGCTAATGTAAAAAAAGGTCCAAACAAACACCGGAAACATTATTGGTCTTTATCCATAGCATGGGATAGATTTTTGCTACACACCTTAATCACTCTGGCTACTAGAAACTGAAGAAACTGTTGCCGAACAGACAACAGCATCCACAGTTAACAACTGTTCAATGCGGTACCCATTATAAAATGTAAGACTGGTGTGCAGAGCTGTAAAAAAATATACGGACTCTATTCTCAAAAAAAAGGTACATCAATAAATAACATAAGTTGAGAAACCAGAGGATAAGGCAAAATATGCAGGAGGTCAACAAAAGTCTGGTAGATAAAGCTCAGAAGCGAGGCTGGAAAACAGCACAGAATGGAGAATGCATTCAGCACGCTGCCAAAGAATAGAGACAAGCTGCAAGTAATAACGGGCTTCCCTGGGGGAGACTGCGATTTCATCTCAGCACGGGGAGCTTGCTGCCGTAGGGAAGTGTCCCTCTGCCCATGCTAAGGAAGCCCAGGGAGCCGTTTGAAGGCTTGCTCTTTGGGGAGACTGCATTCTTCTTTATTGCAGATACTGCAACGGGTTTTTTTCCCTGCTTGCAGCAGACACCTTGCCCTGCTCACATTCATTTCTCTTTCCCTCTCTAAAGCTTTATTTCTCCCTGCCTGGGTTTGTGGAAGCTCCCACCAGCACTCCTTGCACCTAACTTATTTACATCTTCTGATCAAGTTTCATTTTTCAGGTTTGGTCAGCAGTCTCCTCTGCACATGGCTGTCAGGTTTGTTATCCCCTTTCAGTGCAGAGAGATGGGACTAAGACAGACCTGTAGCCCTCCCTCCTTCAGCTCTGGTGCTGTTGAAGGCACTTCCCATAGGTGTCCTCCTCCGCCTCCACATCATCCCATCTGGGGAGAAGAGAGTGTCTTTCAGAATAGGAGGTGAAAAAGCCTGACCTTAGCAAGCCAGTGACTGACAGCTGGCTGCTTTCTGGAAATACATCTAAGGATAAGCATCAGGAAGATCTATTTAAGCTAAAAGTCAGAACTGGCACTAACATCATGGTTGTAAAAGAAGCATGAACCACATCACACTGGAAACAAACACACACACAAAAAAATTGGTCTAGGAGTCTAACTTCTTTTAAGAGAAAAGTCAATAAACATAAGAATAAGATTATGTAACACAATGCTTGCTTGCTCTAATCTGGAGTGTCCCCAGCCCTGATACAACTGACACAATTTCAAACATGAACATCATATGAGCAGTAATGTACTTTAAAAATAGGAAGGAAGCATATTCACTTATACAATAATTATTCCTCATTACATTTACATAATTATACGCATTATTCTAAACATAATATATGTGTATTTATTGACAGAGTGATGTTGTCAATATATTTTTCCTGAGAAAGCATCTACTGAACCAGTGCTGAAATCTGAGTATTTTAGTGGAACTGAATACATCGCACTTGTTCCTTCACAAGATCATGTCCTTCACATTTTTGGAAACTTAGTCAAGATTGTCGTGTTCACTCATCCTAAATTTATTTGACCTTAATCCATGCTTGATGATGCACTGAGAAAGCCAAAAGGGACACAGCAGACATAATAAGAGATGTGCCTCACGGCAGGGAGCAGTTTATTCTAATGATTATTTATAAACCCCTTCAGTTCCCCAAGATGTGCTTTAGCAGTTGATTATAGTCTTTTTCAGCATTTTAGAAGCTGTTCCTAATAATATGGCAGGTTTTTCTAGCTGTTAGAATTGTTTAAGCTTCTGATTAATTTTGTATCAGTTGTGATACTAAGAGGAGATACTTGCCCCTGGTCACAGCCCGTATAGCCAAAGAAAGGGAACTTTGCTGCTGAACACCTACCCCTAGTACAAACAGGCAGTCAAGAGGCTCCCTAAGATAAAACTCCCTTTGATTTCTCCAGACATTTTTTTTTCCTAAGTTAAGGCTGCAGGACTCGGCTGTGAGTTTGCAAGTGCCAAGGAGCTGAACTGAGTTTTACTACTCCATTACTCATGTGTCTCTATTTTTCCCCAAACTCTTTATATAGCTGCCACAGTTCCTCTGCACCTTGCAAGAGATGGATGAGCCAAAACCCACCTCTTTAGCAATACCTGTAGCACTTGCCAAGTGCCAAGTCATCTATTTTATGTAGGATACAAGCAGTAGCTCTGCGTGCTAGACTGCAGGCCAACTGTCCTGTAAATAAATCCTGGTCTTTCCAAGTTGACCCTCTGTGCACATTTAAACACTTCATCCTCAGGGCTGCACCGTGATGCACAGCGGCTACGAGGAGTCTGCAGCCACAGACAGCCCTGTGGTAAAGTACTGGGGACATCAGCAGAGATAGCTTCCCAGAAAAGTTAATTACGCAAGTCAGGATTAGAATTTGACCACTTCTGCCCCCAACCAGGAGGCTGCTGCTCTCTCCTTTTGCCCAGGTATGACTCTGGGATTACAAGAGCTGAAGTTTCCCTCACTGTCCTTCTTGGCAGCTAGCCGCAATGGACAGTGAGTCCATGGTGGGGTAGAGAGGACAAGGGAAATAAATAGCAGGATAAGCCAAGGCTTGCTGTGACCTGTATATTGTATTCTCCACTACAAATGTTTGGCAGAGATATTTGTTTCTTAGGAACCACTGAAGCTATTTGCACGCTGCTTGTACTGCAAAATGACTGATTGTTCCTATTCTTAGGCAGGGCTAATTTACCTTTCTGCCAAAGCAATTTTCATGGAAAACAGAGTTTTAGACAACAACTGCAAAAAATACCTTCTTTATAGAAACACAACCAACAAGCAGTAACCTCCGTGACCCCAGTCCAAAAACGTAGCTTTTATGCAGGAGTCTGAAAAAATCTATAATGGGTGAGGAGAAGGAAATCACTGCATCCTTTCAGGATTACTTTTTGCTCTTCTAGCACATATTTCTCCAAAGGGCTGGATCCTGCTGGATGACAGCAATTGCTGTGGCTTCCGTGCATGCTGTGGTGTCACTGACAAGGTGAGATAAGCTATGTGATGGCGGTTGTGTCAACCAGCAGTCCCACACAAGTGCTGTAACCATTACATGCACAAAGACACGGAGCTTTCCACTTGAAAAGACCTGGGGGACTTTATAATATCATTTCATTAGTGGCCATGCAGTGACTTTCTTCCAAGATCAGGTTCTCCCACATTTGGGCAAAGCTATGCCACAGCAAGCTGTAGGAACGGGCTTATAACATGGAAATAGCTACCAAAGTACAGTCCTGCTCCCACTGCAGCTGACTGCAAAACTGCCTGACTTGAGCAGGATGGGCACGTGTGGGACTGAACTAAGCCCACTCCCTCTTCTGCAGCGCAGTCCCTTCCCTTGTATCCCCTCCTCTCAGTTAAGCGCAGGCACAGAGGCTTCTCGCTCAGCTGAGGACAGTCTCCTCAACCCACAGCCTGTGCAGAACATCTCAGCACATCTGAGCTGTGAATGCTTGCCCTCCCCGCGACCTTCTGCAGCCCACAGTACCATGTCCTGGCTTATCCCATGTACAGAGTGAAAAAAAAAAATATTTAGAGCAGGCTTTGGTTTTCTTAGCCTGTAGCTTCTGGATTCGGTGGGCTTTTCTGCTTGCAGTTGAGCTGGCTTTCACAGCAAACAGCATAGATTAAGTTCTACCCTCTGAGCAGGGATTTCTCATTTCATACATCATTTATAAGTTTCTGCAGTGATTCCACAAAGTCAGTAACTCTCCATAACACAAAGATGAGAAGGACAGAAAATATAGCTGAAAAAGTGACAAACCTGCAAATTGCATTTATGTAGAGTTCTGGTGCCACAAAGCTTCTACAGCAATTTTATGGAAACCTAGCAAATTCAGTATAAATAAATTTGCAGTTTAGGAAAGTTATGCATTTATGGATTTCAACACAGTGCCATATTACAGCTTAGCAGAGATGCTAAATATCTCTCGCACAAAATGGAAATTAAATCTGCTGTTCTGTTTTGTCAGATCAGGTCTTTCCCTGTGGTATGCTGGGCATAGATTTCACTGCCTTTCCCTCACAGAAGTTGCAGTAGCAGTGAAAAATCACACAAACAAAACCCACTTTTGCAAAGGTTGCAAACACTAAGTACCTCAGATTGCTTTATAACTGGCAAGTGATGTCTTTTTTTCATTTTCTGCTTCTCTGGGGTATTCCATCCATTACTCATTACCAGAAAGTGAACAGAGGCTACTACAGAAGAACCCCAGTACATTTTGGTGACATCCTGATTCCAGAGACGTAAGCAGCAAAAATTCCACAGGTTTTATTAGAGCCAGAAACTGCTCCTTTGTACTGAGTGCTTGTTCTTATAGTCAGAGCCAGTTGCCAAAATGCTGGTCCTGATCCCGCTTTCACAGCTGGATAATCAGGATTTACTGTGACCTAAATTAGTGAAGTCAGAATGGTGTAAATGAGAGGAGAACTGGGGCCATCTGCTGTGAATTTCCAGTCACCAAAAAGAAACTGAAGAAGTGAGAGATTTTCTTACTGGCCTTCAATTCCTAATGGGCAAAGGTTTACAAAGAAAAGTCCTATCGTGTCTGTCACCCATGTTTAACTGTATCTTAAGTCAATAGGAAATAATGTCAGAAGTATACACACACTCACAAACACACACATATGAAAATATGACATTGAATTCAGGTTGAAATGCTTTTCATTTCAGTACAGCGTATTGCCATCAGATAAAGAAAAAATATATATTATTCTCTGTCTAGCTCTTCCAAAGGAAATAATACCAAAGGTTTAAGAACATACATTGGCTTCCTTCCTGATAGGATTTAAAATGTTCTTTTCCAATGTAAGTGCAAAACCAAACATTAAGGTTGAAAATCAAGCACACTAGTCACGCATATTCAAAACTGATGTGAAAAACCTGGACCTGCTGAAGTCAGTGGCACAACTCCCATTGACTTCCATGAGGCCAAGATTCCATCCAGTGTTCCTAGGAGAACATTAAATTGGCCACGTTATGTAGATCATTTAATGTACTACGGTAACAGGCATAATTTATTGAGATCTACACTCAACAAAGAAATCAATTGAATTGTGGAAAGTATTTATATTAATGTATCTGTAATAATAGGACCTCTAAATTAAGATAGCATTCAAAATCTTATTTTTGGTACTGCCTGACTTCTTGCTTTCCAAAGAAATATTGCAGTAAGGGAATTTTGAACTTGATTTCCCACTTTTCCCACAATAGAACAGCAAAGGTATCACATAACATAGGAGTTTTATCGAAAGCTTCCTTAAAAAACAAATGAAAAAACTTCAACTCAAAATATATTAAGGCACAAAATGTACAGAGACATGAGTAAATGATTTTGTTCTTATTTTTCTCAAACCAATTCCCTGCTTATTTTTAACCTGATTACTAGTCTACTGGCTGCCAGTAAAATTTGGATCCAAATTTTTTTGCTAACCAAGTGAAATTGTTTGGATAGTAAAGTCAGAATTTCTAACATCTTAATCAGGTTGCTTTCTGACTTTTTTAATAACAAAAGAAATTGGGTACATTAAAACTGCAGTTCTTTAAAGTCCAAGACAAACAGCATAAGAAAATATCTGTTTCTTTAGGGAAAATTCTAGCATAAGAATGAAACCAATAGGGTTTTATTGACATTACTTCAAAAAACTGTAGCAGTTAACAGATTCATCTACTCTCTGTAAGTTTTGCTGCATCTTAGGTAGTTTTATAGGAGGACTGGAATTACATATTCTGTTACACAGCCACCTCACCTCTTACAAGGTTATGAATTTCTTGTCACTTCACGGTGGCCAGAACAGACAAACACATCATTTAATTTCTTTCCTATACAGCAAAGCTGGAACATTTTGCTCATTTTGCTTTGTCCAGTACCTTCATTTGGCCTCAAGCACCTCAGTAAGCGAGAGACTAAGCTGTCGTGCCCCACCAGTCACCCCAGGCTGGTCGCGTACTCCTGCAGGAGCAATGCATCGATGGGCAAAGGATGGGCAGGCGATACCAGCACCCTTTTGTGCTACAAACGGTGGGAGAAAACAGCAGAACCACAGCACGAACCCTGCAGATTCGCGGCGCGGGCAGCCGCTGATGTGCAGCAGGCGCCGTGCCGCGCCGCGGGCCAGGGGCGATGCCCRGGGCTGCAGCCAGGAGCTCGCGCAGGAGCAGATCAGCCCTGCGCGCCGATGCACGGCACGGGACACGGGGCACCACGGCACCCAGGTGGGGCAGGAACTCCTTTCTCACCCCAAAAGTGGCTGTCAGGCAGACCCTGAGCGTGTGCAAAGCAGGCACAAACCAACCACTGAGAACGATTTTAACTTCCAAGAGTAAATAATTGCCACCCCCACCCAGCCCCAAACAAAATATTTCCAGGCAAATCTGTACTGAAAGGGAATAAACTCTGACCACTGCAGGCAACTGTCAGAAACTCTAAATAATGAGAATTGGTTATAGGCATTTCTTAATGCAGAACAGCAGTAGCAATGAATATGCTGGGACAATGTGGGGTTTTTTATTCTCTTTCTGTGGAAGAAAATAAATGGGGAACTTTATATATTCACTGGCTCCAAAGCCAAGAAAAAATAATCGCAACCACCCAGCATAACCCATTGCACAAGCAAGTTGTATAACTTCTTCTGAGTGCTTGATTAAATATTCTCCTAAAAGATGTGCTTTACTTTTGCCATAAACACATCAAGAGATGCTGAATTTACCACATTCCTTGATAAATTATTCCTTTTCTCCCTGCTAAGAAACCACATCTTCTTTCAGGATTCATTTTATATCTAACTTTAATTTGCAGCCATCTTGTTATGCCTTTCTCAGCAAGACTGAAAAATCCTCAGCAAGAGCCTTGCTGAAGAACCATGCTGCATTTTTGTTATGCATTAAGCACCTTTCCTTCAAGCCATCTCTCAACTTTCCCTTTTATAAGGAGTTCAATCTGTTCGCAGCTTCTCACATCACGACACTTCACATGCGGCCACTGGATCTTGTTTGCAGCCCCTCTTTGCTTCATAGCCAAAGTTCTGCCCTTTGAATAATATTCCTGTCTTGTCTTGCATATGGTCTCTCATTTGTGCTGCAAACTTCACAAACCAGGGGCCTCCCAAACACACCATCAGTATACTTTATCCAGCAAAACTCTCACGGAAACTCAGCTGTTAACCACTGAAATATGATCTTCCGCTGTGTCTTCCCTGCCCTCCAAAATGGCACGATAACAAGAAACTTTTACAGCATTTCAGTACCGAGGCCTATTTCAAAGAGCATCAACTTGTTTTAAACCTCACCCTATGAACACACTGTGCCCTGGATCTCCCCTTGAAGTACCATGGGAAATACAGACAATCACCATAATTACTTAGATTCCCTTCTCCTTTCCTTTCCGTTACTTTTCCCAACCGTGACAGCTTCCCACTAGCACGGTGCCAGGGGAGGTTTGTCCACGGAGCTGGACGGGTACTGCCCTCCCTTCCTTGCCCACCTCCTCCCACCCTCCACGGCTTCACCTGGCCGCAAATATTTAATACCATGCCTCACACTGTAATTTTTCTTCGTCTGTGATTTGTTTTCAGAGTGGAGCGAGAATACAGTTTATTAGTTGGATCCTGTGGGTTTTTCTCAATATTACTAGCAGAAGCCAATATTTTACTGACTAAAGGAGATTTATAAACAGCCAATTCCTAAATGAAACAGATGGCTTATTGAAAATGAGCAGTCGCTTCTTTGGCACACAAAACCAGTTTTAACTCTTTTTGTATTATAATATTACCGGCTTTGTGTATGTTACAAGTAAGAAGAGTGACAGTTATCATAGACCCACCACGTTAAGCAACAAATAAAAAATCAGTTTTGTGTTTTTGTTACAAATTGCGAAGATCCTATTACCTTCACTCATATGTGTGTAASAGAACTAAGTAAAAAATCAAGCTAGTACTGAATTCACAAACAACTGTGGCTTCAGTTATTGCCAAACATTTGCAAAACTGATCCAGACCTGCTAGATGATTGATAGAAAAATCACCATACTGGACTTCTGAAGCAACTGCTGACACCATGGTGCCCCTTCTTCAACTAACTCAGGGTTAGATCGCTCACCCAGGATGTGGGTAATCTAAGTTAGCCTGAGACATAGAGACTTTTTTCCTTCTTAGAAAGTGAACAAAAACCTCTTAGCATGTGAGCAAAAACCCCAGTAATTCAGAGAGCCCAAACATGTAGCCTAAATAAACAATCACATATGAGACAGTCTTAACTTCATAACTGCAAAAATTAATAAAGACACATTTTCTTGCAGCGCTGGACAAAAATCTGGAGGACTTTTTTTCACTTTTCACCAAAACTCTCCAAGAAAAGCTTCACAAAAGCTTCATACATATATATATGGACATATATGTATCAGAAAGCTGTAGATGTGACATCAGAATACAGCTTTAATTTCTAAAAAGTTAGGAGACTTGGTATCTCTCTATTTATCGCATCTTATCAGAAGACTGGAAACGGCACACTAGTTTGAGTCAAACCTCACATGCCCAATATTTCCTAAGAAATGAAAACCAATTAAAAGAAGACAAGCTTGCCTATTCCTCATCCAAAGACTGTGGCTGGTCATCTGAATCAAACTCCTGAGCTAAATCCTGAAACTTGTGAAATTTCCTTTTCTTCATCAGTGTGCAGAATGAAACAAGCAGCTTTGAATATATTTGTTTGAAACTTAAGAATATTACTCCCTGAGAATATTAATAAACCTAAAGAATATTAATACATCTATATCTAGGTGAGAAGTATGATAATTTGTCATCTCAAATCACTATTTGGATTTTCTTCACAGATACACAGCAAGCAAGCATTGACCTCTAGAATTATTTTCAGCAGAAAAAGGGGGTCATTGCAAAAACTACATACACGTCAGCAAGCTAGCATTTTTTATGGCCAAGTATGTGCATGTTTGTTGTTTATCCAGCGTGTGCAGCTTCCAGAAACTTTAATCAAGAACTCACCATGGCAGAGGAAAAAGTAATCACCCTAGTCACAAATATATCTCCGTAATGGATAGCTTCCCCAATCTTGCCAAGTTAGCCTACGCTGTACTTTTCTGGAACAATGTTGCTGACACTGTCATGAGATATTGGCATATTTAAGCTAAGTTTGAGGATTTCAAAAGACTTTCAAAGAAAGAAATGTCATGACTTTCTACAACTGGGTCTCTGTCTTGATGCTATGAATAATGAATTTGCAGCAATTTCATTTAGAGAGAAGCAGAGAAAAAGGTCACTTCAAACATGGGAAATCAGGCAATGTGATTCTATCAGAAATCATGTTGAAAGGATTCATTTCTTCAAAAATAAAATAAAAGTGCAGCTGAAAATATTAATCTTGTTCCACAGATGTTTCATAGAAAAGAACGCATGAAAGGAGCCCCCAGCCTGTAACAGATACACTGCCACATCCAGTCTATGATTCAATTAGACAAAGAAAACACATATATGTAGGCTGCATTTTTCTTCAGTTGTTGCCTCCCTTCCGTAGGATCTTACATGTTGGAAACGCTGCAGCTGCTCAGTGCCACACCGAAGGAAACAGCGTGGGCTCCCACTGCCGCAGGATTTTGTCCAGAATAGCTGAAGACACTGTGGCATTATCTTGCCACCTTTTCCAGGCATTAGCAGAATAGTACAGGGAAACAGAGTACCAGAAGTCCTGACATGTCGCATGTACAGTGATTTGATTTTTGAAATGCCTTTAGCCAGCAGGACAGCAACTGAGGGCATTTCTAATATCCCTGTTTTATCAGAATATCCTCTTTAACCAAGGGTAGTTTTAGATGCTGATGTGTGTCTGCACATCCTTTAGTAGCTGGCCTCTCCTGTGATAAAACATGGTATTTTTCTATCTTGTAGCTACTCTCCACCCTAAAAGGTTGTCATTTGTGCATTGGCCATACTGGATAACATTTATCCAGAGTAACAGTGATTGATATTTTTAGGTCATAAAATATTAGCAATGTGGCAAGCATCTAATTGCTGTACTTGATCTAAAACCAGAAATAATATCCAGTCTGAGCTGAATTAAAAGCCAGACAGTGACAAAAGCAAGAGGATTTGTGTGTGTGACAGCGCACTTGATTTATTGCCTCAGATTGCAAGCAGTAAAAGGCAGTGTCAGTACTCATTTTCAGGTGACAAAAGATATAAAGAGGTTATTATAAGGACTCCAACAAGTTTCTATAGGCCTGATCTGGGAGAAGATTGTAATGTTAGGTGTTACATAGGGATGGAGCAGAAACACAAGAGGCTGAGAATAACTCAGGCCATGGAGGAGCTCCCCAGAAAGCAGAAGAGGGCTTCAACCCTTGAGAGATCTATACACCCAAAACGCAGATTTTCAAAGCTTTTATCTAGTCCTGAGGCATTTCAGCTGCTAACAAATAGTAAAGTCCCCAAGGCATGTAATATTTTGCTTCTAGGCGAAAAACTGTGCTCAGAAATGAAGAGCTCAGCACTGAGCTCATGCCTAATTCCCAGCTCATGCTAATTCCCCACAGTAAGGTCCCTTGTCTCTCTCCATGGTTTAGCCTCACAAGGTCACGCACCCTGGCAATATGTATCCCAAGCACAGCAGACAGAGTACCCTTTGGATCATTCACAGGGGCTGTCAAGGAAAACATGCTCAAATCCCTGATGCTTGCACAATCCATTTCTCAGAGCTGGACCCCCAGCATCCAGCTCCAGGATACTCAGAGGCGAGCTGCTGGCAATACAAATCAGTGGCAAAATCTCAGCAGAGTCACACATTTCACACTTGTCTCTTTTACACTTTCAATGGGCCACTGAAAAAACACAGTTAGTCAGTTAGGGTGGGTTTCACCTTGTCTGATTTCAGCTGCCTGAAAGTTAAGTGCCTGTTCAAGGGGATATTGTCAACACAAGGAAAGAGACACTTGCAGGGGGGCAATTTATCCCATGCATCTCAGGGATGGACCTTAGGATCAGACAGCTCGCTGTCTGGACGGGTCTCTTTCTCTTAGATATTTGGCATACGTCTGTACTGTAGGACAGTGAAATCCTTGGCATACTGTTGCAGATGGAGTAAGAGGGAGAGATGCCCTTCACTCATAAGAAAGAAGCAGCAATATGTTTATTGATGTAAGACAGCAATTTAACAAAGTCTGATAGTAAATGCAACAGTGAGTTAACAAGACTCGATGGCAAGGTACACTTGATTATTTACTGCATGGAGGACAGGGTCAGACAAAACTGTCAGGGAGACCCTCCCGTTGAGTCATGAGGTTCAGAAAGGACCCCCTTGCTTTCTAAACTCCTTCTCAGAGACGAGTCTAGGTGCGGCTGGATCCAATCCTAGTCCCAGACTTGGTCAACGGTTTATGTCTAAAGGGTTATATGTGCGCAATCAATCCTCTATATCACTTAGTTAAGATTTATAGGTTTAGCATGCTTTTAGTCCCTTACCGAGGATCTGTTGCAGCAAGCAATCTCTCAACCTCAAGGAGTAACGCTGAGAGGCATCCCTACTCAAGGGGAGATCCTGGCGTGCAGCCCGCTGCCGTGCAGGAGAGCTCCAAGGGCTCTTGGGCTGCCCACTATTTATGGGGGAAAGATGATTGTCTCATACTCATATTTACATACCAACTGCAGACGTTAGTTTCTTCTACAGTTGGCTTGAGTCACACATTGACCAGCACGGTGGTTAGGTGGATGCACTGCCTATTGTGTTGTTATCTGTCTCCCCCGAATCCACTTTGAGCTGGATGCATCCATCACAACCAGACACATCCGTCACGGTCACCACAGATGGTTATCACTTGAGCAGGGTTATGGGAAAAGGTCAGGTCGGGGGCAGGGGCAGAACACTGTCACACACCCTGCAGTCCTGGTCACTCTGTCATCAGCCCAGGGAAATGCTGGGGCTCCTGGGGCTCCCTCCCAGGTTTTCCTGCAGAAACAGCCAGGACATGCAGAGGGATAGCAGAAATTCCGGTTTCACCCTAAGATGCAGTTGGATTGCAGCTGGAGTAGACATCTGAGGATGAGGACCATGAAGGGTATTGCAGTGCTATATACTGTAATATAAACACAGCCTGGATTCATAGCTTAGGTGAGGACCCTTTCAGCCAGATAATTAGGGGAGATGAATCCAGAATTTAATGATACATTCCTTAATGGTACTTCTAATGGCACTGATGAAACAAATAACACCAGAATAAACCTTGAACATACTCTCTCTTACTACCTTCAGACTGAACTCATGCTAATGGCAAATACGTTTTAATGCTGATTACATTTTTTTTAATTTAATATATTACAGTAGATTCTACACAGGTATAGTGCTGGATTTGAAATATACATGTTGCAAAGAAAAGAATAGAGATATACAGGAATGCATCCACTACTGTTGAAAACATTTTCCAGCTTTCAAAAGACTTTTCAGATTTCAGCAAATTTATTATTACACCATATTTATTTATTCTAATTCAAGTTCCTAATTCATATTCACTAAAATTTCACTTAAAGGGAACTTTACATAAATAAGAAGAAAGCTGGTCATATTTGGTCTAACTTTTCTTCTTTTTTTTTTTTTCCAACTAGAATTGGCCAAACCAGAGATGAGAAGAAGCTTCTTTCCCATTCTGCTTTACTCTCTTCTAAAAATAAGGTTTTAACTGGTGTTACTTTTCAGAACTATTATATGAAATTTTGTCAGAACGTGTAAGTACATGCTACCTTCAGATACCTACCATTAAAATGATAAAATGATTTAATATTACAATATTGAGATACCTTTATTAGTGCTTTGTTTGCCATGATTAAGTCTTTAACACTATGCTACCCTAACGTTTTGGGGATTCGACACAAAAGTAATGGTATTTTCCATATTATATTCTTTACTGAGCATCACAAAGAGGTCTTGCTGTATAGGCAGCAAGAGAGAGATTCCTTATCCACACAATTTACAAATGTAACAGGCAGCAGAATAGAAAATAGAGGCACAGAGGGTAGAAACTATGTATTTATAATAAATATAAGCATATGGCCTATATGTTAATAGCAAAGGCAGGATGAAGATCCATGTCTGCTGATCACTAAGGCAGGGATAAACCTGACTTGTGGATGGAAGCAGGTCAGTTCCTTCCTCCGGACGGTGTTGTCCACACACAACTCAGCTCTCCTCCAGAAGATGTACAGGAACATTGTATTTTGTTTTTCCATCCATATGGTTAAAATCCTAAAGCCAAGTTTCAGCAGCCTTTTGGTTGGCTCTGAATTTGCCAGCTCCTCTAAGATCAGACCTGAGAAGCAAGCCCTATTTTGGGCCCCAAAGAAATGTGAAGCATTTAAATGGACTAGGTGAAGACTGGTCTATTCACCAAGTACACTTATTCATAGGTTGTTACAGGTTTCTTTTGAATTGTCTCAAGTTTCTGCAGTGTTTATAAGCTTAAGCATGGAGCTGTCTGCATGACATAGGGTAGATGATGAGACAGGAGAGGCATCAAAAAGCATATACTAATTCACAAATATTTGCTAAAGAAAATGCTTCAAAAGGTACTAGAATAGCTACTCTATTCTAAAACAGGAATTTAACTAATATGTGCTTTGTTTTATAAGCATATAAGATAAAACTAATGGATGTCTGATATACCACAAACAATGAAATATGGGCTGAAAACCAGATATTCTGAGCAAATAAAAAACATTCTCCTGGAGCTGTCTTCTGTAATCCCAATTTATCTTAGTAAAGCAAGTTAGAACCTTTCTAGCCTCTTAGAGAATTAAAGTACTTGTGCAGCTCCCTCATCCAGTCCGTTTCATAGGTACAGTGCTGTCACTGAACTCTTGATCTCGGATAACATCCATGTCTGTACCACCAAGCTGCTGCCCTAGCAGCCTTTTGCCCAACAGCTCTAGAGTTTCATACCAGCTTAGCCAAGAGTGAGCTTGAACAGCTTTGGTTTTCACTTACTACCAGAGTTTGCCTTTTGAGGAAAGTTGGGCAGCAGTGGGAGACTCTCTCCTTTATTTCTGCCCTTTCCTTGATTATCTGGGGGCTTTCAGTCTGGTGACACCTTTAGACTGTACAGTGTCCTCCTCTCCAGAGATGCCTGGCCACCAGAAAATAGGACTGCCATTAGACTTGGCAAAAAAACCCCAAAAGAATAGTTTGACAAAGTGCCTGGCAAATTCAGTCAGTACTGGTAATTGTAGCTATCTGGAAATCCTGGACAAATGCAAATTTCTGCTAAATGGGTTGACTCTACAGTGCCTGCACAGAAAACTAGACACTTCTTGGCTTTGTTGATTATATCCACTCTTTGCTGCACTGGACATTCTGCTCATATACCTGGATTGCAGTGTTACTCTCCTCAACACATCGACAGACACAAAACCTCTCTCATTTGCAATAATCACTGTGTGCATGCCACATGGCACATATATACACAGCCTTGCCCAGGAGAAAAACAGAAGCCCAGCTTCTATGGAGCTGAGCCCCTTAGAAAATACTGACTATGAAACAATCAGGTAGGAAGGCAATTGGTTCTAGGGCTTAAGGAAAGAAGCAAAATAGGTGCATATGCTGCCATTACAGCTTTAAGGGAACATTTTCTCTTCTGGGGACGCAAACAGGACAGAGTCCTGCAGGCCTGCACCTGGACGGGCCCCGCTATCGGTTCATCTATTTGAACCTTTGTCTGGCAGATGCTGTATGAAAAAAAAATAGGTTTGTACCATCTACCTACAGCATGTGTCGTCGTGGGTTCACTAGAGCAGTTCTGATTTACCGTGCCTGGTCAGTGAACGGTACACTGAGCCGGGCAAGGCTTTGCAGCCAGGCGAGAAGCAGGACAGACAGGAACCTGGTGAGGCAGATCATTCTCAACAATAGTCTCTAATGCAGAATGAAGTGGCAGAAACAGTACATTATGGATATTATTGTCATTATCTCTTGCTAACTCTAATAGGTTTTTATATCATTTTGCTCATTTTTATAGCTTGCTGGCTCAGAACAGACATTCTTCGTAATTCACTGGAAGAAATGCTTGACTTCGTTTCCCCTTGTTCTAACCATCCACAGAATGGATGAAATAGGGATGTGACCGCTGGGGTAGAACAAACCTTTCTTGCATGATTCAAACTAAGACATTTCTAAAGCATGGTATTTTTTTATACACAAAGGGATAAAGGAAGCTTCCTTTTACATTTCTTTTGGGCTAGATTTTTTTTTTTTTCATTTCTTTATGCTGATGAAAAAACTACAAAAATGCGCAAACTGGGCGAAGCACGGTCCTCATGAAGCTGCAAGGAAGGATTCAGCAGTGGAAAAATCTCAGAAGACTATGTAAAATGGTTACACAACCCCCTGAACCAGTATCTGTAGGATTTTCCGAGAAGAGAATTGATAGTCTGCCTCTTTCAAATTGCCTCAGGACGTGGAACAGAATGATACCTCATTATGGAAATATCATAAGTTGTTCCAGCATTTTTTGTCATCTGAAAATGAAACCTTTTCTATGCAAAGGCTAACAACAGGTTAGCAATCCATATTATGATAGAAACCCCACTGTAAATACAAAATAATTTAAAATCGTCACTATACTGGAGGTGTGCCAAGAGCCTGCATCGGGGCAGCTCCGGGGAGCAGGTAATGAGTGCTACTTTCTACCTCTTCCTTCAGCAGGTTATTGTTCTTCCATGTATTTGCTGATACAAGCAATGCCCTGGGTTTCTGCGGGCTTTGCAGGGACACACACTCTGAGGAGGGGGCACAGGGAAAGCAGGAGGGTTCCAGAGGAAATGAGGGCCAAGGGGGTATTGTAAAGGCGGGGGGGGGGGGGTGGAAGCAGAAGCACTGGGGCTGCAGAGTGGGAGCCGGACTGGGAGGAACGTGACAGCAGAGAGAGGCATGAGCGTGGGGTCCTGGGGGAGGAAAGTCGAGTCTGGAAACACGGAGCTGCGCAGACTCGTGTTTGGGAAAATGGCATTGTGCATGAAGAATCTGAGAGGGGTAGGAGGTCTGAGATGAAAGAGAAGGAGGCTGCCACAAGTACGGGAGAGAGCAGGGATGCAGCCACCAGCAACACACTAGAATGCTAATGGACACCTGCAGCGTGGGGATTAGCTGCTTGCAAAATAAAATAAAATTTAGCTACCGAGTGTCATTACTGAAAGAGGCAGTTCCAGGTGTCACATCCACTGCTGTTTCACACTGGTAAGTCTTTATTAACCTGCCCACATATTTGCCTTGTATACCCCACTCATACTGTTATTTCTGAGTATTCTGCTGGCCCTGTTCTTATTACATTTGATAAGTATTTTTTGAAGTGGTGGGTGTTTGGTCTGTTGTGGGAAAGGAACAAGAACTCATTGGGGAATGCAGGTGAGTTTTCCACCTCGCTTGCTCTGTATTCTTTTTTAGACCATGCATTATTGTCTTAATGTCTTTTCTTATTTTTTTAAGGTAAGTACAGTCAATTCCTACAACCTCTTTTCTTTAGAGATTTTTCTTATGGTGTTTATTACTCACAGTGCTCTTTCCTAACCCCCTCTAGTCCTGCTTCCAGCTGGGCTGGGCCAGTATTGCTGCAGCTGTTCTAGGTAAGGTCCAACCAGAAGTGTGCTGGGTGACGTGACAGTCACACATTCCCTGAAACACTATATACACATACATGTATATATGAACACATGTTCAGTGTTCAGTCTTGGCAGGACTTTATATATCATCTCTAAATGTTGTTATGCCACTTAGACAAGCACAAAGACTTGCACTTGAGGAGGAAGATAGTAGGTTTGGGATTATCCTCATTTCCTGTGGGTGTTCAGTCTAATCTTAGACAGGCTGTCAAGAAATCTCTACTCCCAACACAGTCAAATGTAACTTTTATCTGTAGGAAGTTCTGTTATGCCAGAGACATAGAAACCTTGAGCACAGTCTTTATCACAAAGCTTTAGTTAACACCATACGTAAACTGAACCCCAGCCATTGGAGGTCTGAAGCGCAAGGTCCAAAGCCTTGAATTTTCTTTGGGGCTCTGCAGGTTGGTTTGGGGAAAAGATACAGGTTGTGTGGGCTCATGCTGTTATTTTCTGCGCTTGCTGGTACGGCCGGAGTGCCAAGCCTTTCCATGCAGGTTTAGGGGATTGCCAGTGCCTGCAGGAAAACGGAGTCACAGGGAATGGGTAGACGTTTCTGAGGCTGAGGTAGGGTCCTCAGGATAGCTGGAGATGGTAGAAAGCGTTATATACCACTATACTGCTATGCGAGAACTTGTTTGAAATCTATATATTTGGCTGGCACTCGGGTGCCTATTGGGTAACCTCTTGTCTAGTGGTTACAAATATAAGTTAAATAAGGCAGAAAAAAAAAAGAATTAATCCTTCAGGGACTCTACAAGTGAAAGAGCATCATGGGGAACACTGACAGGTCCCAGATATAGTCCTCAAGGCTTATGCTGTTAAATTCTGTACACAATACATGCTCACACTCAGTGGTTTTTTAAGGAGGACCGAAACGTATACAGTTTATTACCCCTCTTTGGCAATTGGTGTCACTAAAATGCTTCCTACATATTTCTCAGAGATCACATCCTGCTACACAGTGCTGCATTTATTTTGGAGTGCCTGTATGTAAATGAAACCATCAGCACCAAGGAAGCAACACATATATCAGCCAAATATTGCTTTCTTCTCAGGGTTCTGGAAAAAGTTGTATTTGGTGAACAAATTTTTATACGATTATTAATTCAGGATCTTTTATTTCATTGAGAGCTGTAAGCTTATGTAAACGTGTATTTAAGATCCGTATTTGACTCTGCTTTTTTTCTGCATGCAACCATGTTTTGCAAAAACATATAGTGAGAACCTCATCTTTTCCCTTTAAGTTCTCCCTATTAAAGTGGATGTTGAAGGTTTGGTTTCATCTGTTGAAACTGTTACTGACAATACATTAAGGCGACACACCACTGGTAGTTTGTTCATGAATACCACAAAAACAGGAGAAGCACATTTTTAAACTGGTGGCTTTGCACACCACTGGTTTTCTCTTCCGAAACTGGGACTAAATTCTGATGAAAGGGATGTACATACGGAATTACTGGCCAAGAGCTCACACGTGTACAAAGCAATGGAACTATGCCCATAGATTTCTTCCAGATGCCAGTAAATGCACCAGTCTATGTGTATTTTTCTTAGAGTTACTGCTACCGTATTTTTCATAAACAAAAATACCTATGAATCCTGTCCATAAATCAATCAGCTATAATTTTCAGCCTCAATAGTGGTACGGTGTGATAGATACAATATGTTGCCAATCCAGTTTCTTGATCACAGTTGACTGTCTTGGACAATGCTGTGGGTAGTAAGAAAACAAAGCATTTCTATTTCATAGTAATGCCATGGTACTTTAACGGCAGTGAAGATTGTTGCTGAGAATCCTACTTATAAAACTGACTTCATACAGTTCCATCCTAGGATACATTTTTCAAGTTATAATTATCTAATCATGCATTTATTCAACATGAACTTTGTCTTCACATGAAAAGAAACAATATTATAAGGTTTAAAATAAAAAGTGGAACTGCAACCCTGTATTTTAGTTTTGCTTGCAATGCTAGAGTACACACAGTCATGCTAGCTTTTGAGAGGAAGTACAAATTAAAAATGGGTTTTATGAAATGCATTTCATGTGACCAAATGTCAAAATGGCACACAGTTTCACCCCTTCACTAAGATAAAGAACTCATTTATTATGTTAAAATGAAACTATATAGATTACAACAGAGAAAATATTATTACCTGCTATCCTACAGAGACTATCTAAAAATGAAGGCTTCCATTTTCTTGCTTTTCTATGTCAACCTACCATCCACCCTGTTCACTTACAGAAATCATATAGTTTGAGGAAGCTATACTGGGGTAGCAGATATAGCCCACACATGCCTATGGGTGAGCTAGTAATGCAGAGTTGTTAAATCAAGCGAGCAGATCTTAGGAGCAACACTGCGCATTACAACCTCTGCATCACACAGCCCAGTGCCGTGACTGCAGGGATACTGCAGGGTGGGAGCATACCAAAGGTACAGCCCTGTTTACAAGCCCTTCACAGTACTTCGCTAATAAAAATTATGGTTAGATAGAAGGGAAAAAGAAAATATAGATTACCCTGTGCCGTATTAACAAAATTTCCTCCAGCAGTGTGTTTTTTCAAGGATAAGCAGAATCTGAAATCTGCTGTGCTTTTTAAAGACAAGGAGAAAGAGCTAAGGCATCTGCAGGCGTACAGCAGGTAGCTAATTTGGGAGTCCTTTTCCCTACCTGTATCTGGGAAAAACAAACATAAGTGTTCACGGTAGAAGCCCCATTTTGGAAGCTTTTTCCACCAGAAGGAAGTATGTCACAACACTGTCTCATGGACACTAAACGCACATATGAGATGTGAAGAAGCTAGAGAAAATAGTTCGATTAGTTAGGAAAGCATACTGAGTTTAGCCATTCCCTGCATGACCCTGAATCCTGTTCAATCCATTAGGTAAGAGCACAAATAGTTAAACAATAGCACTTACTGAAGCCTCAGGTGCTCAGCTTGCTCAAGGGTAATACAGGAGAAACTATCTAGCCAACAGCCATTTATGCCTTCCTCCTGATCTACTTACCGAAATGTTTTTCCCCACTGATAAAGGCAGTTAGGCATAATTTTCCATGCACCTGCTTTGGGGACTTGCACAGCTCTGTAACCAGTTCAGCTGCACAGGGGGAAGGCTATGCGAAACTTGGGTTTCATTGTTTAAAATTTTAAAGCATTCATTGGGGTAGGTGAGATCAGATCTCATCCTAAGAGAGAACGAGACCAAACAATTGTTGCTAAAAGATACAAGTATTTAGGAAGAATCTTCCTTACAAAGAGGAAATGATAGAGACAGAACTGCTTTCTGCTGGAAAAAATGCACCACATATGCAAAACTGGAGGATGCCTAGGGGAAAAGACAAAGTTGATATCAGTGTGAGTGGCATCTTGGGGAAAACCCCAGCTGACAGAAGGAGGCTGCATAGAGGGAAGAGTGCTGGGAACTACTAGACAACTGACTGGCACATATGTGGTTTCTGGTGATTAAAATAAGCCATTTAAAAACAGACCTGCTTGAAAAGCAAAAAAGTAAATGACATTATACTGGATGGAACAGCTACCAGATGGTCCAGTTACCAGCAGCTACTAGATTTTGGTATTGTTTTTTTAAATACACACATGCACTCACACGAGCAAACGCTCATGGGCCAAACTGGACTGTAAAAGCCATCTGGCACTGCCTGTGTAAGTTTACTACACTGCAAAACCTCATTCTCTCTGACATTATTTGTGGTTAGAGGACTAATTCCAGTTTCAGCCAGGCAACTAGGCTGCAATCTGGAGCACGAGAATCAGAGGGCATGGAAACAAAGCAGGGAGCCATAGGGTGGATTCTCAGCTGTGAAGAGACAACTTCCAAAAGGAAAATGAACTTTACTTTCTCTTTTCCTAACATAAGTAATGGGATGGTAAAAAGAAAATTCCCTCATTCTTTGCTATAAATCAAAACCTGCAAAAGCCTCTCCCCACCCTTTACACACGGCAGAGCTCCACAATCCTTTTCCAACTAGATTTATTCTTTTACAGTCACCCACTGCTTTCTTCTGTCTTCTCCAATTCCTGTCCATTAGGACATCACAGCATTTGATGAGTTTCTATTCTCCATTCACTCATCTACTCCCAGTTCAATTCCACCTCCCTGCTCTGGCACATTAAGGGGATTGTGATCATCGCCAGGTGTATCCTAAAAATGAAGGAGAAGTATCTGCCACCATGCACAAATAACATTTGATATGTCATCACAAAGAGTTTATAAAATACACTCATAACACTCACCATATTAACAACTCCTGTACATATTTTTCTTAATTTTTAAGGAAGATGTTTAGCAATGTGTATTCCTAAAGGATCTCATTCTGGTAATAACTGGGCATTATATTTATAAAACAATCAAAGTGTTAAAAAATGTTGAAAACCTACATATTGTTGTACTAGAGACAATGTCCTTGCCCTGGGATCTAATCTAGCAAGTGACTCAATACAGTCAGAATTCAGTTTAATTTCATTAAATACTCTCTTTGGCGGCAATGCAGAATTGTTTTTTGTTGTAAAGAAGAAAAAAGAAACAAAAGCAAACAACAAATTTCAGATCTATAAATGTGCATCAACAATCAGTATAGAGCTAGTTTCCTAGCACACTGAAGGCTACATCTGCATCATATACGTTAGGTACCTATTCCTCCCCCAGCTGAGACCTGTATCTGAAGATGTAATAACAGTGTTTCAATACTGTTGCTGGACCAAAGTCCAGAGCCCAAACTGAGGCTTAACACATGGTACAAACATAGTCCAAAGTAAATGCTTGGCCCACGTATACCTTACAGTCCCTGAAATTCACTGGCAAAGCTTTGAATTGTGTGAACATGAACTAGCTCTGATCTACAGATCATCTTGACAGAGCTTAAAGCACTGCAATCAATGTCCAAGCTACCACCATTTCCATACAGCCCACTTGTGAGGGCAGAGAGGCTCAGATTTATTGAATTTATCTATATAGACTTGTCCTTGCTGTACTTCGCCAAGAAAATCCATCACTTAAATTGTGGCTGAGGGCATTTACACAGGGACTGGATGTGGTTCAGTTTGTTTTCAATATTCCAAAATGGCAATATGGAACTCTGAATTAGGAGGTTATAAAATTTACAAGTATTCAATATAACAAGAAAAATGCTTGTGAAGGAGATAGTGGAAGCTGCAAGCTCTCCTCTGTAAGGCTTCTAACACTTTGTAACCAATTCAACCCAAAATGTTCCTAGGAGAGTAGCAAGTCAGGGAAAATGTTATAAAGGGGCAATTATTGCTATATAACCCATTCTAAAATTAATTCAAGTTACAGATAAAACCCAGAAATGCTCTGGTCACAAAAGATGACACCTGCAATGCTTCTTAGCCATCTTCCCCACAGAAACACTCAGGAAGAGTAAACCAAATAAACTAATGTGAAAGCTAGGATAGCTCATTGGGATTCTCATAATCCCTCTTCCTCTCTCCCCCATCTTAAATGCATTGGTTTCATGCTTGAAAACAACTGTTGAGGAGGCTGATCCACAGAGCTTCAGCCTCATTCTCTCCAGAGGTCAGGGACAATGGCTCAGCCCCACTTCTGATTATTGGCTATATATTTTAGAATTTAGATATTGGCTATATATTTTAGACTAACTTTTCAAGTAGAAATAGCAGTATTTTGATGATAGTCATTTGATTAGTGGAAACACTAAGCGTCTGTTATGACAATTCTGTGGAATTACAGAGAAAGATCCATCCCCCAAGGACCTGTGTATCTCTCCACTGCATGTTAGAGCAGACCTCTGAACTCTACAGGACAATCTGAAACCCATAAAGCCTTCACACTTACCTACGATGCCTTTAATGGAATTTGACTGATGGAAGACAGCTCTTCAAAACTTCTTGTTACAGGACTACAGGATGACAAATGTATTTCTTTGCCTTAATTCCCAAGAAGCTGTATACAAAAATGTTCATAAGTCAGACTGGAATTTCTCAGCCCTTTCCCAATCCCATTGCAAACAAAAAATAGGCTGGAGGTCTCACTTCTTCAAGTTGTAATAACCATTCTACTTTAAAACAGTGGCACTAAAAAAAATGCACTTTGTATCAGATTTGGTATATTTTAATGATTTCTGGTTCATTTGGACTCAGATGGAAAATACAACTTTGCTGATGGTACTGTTGCATATAGCTGGTCACACAAACTAACAGACATTCCTTCGAATTTTTAAGTTTTGGACAAAACTAACCATTGGGGTGCATTGCTAGACACATATCATCGGCAAACCCTGCCAAAAGATGAGATCTGTGAGGCTCTTCCCAAGGAAGACATAATCAGATGTGCCTTAGCACTGCATGCTCTGTTCCTGTTGTGGTGGGTTGACCCAGGCTGGACACCAGGTGCCCACCAAAGCCACTCTGTCACTCCTCTCCTCAGCTGGACAGGGGAGAAAATATGACGAAAGGCTCGTGGTTCGAGATAAGGACAGGGAGATCACCCAGCAATTACTGTCATGGGCAAAAGAGACTCAACTTGGGGAAATTAGTTTAATTTATTACCAATCAAATCAGAGTAGGGTAATGAGAAAATAAAAAACGAATCTTAAAAACACCTTCCCCCACCCTTCCCTTCTTCCCAGGCTCAACTTCACTCCCTCCTCCCCCCCAGCAGTGCAGGGGGACGGGAATGGGGGTTGCGGTCAGTTCATCACACGTTGTCTCTACTGCTCCTTCCTCCTCAGAGGGAGGACTCCTCACACTCCTCCCCTGCTCCAGCGTGGGGTCCCTCCCACGGGACACAGTCCTCCATGAACTTCTCCAGCGTGAGTCATTCCCACGGGCTGCAGTTCTTCACTAACTGCTCCAGCGTGGGTCCCTTCCACGGGGTGCAGTCCTTCAGGAACAGACTGCTCCAGCGTGGGCTCCTCTCTCCACAGGGCCACAGGTCCTGCCAGGAGCCTGCTCCAGTGCGGGCTTCCCACGGGGTCACAGCCTCCTTTGGGCATCCACCTGCTCTGGCGTGGGGTCCTCCATGGGCTGCAGGTGGATATCTGCTCCACCATGGACCTCCATGGGCTGCAGGGGGACAGCCTGCCTCACCATGGTCTTCACCACGGGCTGCAGGGGAATCTCTGCTCCAGCACCTGGAGCACCTCCTCCCCTCCTTCTTCACTCACCTTGGTGTCTGCAGTTGTTTCTCTCACATATTCTCACTCCTCTGCCCAGCTGCAAAATGTGCAGTATTTTCCCCCCTTCTTAAATACGTTATCCCAGAGGCACTACCACCATTGCTGATGGGCTCGGCCTTGGCCAGCAGCAGGTCTGTCTTGGAGCCGGCTGGCACTGGCTCTATTAGACACAGTGGAAGCTTCTGGCAGTTTCTCACAGAAGCCACCCCTGTAGCCCCCTCACTGCCAAAACCTTGCCGCACAAACCCAATACACCTGTGCTCCTGGAATCCCAGGTTACTTGATATGTCACCTCCTATTTACAACCAAGTGCTCCCACTGAAAGAAAATATATATATCCACAGTTACCCTCACCCTTCTGCAGGCACCTGCCTTGCCTTTTCTGCTTGCAGTTACAGGGCATTTTCTGAAGGGGGAAGAAAGGGTTAAAAGAAAAACAGCCTAATCTCCACTCACACATTTGTTACCTTCCCCAAAATAGCTGCAGAATTTGAGCATAGTATGCCATTTTCCTCCCTGACAGGTTAATCCATTTATTATTCATCCATTTAATGAAAATACTGTGTCTCCATGCTAAGAACAAAACAAAACCTTCAACGACACTGGTTCTCTTTAAATCATATTCATAATCCTGCACAATTTGATTTGTCTTTGAATTCAGCTTTATTTTTTAACTATAAGTTAGAAGCAGGAAACCTATTTCTTCAGATTTCGCATTGTTGCCTCTAGCCACATTTATGGAATGTTTTCTGGGTTTTGCAAAATTATCAGCATTTCATTACCTGCTTCTGCAACAGCCATGTATCTACTGTGAAAAGGTCACCCAAAAGTTAATGAACCTCATGGTTAGCCAAACTGCTCTTCTCCTGTGGGACAGACATTTTCATGAAACTCTGCAAGGCTCATCTTGCAAAGTTTCCTGAACATGCTTCACAAAAAGAATAGTTAGTAAGTCACAGAGCAAATCTGTTACCTTTTCATAGGCAACTGGCTCTATTAAGCTTTCTGCAAAAACATGGGGCTCAACTTCTCAATGGCACCATTTCTAAAGAAAAACTACAGCAGTGTTTTGAACCAGTCACAGAAGTGTTACGACATTTAGCTATACAGAACAATCATATTCCCTTCCAGGCTTTAATTCTTCTAGAGGATTCCCTATCTCCACTGGAAGCACCTCTTTTGATGCACCGCATATGTTTGTTTTCACAGATTCATCATATTAGAAGACTGGATTAATGATCCATTCAGGTAGTATGCCTAGTCCTTTCTCTTCCTCGGGCATTTCCTCATGATAACTACCCCGAGTACAGCAGAACTATATAATACTGCATTTTGAACTACTGAATTACATCCCACTCCTCTTACTCCAGTCCTCATTTCCATCTTATATCCCAGCCTTTTTCTGTATGAACAGTGCTTCCCAACTCCAGCCAGCCAGCATGCTCCCCTGTGTTTGATATGTCATCACAATAGAAAGTATTTATGAAGATATGAAATAGGAAAAGCCCCATGAACAATATTTGATTCTCTCTCTGATACTTCCTTTCCCAGCACTGATGACTGTTACCATGTTCTCTGCCTTCTAGTTCCCTCAGGTAGCCTCTACTCCAGCAGCTTCCATTTTGGGACCATACCAAATATTTGCTTTTATCAAGAAGTGACATCAGAGAAGTCCAGCAGAATCTATTCTTTGTGAGCCTGTTTTATTATACCCCACTTTGCCTTTCTTAGATCTGAATATCAGAGAAAAATCTGTGGCCATTTATTGCACATTTAGTTGGAGCTCACAACATCCTGAAACACTTTGTGGAACCTGATGCTGTCTCAAAAGTGAAATACTGCAGGTAGTTAGATTTTCAGTCTGATCTACTACTTAGACAGAATATCTGYGTGAACAAATTGCTGGAAAAAGATGACTGGATGATTATTGTTATTTTATTTAACTTTTGGAGGGAATGTTCTTGCACCAAAGAGTACATTCAAAAGGAAAATATATTAAAAAAAAAAGAAATAAAATGTGTAAAAGACAAGGGCAGTTGTTTTGGGGTTGTTCTGCTTTGCATTACAGGCAAATCACTCAATAAAAGGGATGTTTTGTCTTTTTACTCTTAGAGGAAATGATTACAGCATTAAAAGTCTGTAGGCAAACTAGAAATAGAGCAAGACTTGAGTTTAAGGGATGTTAATTCAAGTGAATGCAAACTCTGCTATACTCTGTGCTGTCTGGATTTCATTCACTGATAACCAGAGTTGCTAGTTCAAGTGAACTGTGATTTCCACCTACATCAGCGACTCAGTTCAAACAATGTCATTCCCAAAAGAAAGGGACTATGTTGTCTAATGCTTTCAGCTCATGATTAGGAGCTGGTATTTCCCAACTAGATGAGGTTATGGAATTTAATAAAAGGCATGTTTTGATAAAAAGCCAGATTAATAACAAGGGAAAACTTTAATAGGACTATATCGTTTTGGGGGGAGAAACCCAAAGAAGTTTGTAGAAGCTGTAAAAACTTCTGGTAACCACTAGAAAAAGACTAGACAACCCCAGAATACCTAAAGGTCAAAAGATCTACGGTGTGCCTCATTGGCCCAGAGATGTTAACCTTGTCTCTTATATGTCCCATAAGTGCCCTTCCCAGTTAGTTATTGGTTATTGGTTATTCTTGGCTCTGAAAAAAAGGTCTTTATCTTTCCTTCGAAATGCCACCCTAGTACAAAACAGGAAAGGAATTTGGGGTGGGAAAGCAGCTCCTTCTCCAGCTGCATTACCGAATCCTGATCTTGGTCCTCACAGAGGCCTCCCTGGGGCTTCAGCCAGGGTCACCTTTTCCATGGTTTCCCCAACAGTAACATGAGATAAGACCTCACAGAACCACTGAAGGTTAACTGTTATTTGAAACACACCTTGGAAATCAATAGTACTTATAGAGGTGTTAGGGCCAGGACTAGTAGAGGTACAACAGGGCTTGGCCAGGTTCAAGCCTCGAGGCATTGCAGCAGTCCATGTGCACGGTCACAACCACTCAGGCTGGAAGGGACCTCCAAAGGGCTCTGGTCCAGCTTCCTTATCAAAGCTGGGTCAGCTGTGAGATCAGACCAGGCTGCTCAGGGGTTTATCTAGTTGGGTCCTGAAAACCTCTGAGGACGGAGACTGCAGAACCTCTCCAGCCAAAATGTGTATTTTAAAAAATCTGTTGTTCAAGTGCTGCCTCAGAACAACAGTTTTTCCAGGCCTGAATATCCCACTGGTTTTAAGTCAGCAACCGTTCCTACTTATCTGTCTTGACAGAAGTCGTCACCATGGCATCCAAGCACCTGGAACAATTACCTAAGGGACAATATGGAAATTGCAAGGCAGCTCCCAGCACAGCTAAGAAGACTTAAGGGCAACGCAATGCCCAGTGCGTCTGCAGGCTGCCAGGCACTAAAGGCACGCTCTTATTTCACCCTAAACCTGGGTGACTCCGCTCCAGCGTGAAAACTCCAGCTGCCCACCTGCAGTGAAAGCAGACGGCACTTCCCAAGCTGTCAGCGGATGCTCAGGTATCACCATGAGCGGCGCAGAAATACACCCGGGCGTAGGCAGAGCGACGAGGCAGGTCATAAACAAAGTAGATGAGGTTCTTAAAAATAGCAACTCTCTTTGAGAGGTTATGCTTGAAAATGTAATGAACTGCACTTTTTTCTTTATCTGTTACTGTAACTACACAAACTCCACAAAACCATCACTGTACTTCTTAAACTGAATGAAAATAATGTTTCATACTCTGCTTTCGACCAACAGACATAATGAATCTGTGCAGGTTCATTTGTTCTGGAGGACTGCATGCCCTTAGCGTAATTGTTTAACTTAGCTGTAACAACTTAATTTCCTAATAATCCTCAGAAAATTTCCTCAAGCTGTCAGAATACAGACCATATTTAAATAGCAGATTCTAGGTATCAATAGTCCAGAGCAAGTGGCAGTTAGACAATGAAAAACTTATTTTTTTCTTGCCACTGCCAATAGACAAGGAACCAACAAGGTATTTTAGCTTGCTTGTGTCTCTCAGACAGCGAGGCTAACTTCAAAATACCTGTTGTGAAAAGACTTACAGATGTCTTTCTCGATTTCAAAGAGAAATACAAATTTCCCACAAAGCTTAGGCAAACAAATCAGTATTCATTCATTTTCATAGGAAACCATGCACTGCTGCACATTTTGGTATGCAAAAGAGGTCTCAGAATGGGGCAGGGAGAGGGGATGTCAATACTGAAATAGCCTTAGATAGAGCTGCTTTGCAAGACTGGCACTTACACAGCAAAGAGCTCAAGGACTTGCTGACCTTGGGTATGTTATTGGCCAATTGTTCTACAAGGAAAGGACATAAGATTGCTTGGATCTAATAAGCAAGGCAAACACTTAACAACAAGCATGGAAATACCTGTATTTTTTTCTTGTTCCATCATCTGTTTACAAGATTCATTTGAAATATTAATAAGTGATATTAAGTCCGGATGCCAGAACATGCAAGTTTATGAGGTCTGAGTACTGGCATATTAATTAATGTCTATGGTTCACAGTAAAAGATATGATACACACCACTCAATTTATACGGTTCAGTTTTGAGTTGTGGGAGTTTCTGTCTGTAATTGAGAGCTGGGGATGGGAAAGGAACAACTATGACTTGTAAAGCAATAGGCTGTCTAAGTTCTGCTTTTAAAAATACTTTGATGACTAAGTAAACGTTTAAATGTTAAGAGAGATTTGGAATGAGATCTCGCTCAGCTCCCAGTCATCATACCCGATGCAAAGCAGAAACAGCCATTTGAATAAAAAGAAGAGTTTGTGTTGCGCACACAGAACTTTCCTGAAGTTCAGACGAAAAGTAGAGATTGCCACCTGCTGACAAAAGGGAGGGTAGCAACGGGGATGATAAAAAGGAGCACTTGTAGTGAAACCCAGGCTCTGCCGAAATCAACGGGGATTTCGCCGCTGACTTCAGCGGAGTCCGGATCCCACCCTTGCTCTTAACTTGCCTCGCCAGCCAAACCAAGATGTGTACTCATAAAACTCCAAAGCTGTCTACTTTATCTGTGGAAGAAAACAGCTGACAAAACAAGAAACATAGCCAGCAGGACTCCAGTTCTGTCAGCTTCAGCTGATGAGCTCATATTATCATAGAGTCATAGAATCATAGAATGGTTAGAGGTGGAAGGGACCTTTAAAGATATCTAGTCCAACCCCCCTGCCATAGGCAGAAGTACCTTCCACTAGACCAGGTTGCTCAAAGCCGCATCCAACCTGGCCTTGAACACTTCCATGGATGGGGCATCCACAGCTTCTCTGGGCAACCTGTTCCAGTGTCTCACCACCCTCATCGTAAAGAATTTTTTCCTTATGCCCAATCTAAAACTACCCTCTTTCAGTTTAAAATCATTGTCCCTTGTCCTGTCACTACATGCCTTGGTAAAATGTCTTTCTCTGTCTTTCTTATAAGCCCCCTTTATATATTGAAAAGCCACAATAACATCTCCCCAGAGCCTTCTCTTCTCAAGCTGGAATAACCCCAATACTCTCAGCCTTTCTTTCATAGGAGAGGTGTTCCAGCCCTCTGACCATTTTCATGGCCCTCCTTTGGACTTCTCTAACAGGTCTATGTCATTCTTGTGCTGGGGACTCCAGAGCTGGACACAGTACTCCAGGTGGGGTCTCATGAGAGTGGAGGAGGAGAATCACGTCCCTTGACCTGCTGGCCATGTTTCTTTTTATGCAGCCCAGGATACGTGGCTAGCTGGGCTGCGAGCGCACATTGCTGGCTCATGTCCAATCTTTCATCCACCAATTGATCAAGTGAGAGGGAACATCTGATCAATGGGGTCCTGCAGCAGCATGAGCGCCCCATATGAGGTGGCTGGTGGAGACAGAAGGCAGTGCTGGACCGCAGCCAGGGGTGCACCACTGCTTCATCTCAGRCAAGCATGGAGGCTCATCACAACACCAGAAAGAGGGCTGCAAATGCACCCAGCGTGGCCATAGCCACCAGGAAATGCAAGGCCTGGACTGCATCGCATTTCCCAATGAATAGAGGGCGAGAGAGGGGCGGGGGACCCCCTCTGTGCTCTAAGAGGGTCTTCAGCTTGTCACCCCTCATGAGCTACCAGAGGATCCATATAGAATGGGGACCATATAAATGCCTCAACCACAGGCAAAGCTTCAAACCAGAGCTTACATCTTCTTAAACACCAAAGCTAATCATTTCTGGATAAATCTATAGGAAAGCAGACTATATCTAAGTAGTGCAAGAGAAAAACTTCTTACTTTACCAGGGACGTCAGGCATCATAATGTTATATTGCTAATTCCTTTCCATACTGACAAGAAAGAATAAATAATAAAGGAAATAATTGCTTTGTTTTCTTTCTGAAACACAACAGTCTATTTCAACAAGACATGCATGGCACACACTACTAAAGACACGTAAAAATATAAACCCTAAAATATAAATTTCAGCATGCTCTTTTTTTCAGATTTTGGAAATGTATTTTTTATTCAGGTTTGAATTGAAAGCAAGATGTCACAAAACTGAAAATCTAGCCTGATGTACTCAGGAGTTATTGCAAGAGGCCACTGGGCACAGGACTGCAGCCGTACAGGTCTGCCTGGCTCCTACCCTACAGCCAAAGCCACACAAAGAAAGTTAGAGGACATCTGAAGAGAGATTACTTTTGTTCGGCCTCAAAAGACCTTGTGTGGAACTAGTACCATGTCATTAGCACCTAACCTCTGCATTAAACCATGCTGCAGGAACTAAGCAGAACTCCTAACTGTCCTAAGGTGTCCCTCCCTTTCTCCCACCTCTCAGCCATATGTTCCTACTCCTGTGCCTGCAGCACAACACAGTTTTGCCACATGCAGATCCATACCATAAGCTGAATCAATAAACCGATCAAGGCTTCTTTTCTGCAGAGAGGGGGGAGACTTTTTTAACCTGTCTCAGTTCAGTGATTTGGCCTATACCAAAGACCCACTAACAGTTATGTGATGGCAGGTAAAACAGTGATGCAGATGTAGGAACAAGCAACCTGCATTGGCAGGGACTCCTTAAATTCCTTAAGTCAGCTTCGGTGACAGAGTCAGAATATCATGGATCTACAGGATCAAAAAGTTGTGTCTGGTGTCTAATAATCTGGAGCAACACCAACAAATTTGCCCCACACTTCAATCAGGAGTGCACTGAGGTAGAGGCTACTAACAAATTCTTGCAGCAAAATGCTTTTAGACTGCATATAAAGTAAATTGGATCAAGTCCGTATCAGTTACATTAAAATATACATCTCAAATCCAAAGCGAAGTGAACTAGCCATTGCAATACCATGAGCTTCACACACATGTTAAGCAAAACCAGGAGTTCCCAAATTGTCAGAAAACAATTTATTCTTATGAAAAAAAAATGTTGCTGCAATAATGCTCCAAGTGAACTTTTCTGTACTGCAGGCGCAAGCATATGTACTGAACCTGCAGGTCTCCCACTGCCAACTTGTGTTCATGACTTTGAAGCAAGTTATTTATTTTGGATAGGCATGTATTAGTCATTCATTCATCTACTCTCTTGCTTCCTCCTGCCCCTCCAGCCAATGGACTTATCACCCACTAAACAAGCTGTTGATGCTTGTCTCGGAATTGCCAGTTTGCAGCAAATGGCACACAAATCCCAAAGCAGCTATTACACGTGTTTTTGATGAGGGCCTAAAAATTCTGCCCGCTTCAGAGAGTCTAGCCAAAATGTGTAAGAAGTCACACACCACTGCACAAACAGAGTGCTTTGTCATGGAGGTGAATTTTGGGCTGAGGAAGGTTGGATGAGCTCTGTGGATTACCTGCGTCATGTTACAAAGAATGTGGGAACGCTTCCCTCAACAACAAATTTAAGTTTTCTGGCTCAAATATTCAGGCTACAGGAGGGAATGTGCCCTTATATATAAATACTGGAGAACTTCTTTCTCTGAAGACCTAAGAAATTGCGTTCAATATAATTAGCTAGTGAGTTACACAGTGTTGTGGTTTAACCCAGCAGGCAGCCAAASACCACTGAGCTGCTCGCTCACTCCMCCCACACACAGTGGGATGGGGGAGAGAATCGGGGAAAAAAAGGTAAAATTTGTGGATTGAGATAAAGACAGTTTAATAGAACAGAAAAGGAAGGGATAATAACAACAACAATAATAATAATAATAATGGTAGAATATACAAAATGAGTGATGAACAATACAATTGCTCACCACCCGCTGACTGATAATGGAGCTGCGATCGCTACTTCCTGGACCATGCCCCCTATTTATATACTGAGCATGATGTCATATAGTATGGAATACCTCGTTGGCCAGTTGGGTTAGCTGTCATGGCTATGCTCCCTCCCATCTCCTTGTGCACCTGGCAGAGCATGGGAAGCTGAAAAGTCCTTGACCAGTAAACTGCTTAGCAACTACTAAAAACATCAGTGTATTATCAACATTATTCTCATACTAAATCCAAAACACAGCACTAGGAAGAAATGTAACACTATCCCAGCCAAAACCAGGACACACAAGTATTCCCAAGGGAAGACTTTGACACAGCGTCTTGGAGAAGACATAAGCAGAAAAAACATAAGGGAACTGTCATCCTGGGAAAAAAAGTGATGACCATTGTTATGAACAAGAAGAAATAGAATTATATGGTCCTTGTTTGGAAAATTAAGGTATTAGATTGAAAAAAAATATACATCAGAACTAAGCCTATATGTTGGCAGAAGAAATAAATGGGTTTATAATAAATAGACACGTAAATACTATCAGTATAGACAGTAGTATATCTGAACTGTTTAGAGTTTGTTACTACATGTCAAAGAGGGAACTGTGAAAGAAGGGTTAAATGAGAAAGTACAAGGAAACAATTGCAAAGTTTTAATGAGTTCCGCAGTTCTTTAAAAAACATGAAAGACCACTGGAGATTTAACAACAAACAAAGGCAAGATAGATAGAAAAGGAAATCAGGTGCATGTTAGTGGAGATAAGAGCAGCACGCAGCCAAATAGCACATACTTAACGAAAATTTTCACTTCATTGTATTTAAACCTTGAAGAGAAACTTTGCTCTTTTACACTATCACAATATGAAGCCTAAAAGTAAAATTGCTTTGAGACTTTAAATAGAACAATGTCTCCCTGGCAATTTTAATTAGCATGCTTCTGTTTATACAAATGTGTCTGTGGGGAGCTGGTTTGAAGAATGGAAGAATAAGCCTAGATGAGTATATGGAATAATTTTAGTATCCATAATTTAAGTTTCCTTTGTCTGGCCATGAGCAAAAGGATCCAAATAAAGCRTAAAATTAATATTTTAAAGTTATCCAAAATCCCTGTTCATTTAATGCACTATTTACATTTTCCTAGCTTGCTCATATGCTAGTGCAAATAGCCATCTCAAATAGCGTCGCAATTACACAGAGCAGTATTTCAATACAATGTAATTGTGAGAAGCAAGTTCTAACTGCAGTTAAACTGGAGTTAAAAAAGATGGGGGGGGGGGGAAGAGAGAGAGAAAGAGAGAGAAAAAGAGAAAGAGAAAGAGAAAGAAAGAGAAAGAGAAAGAGAAAGAAAAAGAAAAAGAAAAAGAGAAAGTGAAAGAAAGAAATAGAGAAATAAGAGAAAGAGAAAGAAAGAGAAAGAAAAAGAGAAAGAAAAAGAAAAAGAAAAAGAAAAAGAAAAAGAAAAAGAAAAAGAAAAAGAGAAAGTGAAAGAAAGAAATAGAGAAATAAGAGAAAGAGAAAGAGAGAGAAAGAGAAAGAGAAAAAGAAAAAGGGAGGGAGGAAGAGAAAAGGAGGGAGGGAGGGAGGGAGGGAGGGAGGGAGGAAGGAAGGAAGGAAGGAAGGAAGGAAGGAAGGAAGGAAGGAAGGAAGGAAGGAAGGAAGGAAGGAAGGAAGGAAGGAAGGAAGGAGAGAAATATCTTTTAAATACTTACCCAGAAGACTCTCTCTTTGCTGTTTTGTGACAGGAAAATAATTTAAGAATAGCTCTACAGAGGAAACAGATGTGGAATTCCCCCCCTTCCCCCCCATTTACTCTGAGTGTTTCAATATCAGAGGAGTAATCTATAATATGCATCCCAGGAGAATCTAGAAATACTTGCACCTGCCCTGGAGATTTGGACTACTTGTCTAATAAGTTATCTTAATCCGTCCCCCAGGCAAAGTGACAAATTTGGCATATGGCAACTCTGTCCTTCCCTCCTCTGCTATAGATAATGTAAAATCCCACTCTGATTTACATGCAGTACTCTACCACTACAATTAATGGAACTTCAGCAGGAAAAGTTGAGGCATAACCTAGTGCTATAGACGTTTTTTGGGGAATGGTTGATTTCATAAACTATTACCAGCCTCTATTGAGTTCTGAAAGTTCATGTATCTTTCTCCTGACTCCCTTCCTCTCTTGAGATATTTTATTGCAGGCTTGTAAAGAAAGTTCTGTTATACTATATAGGATTTTAGTTTATGGGGAGTGTGTGTACATTGTATTTGTGATAATCTTGTCTCTTCAGACTCTTTTCAACAAACAGTAAATCATGAATTTGGCTGAAACAAGCAAGTACAGAAGGATATTTTAAATGGCAAAAAAATGGTCAGATCTTGCCATGGAGTTCTTTGTATTGGTTTTTAAATAAAGCTGATTTTAACAATCACTCAGTAATCAAAGCTGAAAAAAATACCTCCTAAGCTTATTCCAGGAGAGACACACAGACCAGGATACAGAGTAGACAGACAGTGGGACAGTCTAAGAGATAAACTTGGAGGCAGGACTTTGTAGCACCAGTCCTGAGAAGCTCCTTTCCCCTTCATCACTCTCAACGGCTACACAGCTTCATGGTTTCCCTCCTTTTTACTTTAGAAAGCAAGACAAAGGAGACTAAAGTATCCTTGTCCAATGTGGGCGATTATTCATTCTGCCTCAGTGGACTGAGAGTTGGAAGCTGGTGCTTTTTTCATTAATGGACAGCAGTAGATACAATCAAAACTCTGGAAAACTTCAGCCTCTGTTTTCTCACAAGAGAAGTCAGACAGTCCTGGGAAAGGTTTTCAGACTTACGGAGAGTCAATGAAATAAATTTCCATCTACGCTCGATGTTCAGACTGAGAAAACTGTAACCACTTTAGATCATTTATTTCCTTTGATGCCAGCAGCCTTGGCAGGACTGGAATATTTTGTTATCAGTGATAAACACTGCAAAACATCCCACCGCATGTATCACTTGAGGGCAGCAGAGCAGTCTGAGGTCCAAGGAGAGTTGTCCTCGTTTCTCAGGCAAGGTGCCTCAGATGCCAGCCTCTGAACCTGACACACGTTTCCAGCAGGCCAAAAAACACCTTGTCCCCTGCCGCATGCGGAAACATTTCCTTCCCTCTACAAAAACATCTACTGGCACTAGCTGGAGACACTGGTACTACTGCAATGGCGAAAGACAGAGATGGAAAGCGGGTTCTTGCTCAAGAGTCCTTAGGACAGAGGAGCAAGTAGAGCTCAGGCTGCGGAGGAGAGCAGAGGGTTAGTGGCATACGGTTTGTATATTAATTCTCTAAGCCTTTCATCGTTTTTCTAAACCTGCCTTTCTTGAAGTTTGAACTGCTAAGACATTTTGGAGAATCCTGAGCAAGCAGGTACTTTGGATGATCAGGGTTCCTTTTGTTGATCCACTGTCACATAAGGGAGAGAGGAGCATTGCCCAAAATTTTCCCAGCACCTTACTGATAAAAGTGAAGAATATGCCTTTTAAGTCAGTGTATAATGAGAAAGAAATTAAAACTGTCTTTATGTAAAACATACCATACAGCTGGTTAAAAGAGCCCGTGGCAAACGGAGATACCTTTAAGACATTCCTAACTACAAAATAAATCCGCTGAAGTGCAACGCTGCTCTTTTAAGAATTACTCTTACAAAACAAGCTGTGTGACATTAACAAAGCCAGTCAGGTGATGATCATTAACACAGCAACAAAGACCATGGGGTAAAATAAAAAAGGATGGGTTGGTGATACCTGAGGCAACGTCTGTGGAAGAGGCTGCAGACAAAGCAGCCTTGCCCTCCGTGCTTGGAGAGGACTGCAGACCAGCCGGCTGGATCCAGTGCTGTGCTTCAGCCGCCCATCCTCCTTCCAGCCAGCATACTCGTAAAACAGGAGAAAAAGGCTCTTGCAAAGTTGTTTTCCTCCTTTACAGCCTCAATAGCTCCTTTTTACTGAGCACAAAAAATGTTCAATGTTGTTTTTACAAATCCCATTGCTGGAGCAAACATCACTCTTCTCCATTTCAGGAAGGTTTCAAACCTTACTAGGAGCAAAAAAAAGCTAAAAATACCAATACATTCAGATTTCTTACTCTCATACACATTTAAAAATGCTTTCTTACTACTGTAGGATCAAACTCGGGATGCTTGAATATTTGGGACTGGCATTGGTAATACTGTTAATATTTTTCCCTGACTTTCCATTTTCCTCCGGTTAAACAAATGAGATAGATAGAAAACCTTGCATTTCTCACACCCCCCAGCATGAGTGAGCAGGCGCACTAGTCTGGGATTGTTTCCCCTTGTCTGACTCCTCCATCAGTTCCTATTCAGAAAGCAGCTGGTCTCTGAATATATCCAGAGCTGGTTATCTCCATATACCATATATCCTAGTGGATCCAGGCTTCTATTCTTTTTTTCCCCCAGGAAACAATTATTTCACTGTTTGTCAGTCTTTCTCCAACCCCTGACCCATAACTTTTGAAACGGTTGGCCAATTTTAATGAAATCTGGCAGAAAAGCACRAATCTTGAAGACATTAAATTCCTATCATCTTTGTGCAAATCAATAGGTGAGGAGGAAAGATTTTGAACAAGCACTATTATTTCTGCTGTTTCGCTGAAGATTTTTTTCCTCCCTGTCCCCCCTTCTTCCAGACAAGTCCTGAGGGCTGCCCTTGGCCTTGAAGTGCAATAGTTTGGGGTACTCCTCTGGGTAGGTAGGAAATCTCTGGGCTCCCATTTAGGCATACCACCTGAATTTACAGTGGGACCAGCCTCAGGTGGGCAACACTCTTCTCCTCTCTCCCTGCTCGATGGACAGCCAGGCAAGGATGCCAGGCACGCTCCTGGGGTATCCAGTAGGATCTGCAGTGGACTGGGAATGGGGGAACACCTTGACTGTAACCAACCCACAGCCTCAATTCACAGCTGGACCCAGCAGGGTGGTGTGTTCCACCTACGCCTCTTTCACACCGGCCCTTTCCCTGCACGCACCCGCCTGACCAATGACTCGGATAGAGCTTACTTAATTGCCCAGCGGTATGGGGAACCAAGCACGGAAAGTAGGTCAACAGCAACAAAATGATCCATCTTGTTCCCTCCCTCCACCCCACCTCTCCTAAAAGAACGCTGTTGGAAGGCGACTCAGCGTCCCTTTTCCTCTGAACATGTGGCACCCCCAACACAAAAGAACAAGTCAAATGCCCAAATTAATTTTTTTCCTTTTTTTTATTTTATTTTCCTAAACAACATTTTCAAAATTTTCCATGGAAAATACTGGTTTTGTACTAGATACAATAATTCTAATTTTTACTTGCGGACTACAACCGAGGTTGCAAAAACGATGGCATGAGCAATTTTGAGCACCCTATTATTTAGCAGCAAAGTCCTGCTTTGATCCATCTCCCTGCTGACTTCAATGGAACTACACTAGGTATAAATTAAAGCAGAATTCAGTCCATCAGCTCTACTTTAGGCTTCATGCATCCCATTTAAGCAATGCCTCCACCTTGATTTCACCTTGCTGCAGTCAGCAAAGAATGCTGATATAAAAGGTGGTGTGCTTTCGTGTATCCACTCACTCTGCTTTCATGTTTAAGCTGTACCATTTTACCTTACCATTAAAATTACATTTAGGCAAAAGTGCAAGAGTGTATAATCTCTTGTGCTCTCTCTCGAGAACAAGCCTCCATTAAGTTTTTCTCTGTCTCCCTGTACACAAATAGCAAAAGCATGTATTTTCCAGTCAAAAACAAACAGCAAAGTCGAGTCTATTAAAGGGAGCGCAGTCATTCATTCTAACATTTTTCATCTGAATGGAGAAATAAAGTGGTATTTCTCCAGCAGGCAGGAACCTACATTTCAAAAAAGAAAAAAAAAAAAAGGATATGCTGAGATCATCAATCACGTTAGGAGGAATTACATGTCCAATCCCTTAGATGCCAATAACAATCCCAACCATATCGCATCAATTAGCCATTGACTGCTTATGAAGAGGTAAGAAGGCTTTAGTGCCCCTCTCCCTTCCCGCATTACCATGGAAGAGTGCAGCACAAAGAGCCGTACCACGAGTCGCTGCCATGGCCACACGGGTGGGCTTTCCTCTCACGGGCAGGTCAAGGCTCCATCTGCCATTGAAGATTTCTTTCTGGTTACAGAAAAAAATCAAATAAGTCTGTGGATTAAAGCTATTTGTGACAGTAACCTTTTTTGCTCTCAAATGTCATCCGCTAAGCAGGCTCTACTTATCTTGTTGCAAAACTTGGGGATCAAGGAACTCATTCCTTGGCCTTGGCAGAGACATAAAATGAGAACAAAGAGAAAAGAGTCGTAGCTGTACCTTCAAAATAATGTACTTCAAAAGCATCATCTGCAAACTGGGTATCACGTTGAAGTTCTGAAACTGGAAAAAATAATCCTAATCTTTCAGATAAACTTACATTCAGAAGTGTAACTTTAAATTGCTTTTACATGTTAAAGCTAGATAAATAAAGGTGAGTTCATTTCTCTGCACATCAAAGAAAAAGTATTAGAAAATGCGGTTTGTTGAAATGTGACTTAGAAGACTTTACAAGGGGTTTTTTTCAAACTTTAACCAGTCAATGTTCCCAGGAACTACAACCAAAAGCATTAGCTACTGAACATGAAAACCTTAGTATTTTTAAAGAACACTTCAGTCTATTTGACTAGCCACTTTGAGGGGCCACCACGTGCTGTCTCCATTAAACTAAAGTGTCACTGACAACAGTCACCCTGCTCAGCTCCAGTGGGAGAACCAAGATTTCTCTTTAGTTTTGCTCAAGGAATGTCTTTAGAAGTAACCGAAAAGTATTAGAGGTGTCAGCACAAGGTCATGACAGGCTAGTTTAAATAAAAGCTTTTCTTTCATCACTTTAAAACGTGTTGTTCAGTCACTGTTTTCATTTCTGCCAAGTCTTTTGGTTGCCAAAGACTGGCCTGTGGAAAACACTTAGGACAGGCAGCCTCCCACTGAATGAAAATACGTTTGCCATTCCATGGATAATACACTTAAGCCGTCAAGCATCACCTTTTACATAGGGCCTACTTGCCAGTGCCAAATGAAAAAAAAAATATGTATGCATATACGTGCCTGAACAAATAAAAACACTAGTAACACCTGGAAAGAAACATGGTTATAAAGCCAGAAAGAGCACTTCAAGCATGCTTTATTAAACAACGAAGAGTTTATCCAAATGTTCTTTATTTATCTAGAAAGGATGAGAAAATCATATCCTCCAGTCTTGGAAGTCCAAGAGCAATTCATCCAACAAGACTATTGCCACGTAAGGATATGGACATCACTCTGATCACATTACAGCTGAAGGCGTAGTCCATGTCTCGGCTACATTTTAGTCTTGCAACTAGAGCATTTCATGCCGCAGCTCAGCTGAAGCCACATTTGCTGTTATCGATGAAGCATAAAACCTCAGCGATGCTGGCACCATTTCTCTGCTGTTTCAAAACAGAGTGGACTAGATTGGTGGTGTTGTTCCTAGTCATAATAATTTTGCCTTTTTTGGAAAAAATCCCATATCAGCAAGCATCAGAAAATCTGAGACTTTCTTTAACTAGAGACAATTGTAAAATATACTGTTCATGCATGGCAAGAAGCAAATGTGAAATATGCATCAGGAGATGCAAGTTTATACAACAAATCAATTCATCATTGACAGTTCTGGGTTTTATTGTACCACAATAAACAATACATAAGCTACACACCAAAAGAAAATAAGCCTCAGAGAATGGCGCAACAGCGGTAACCCAGATGGTGCAAGGCACAGGCACGTTACTACATATGTAGAGGAAGAAGTGAGCAATTCATCCGGAGCAGATCTCTAGCTGGTGTTAGGCAGCTTTAGAGCTTTTACTATCCATGAATCTGCTCAGGCATTTCAGTCATTCCTGGTGAAAAGTCTTTACTTTTTCCTAGAAAACTCAAATTGCTTCTAAACAGCTCCCCTTTCTGTGTACCCTTGTTTGTAAAAGACTACAGAGATTTAAGAGGAACATTTTCCTAGTAAGCTTTTCAGCCCTGTAGCTCAACACTGCCAGCAACACTTTATCTTTAGAGAGCACAGAACTTTGCAACACGGAGTTCATCACAGAGGAAGGGCGTCTCTTTTCAAAACCAAACTCGTTCAGATCAGTACTTCACTCCTATGCAAAATGAAGGACTTTCACCTTCTTACCTTCTATTTACCTTCTTAATCCAGCAGTCACCTGGGTTTCAGATACTTCATAAATTTAGATTCATTATCAGCATACACTGCATAAACAAGGTTTTTGAGATAGAGGGAAAAAATGCACAAAAAAAGTGTTTTACTGGAAAAAACAGAAAACATCAGCTAACCTGCCAAGTTCCATCACCACTTTTATCAGCTATGGTATGAGCTGACTTCAGGAGGGTTTAATTTTATTAACACCCATGAAATCAGTTGGGGATGTTGGCCACTCTGAATTTGATGCTTGTGGTAGGCATTCACACAATAAGATTTCTGCAACACTGTCTAAAAAAGAAAGAGCTATTGCAGGTGCTTTATTCTGACTTACACTAGTACCAGTAACAGTATTCCCAAATTCAACATACTATTTTATTACTATTTAGGAGCAGATTATCTGCTTCGGAGGTGGCATAATTATTGCATTTATGTCCCAATTACTCAACCATAACCTGAGACAAAACGATGTTAACCTGAAAACACAAGCTGCATGCCTTGCTGCCGTTAACAGCAATGGCTGAAATGGGTCTGTCCAGCCTTACAGTCCTGTGTCTGATTCAGAGACCAAAAGCAAGCCTAGAGCTAGAAAGAGAATGAAATAGACTCCCAGCCCCCCGCAGCAAACAGTGCAGGTACATCGTGAGCCAGAAGCACTTTCCCTGAATTTTGTGACGTCGTACTTTCATGTACTTGTCCAGTCTCCTCCTGCAGCCATACAAACTTCTTGTTCTCACAATATCATATGCACCTCCTTTTTGTTTGTCTCATATCTTAGTATTTCTTCAGCAATTTAAATGTTGCCTGAACTTTAAGAACTGTAGCTGGAACTAAGAAATATCTGTTATCTACTTTATTAAGTAAGAAGATACTAAGAAACTTGCTGGGACTTTTCATATTAAATATATGTCAAAAATGTTTTAAAATGAGACGGTTTCCCTAAAAGACAATGCAAAAGCAACGGTAGTCATTACCAGTTTGTAAATACCCATAGCAAGGGCTGCAGATTGCAGGATATGAAAAAATGAACAAATAACAGTACTGTGATTTTTTTAAAACAATAAAATTTCACTAAAAGTTCCAGATAAAGTAAAATGCACTACAGTCAGAACCCAGAATATAAAATGGAGATTCTCATACTGTGACTAGGGATCACACTAGAAATATTCCAGATTACTTTAGAAAAAGTATAATTTAATGTACAGAAAATTCACAGCGTGAGACACGAGCCAAACAGACACTATATGTAATTCAACTGTTTACATAAGTGAAAACTGAGGAATGAGGTCAATATGGAAAAAGCAAAAGTTAAGGAGAGGTACTCTTAGGACTGTCTGGAAAAAGAATTGTTCCAAGCACAAGGGAAGATATGAAGCATGTGCAAATTCCAGCGATAACAGAAATAAAAGTTCGGAAAATTAACTGGGACTATGAAAGTAAACAAAGAGATTACTCAACTCAGAACAACAAAATACTGAAAAAAACAAATCCTTTGTATTCACGCCAAACTGTTTCTCTTAATTATCAGACAAGTGTTTTTCCATCTGTTATCTCACAAATAAAAAGATTTTACTAGCACTGGATATCAGGCATCATCACTAAGTGACTGCATCAAATGACAGTAATAACTACAGTAATCTACAAGGATAAATACCAAGTACAAAATAAACAACTACAAGTACTGAATGGTTCTGGAACAATTGAAACAATTACACTTAAATATGTAAGTTCATTTGCAAGCTCACAGAAATCAGCAAGATGCCTTAACATTTAGTCCTACATTCGTAATTCTTTGTATAGCTATACTATAGTGCAACCAACAAATAATGTATCTTTTTATTAGCATACAAGACTTCATGTAACCATATCTCAGTTAATATAAAACTGTAAATCATCCCTAAAACAAACAGACAACAAAGGGCTGATTTCAGTTTAATTCGAATTCATGTTTTGTTTATTTTCAGGAGGCTTCCAGTTTCCTTTACAGCATATTCCCTTAGGACAATGCACAGTTGGACACAGAAAACAAAAAAAGCCATTTTCAGCCAGCATTTAGGATAAAGATATTTTATTTGATAAATAAGATATCCTACGAACCTGCAACACTCAGTAAGTTGCATGAAACATGGGATGGTACATAATTCAGAGCACAGAACAATCTTTTACATTCAGCTGTTGAATAAATTAGAGTATGGACTGCTTATTGCAATAGTTTCAGACCACTGGGCATAACTGATCCCTGATAGCCCTTAAATTCCCAAATCTCGTTAATAGATTCCTGCTCCCTAGAATGTATCCTTCACAGCACATTCATTGACATAGTCTGAGACAAAGGCCACAGATATTCCATGTTGTCCATGACATCTTGTGTGTGAATGGCATACCATTCTGTGAGGCAGGTATCTTGCTCGTGCTGTTAAAATAAAGAATAATTTTTTTTCTCATTTTCTGCACCACTCTTGATTGGGGGGAGGGGAAGGGTGGAACCAAACCAAACCAAAACAAACAAACAAAAACCAAACAAAAACAAACAAAACAAGCAAACAAAAAACCAAACAACAAACAGGAAGCTGCAGTGCCTTTTCCTAACACAAAATTCTGAAAATGTTAACTTCCCAGTAAAGTCTGACATTTTTGTTCACTATCACAGTAAGTCACACACTATTTCTAAAATTAGTAGATGCACTTACTAAAATGACACCCTTCCTTTCTGCCCTTTCTTGCTTACTGCTATATGATCTTTAGTCAGCAGTGAAGAAACTTTTCTTTATTGAGAGGAGCTGTAACAGAATCAGTAGAACACACATTTGGATATACCACTAGGGACTGGACCAGGCTCCGAACTGCAGATTCCCCACCCCTCTTAAACTTTGGTGCTTTAATCCTTCTAGATGTCCATGTAGAAAATACGAAACTACACAAATAGAGGCCAGATTTTTTAAATTACTCTAGTATCCAGAGATAAAAGTCTCACAATACTTTTAAATACTTGTCAGATTTGTTTCCTTCTGTGGAATTCTAAATAGTCTAGGAGTACTTAGTTTACAGTAGGAAAACTAGGGGCAAGCTTTACACTTCTAACCTGCTTTTAAGTCTGCAGTAACAGTCCTGACACTCTTGCCTTTATGATCAAACTGATTTTTAATGATGACTGCAGAGGGCGATTCCTAACATTTGTAGCTGAACAAGATCTTCACTCATTACACCACAAAATTTGTGTAAGCAAAACACTATTGCTGCCAAGTCCCTTTTGCTGTAAGCCAGTTACTCTTCATTAACTACATTTTCATACTTCTTTTCATCCTTACCTATCCTGGTTAGGACAGGAGCTCAGCCATCTAGGCAGGAAGAGACTGGAGAGCCAAACCATGCCCAGTAAGACAGCTCTGTCCCTCCGTTATTGTCTCAAGTATAACGACATTAACCTCTCCATTACCAGATTTTTTGTTTACTGCGTCTGGGGTCCTGTTTTAGTCATAACAGGCCAGCCTGGGAATTACCAGCCGGCAGTTTGCACTGAAATCACCTTTAAAGACCGTGGAAACAGAAGATACTGAGGAGCAATTAGAGCCACTGATGAGACAGGACAGCATATTAAACAGCTGTGACCGTAACACAAATGAAGAAAGGCGTAACAAAGTAAGTTGCAAAGAGACGGGCTGAAAACACTCGTGTTAGAAAAGCAAGTGGGAATGCGCTCAGATGTAAAGGGAACGAGCTGAAACTCCACTATTTGAGATGCCACCTCCCAGCTGCCTCAGCCAGGCCCCTCACAGCTCCCGAGAGTAAGACACCGCATCCCACGCGAAGACATGAGCCTCCCGCTATCCTTGGGGTGACGGCAGCAGCGTCCCCCGACGCAGAGGAGRGAGGACCGGGGGAAGGCTCCGTTATCAGCCGGCCGCGGCTCCGGTCACGCTGCGGAGCGGGCACCCGCCCCCCCCAGCCCCGCTCCCA
>JASVER010000015.1:15422708-15480790 GCA_030449065.1 Oceanodroma leucorhoa | reverse complement strand
GGCTGGCGGCGAAGGCGGGCGGGGGCTGAGGGCCTCCGCGGCCGCCCCCGCGCCCCCCTCCCCCCCAGCCTTGGGGCCTCACTGGAGCGGGCCGCGAGCGGCTCCGCCCCCCTCCGTCCCCTTAAAGGGCCCGCGGCTCCTGCGCGCGGCTCCGCCAGTGCTCGCCTCGCGCCGATGGCGCCGCTCTCGGCGGCGGCGTCCCTGCTTCCCTTCTCGTCGCCTGCCGCTTCCTCCCTCCGTTCCCTTTCGCTTCCGGGGTCAGCGCTGCCGCGGCCGCTGCTCGGTAACAAGCCCCGTCCCGGGGCCCGGCCGGCAGAGCCGGCAGCCGCGCCCCGCGCAGGCTGCGCCGCCCCGCCGCCCCCATGGCCAGCAACCCCCAGCCGCAGCCCCCGCCGCCGCCGCCCCCGCCGCCGCCCCCTCAGCAGCCGCCGCCGCTGCCGGGGGCCGGGACCGCCGTGGGGGGCGGCGCGGCCGAGCCCGAGCTGGTCTCCATGATCGTCAGCCACCTCAAGAGCCAGGGGCTCTTCGACCAGTTCCGCCGCGACTGCCTGGCCGACGTGGACACCAAGGTGGGGGCGGGCGGGCCCGGCGGCCGGCGCCTCTCGGGGGGTCCCGGCGCCCCGCCGGTGGCTCTCCCCGCGCTCCGGCACGTCGGGGGCGGGCTGGGCCTGTCCGAGAGCGGCGGGGCCGGCCCGGGGGTGGCGGCGGATTGCGGGGGAGTGCGCCCCGCGCTCGGGGGTGGGGAGCGGCCGCCCGGGCCCGCGCGGGGCTCCGGCTCGGCCCTCGGCCCCCGGCCCCAGGGCTCTTCTCCCCGGGGCGTCCCCGGGGGCGAGGCTGGAGCCCCTGTTTTTGGAGGGGAGCGTGGGCTGGCTGGCGGCACCAACACGCCTGGTTTTGTGGAGTGTTCTGGCGGTGCGGGCGTGTTTAACACGCTGTGGTCGCCGCAAGGCAGCGGGAGCGCCTGCACCTTCAGTGGGTTGGGAGGGACCGACGGGGCTCCCAGCTCTTCCAGCCCGGCCTCCGGCGGGATAACTGCTTGTCAAAAGCCTCCTGTCCAACCTCTCTATTGTTGCTTTCTAGCCTGCCTACCAGAATTTGAGACAGCGCGTTGATAACTTTGTTTCCAATCATTTGGCGACTCATACCTGGAGTCCTCATCTCAACAAGAACCAGCTGAGAAATAACATTAGGCAGCAGGTTCTCAAGTAAGTGACAGCTCTGGGGTTTCTCTGTTTGAACATGCGCATGTGCCGCGATAAGTGATGGAGGCTCTAGGTCAATTGTAAAGTGTCTGCTTTCTTCAAAGAAACTTCTGAAGAAGCTTTTTTTTTTTTTTTAGCATTTAAAATGTGGTATTTTTTCTGATAGCAGCTTGCCATCAGCATTAATCAGAATTAGACTGCAAATATTATTTTCTGTGATCCAAGTTSATGCAGGGGTGGAAAGCTTGTTTCTGACTTGGGATGTAATGCCCTAGATGAGGTCTATCTTTACTGTTTCTTTTAAGGGAGGTATTAATAACATTGCTCTTATCAAGTTTTGAGCTAAGGAAGATTAAAAGCATTTGACCAGCTAAGCTCTGTGGAGTACAAAGCTAAATTCACAAAGTAAAAACTGGATGTAAATCTAGCTAGACAGAGAAGAGGTTTTTCAGAACTGCTGTTACGTCAAAATGATGTCAAGCACTTATCTGATGTTACATTATTTCATGAGGGTTCCTCTAGTTTTTCTTCTCAAAATTTAGTGTCACAAGAAATGTTAAGAAATTTTTTCAGAGTAGCATGAGTTTGGTCACTGAATTGGGTCAAACAAGAGATTTGGGAACAAACTTACTCAGTTATGCTGTAGTGGTACCTTTGATAACTGGTACTGAGGAGCTATTTTGTTTGCGGGGAGGGGAGTGGTTGTTGTTTGGGGTTTTCTTAGTTCTTTTTAAAGAAGCAATGAGGACAAGAGGCAATATATGTTCCACAAAAAATTACAGGTGCCTAGAGAGAACCCATAGATTTAAAGCTCTCTATTGCCATTGATTTGATTGTACTGAAGATTAAGGGTGTTCTATAAAGCTGCATAACTCTGAGGTGTCACACTGTATGGGGCAGAAAGTGATTTAGAGTGRTGATGAGGTCTAGTAGTCGTTTGTCCCTCGTGCCTTCTGTAATTCATCTGTTTTATGCAATGGGAATTGATAACATCAGGTTTCTTCTTGATTTTTTCCACAAATGTCACTTTTACAGTTAGATGACATTTGTAGGCATAACCAGTAATGACATAACAACAAGCTGTTTGTTGTGCTAATTCCATGCGGTTGGATTGCTTTCTTTCTCTAGCATTTCTTTTCTTAAGTGTTCATAAGGCATAGAGAGCGCTGTTGAAATACAGGCAGCTGGCTAAATAYGTAGCTGTAGTGATGCTCAGAAAATCTTAATGCTTCATTGGAGGCTCTTAAGTGGTTACGTCATATCTAAATGAGCATATTTCATTAAGATGTTCTTGAAAAGTCATTTTTCTTATTAAGTATTCATGTAACTTTGTTCCAGGTCTGGAATGTTGGAGTCTGGAATTGACAGAATTATTTCTCAGGTGGTGGACCCAAAGATCAACCACACATTCAGACCTCAGGTGGAAAAAGCTGTCCATGAATTTTTAGCCACATTGAATCACAAAGAGGAGGCAGGCCCCAGTACAGCTCCAAGTGAGGAGAAAACAGATGCTTCTATTACAGTACAAGGTATTCTACCATTTCTCTGAGCAGACTATTAACAAAAATTTGTTTTTTGAGAGAGCAGAAACATTGACTAGGTTTGCTGCTAGCACAAAATTGTTCGCATCGGTATTAACAAGCTGAGCTCCAGGCAGCGTACCATAATACTTGTCTCTTACCATATGTATAAACGTAGAAGGCAAGAGAAATGTCGCCATGTACCACCATGTCACTCTGTCCCTTCTGCTTGAGATTACAAGGGATCAGTTTACTGTAGGGGCAAAAAGTTGGTCTCAGGATTTGACCCTCTATGTATTATAGGATCGGATAAGACGTAGCTGTAAGAGAAGAATGATTCAATTTTTTATGCATTGGTAGATCGGAAAAAAATTACTTGTGAGATAGTTACCTGTCTTAATGCAGTTGCTGTGTGCAGTAAAATTTGAATGGCTAAGGTCCTCTCAGGAGCTTAAGTTCTGCTGTAAATCAGCTGATCTTTAGTTTGTTTATAAACACAGCACTTCTTCTTTATGGTTTTTGTTTATGTTGCCTGGTATTGACTTCTAAACACTCCTGCAGGTAATTGTCCATTCTTTCCTTTCCTAAGAGACTCCACAGCAGTCCATCTATTTGTAACCAGACCCTTTATTTAAACCCTTTTCCTGTGAGGCCCACTTCCTTTAAAGTACGTGGGTTAACAAACCAGCTGCAGCTCTTAGTGCTAGTCCAGTTAACCCTTTCTCATCCATCTTCAGAGTTGTTTCTAAGAGGATGGGAAAGTGATAAGGTATTTCTGATAGTTCTATTGTTACATAATCAATATGCTGAGTCCATTTTCCATGTTGTTTATGGAGATACCAGAGGTATGAAATATAGACTTTCTGCTTCAGTATTCTATATTGTGCTTCTCCAGAGTCATCATCCCACTTGGGATGATGGTGAAGTCGAACAAGGATTGTGTTCAGAACATCCTTCCCATAGGCAACCCCTGCTTTCTTTAGCTGATCCCAGGAACTGTGGTATGTCACAGAGCAAAATGAATCTCCGGTAATCAGATCGTAAGTGCTGCAGGAATGCAACTTCTTGTTCTTTTTTTTTTTTTCTTTTTTTAAACCAAAATCTCTAAATGCAAAATTATTCAAACCTTTTAGTTAATTTTACTTATTTTAAATAGAGTAATTATTCTTTTACTTTTCACTTGCCTAACATTCTATCTGAATGGAATTACAGAAACTAAGATGAACTATAACTGTTTTCTTTCTTACTATTCAAGGTGTCTCTGCTACAGCTCCTAGTGGCAATGTAGCTAGTGATGCAATGTCCATCTTGGAAACAATAACTTCTCTTAACCAAGAAGCAAGTGCTGCCAGGGCTTCAACAGAGAACTCAAATCCCAAGAACAATGACAAAGTTGCGAAAAGACTCTCCTCTCAGCAGAGTGTGGATGGTAGCACTGATAGAGAGAGAAATGCAGAGGACTTGCCAGACAGAGAGAAAGCAATTTGTGATCTTTCTGGAGAAGGGGCTGAAACATTTGCAAAGTGTGAAGATTTAAATGAGCTTCCCTGCCAAAGTGAAGAAATAAAAAATTTAGCAAAGGATACTAATAATTTGACTTTTACAAGTAAAGATACAAGTAAAGAAATTCAACAGGAAAGTGAAGATCAAAAGAGTAAATTATTAGATAAATGTGACAAGAAACCAGACAGCAGTGAAAAAGGTGAAAGAAGAAAAGAAAAGAAGGAAAAACCTGACAAGAAGTCCGACCATTCAAAGAAAAGTGATGATACTACAAAGTCAAAAGAAGAAAAGCAAGCAAGAGAGTTGGAACCAATGAAACAGTTAGTTCCAGAAAAAAATAGCAATAAACATAAAACAACTGAAAGCRCTAAAGAAACTAAAGAAGGTATGGTGTGGGAAATGCTCTTCCTTAAAATATGGATAATGGGGGTTTTTTTAAGTGTATTCAGGAGTTCAATCAAATATATTTGGAATGTAGATTCTATGCTAGTTCTGGGAAATTTGTCTAGCTAGCCATAGCTAGGTCTTGGTTCATCTTCCTTAACTGAGGTACCCACGTTAGGAATCAGATAAGCTTTGATTCCTCAAGTGTGTGATTGGTCATCTGCCTTACTCTGGCAAGTTTTCTCAACGATTCCAGTCTGCATTTAAATTTTCTAGTTGTAAATTTTCAGGGTGAGTTGTGAGTAAACCAGAGTTAGCCTAATAACATTTCTTAAAGGTGTTACAAATTTATTATTTTTTTCCCTATTTCTTGTTCTTAAGATAATTTTGTTTTCAGTGGCAAATCACTGTTTTGGTGAGAAAAGTTTCTCAAATACAGTGTGCTGCATTACAGCTCTTTCTATTTTTTCCTTTGCCAGAAAATACGTCAGTAGATTCAGATATGGATGTACTCAGTGACATCACTGTCAGCTCTGTCCACACCAGTGACCTTTCTTCCTTTGAAGAGGAGAGTGAAGAGGAGAATGTAATTTCTGACAGTACTGAAGAGGGGGAGATCACATCAGATGGTAAAATAATTAGATTGTTAAGTAACAAGAAAGAATATGTAACGCTTTCATTGAGTGCATCATATCATAAATTTGAGGTTTTGCAGTATATTTTATTGTACTTATTTATTTGAATGTAGAATGGATAGTATTTGTCCAGTTACGAAAGACGAGTAGTGGACACACTTTGAATATTTTTAAGAGCTTGATATATTCTAAACATTGTAAATCTTATTTGTACTACAGTATTTCATAGGCGACAAAAACACTTAATGGTGWTGGATATGTCACTTCCCTATGGTTTTTTTCCCCTCCCTTCTGCCATGAATTTGGTATAACATTGGAGTGTTCTGTTTGTGACCCCAGGGTAGTGGTTGTAGCTGACTTTGGAGATCAGGTTGGGTTTAGAGCTTTAAGATTGCAGGGATTTCCAAATTCTACCTGGCCACAGTAGAAGGAACAGGAATGGATCTAGTGTTAAGAGTTTGGAAACACCAAATCTTTTCACTGACTGGGTTACCTTTTTGTGTTCTCTTTGTCTAGAGCAGACCTCAGACTCTGATTTCTGCAGATACGTGGCTTTTTCACTTAGTAAGACTTTCTACTTGATAATACAGAGTGCCTTAGTACCTGAATGAGTTGTCTCTAGTATRCTGTGAGCTTATTTTTTCTGCTCTAAGAATATTACTTAGCAGCACTGAATTATTTGCATATTCTCTGGCTTTGTTGTTACCTTTAAACATGACAGATTGTGTTCAGTTATGATTAAGTATTTGTGAAGTGAAAACAAGCCTTAAGTATATTTCAGTATATTTGTACAAATAACTTGTACAGTATGGAGCACAAGTGGTTTTGCTCTATTTCTAATAATCCTGATAAAACTGAAATAGATCTATTTCTTTTTACTTGAATAATACTTACATAAGTATAAACAACAACGTGTTCTGTGTATACATTTCAGTAAGCCTATCTAGTTTTTACATACTGAAATACTGTATAAATTTGTTTTGATGCAGGGAAGAAGCTTAATTTAGTACGTAGCAGAAATTATATTCTGACTTCTTATGCGGTGTTTACTATTAAATACTGTGTGTAAAAAAGGCAATGTGATTACAGGCAAGAGGGTAAGCCCAATTGTTGTATTCCAGTTTATTCTGGGRTTTGTATCTTGCAATTTTTTGGCTGAATGGTGCGCATAAACGCATGAATATACCTTTCAGATTTTCATAATTTAGTGATATTTTGGTGTTAAAGGGTTTAATTTTTTTGACTGTTTACATTTATAGGATAAATAATTGTTGATACATGTTGAGTAGCTTTGCCTTTTCAAAAGTTACGCTGAAAGCACTGCCCTAATTTATCAATATATCTCTACACTTCACTAACCTTTCTTCAGATGAAGAGGAGAAAAGCAGTCAAAGTAAGACAAAGCCTCATGCTAATGAGCTGAGTGATGGGAAAGCCAAGCCTGTTCGTCATGCTTATGTTCGCAAGCCTTTCTTGTACTCCAAATACTTCAGTGATTCTGATGATGAACGCACTGTAGAACAACGCCGTCAGTCCATTGTAAGTGCGGATTTTGTTACAGCTCGCATTCTGGCTCCTTAACTTTTCAGCACAGAAATTCCACTTCTTATTTGGTGGTGGTTTGTGAGGGGTAGACTTCTCTTCTCACTTCATTTCCCCTCCCCCGCCTTGTGTTACAACTACCCCTCCTTCAGACTTCCATCAATATTGCATGATCTGCTCTCCAGCGAAGCACTCTGCTAGTTATGGTTTGAAGGCTTCTGGTGGTGAAAGCAGTGACACACTTTTCCATCTTTATCCTCCACGCTCTAAAATGAACGGTCTTTTGGAGTTGATGAAGGATTTACTGATTACATGCAGTGTCTTCACAGAATCACAGCAATAGGTGGATTCTTTCTCAACTGAGTGATTTGATAGGGAGAGTAAGAACTGCTGCATGTATGAAAAAACTGGTCTTCAGTAGATTTAATATATATAATGACAATTTGGGTGGAAAAAGTAGCCCATATCTACTTGCAGCCTGCCTTCAGTGGGGTTTTGTGTAGTTCAGGCTTGTGTGGACTACTGCAGGCTACTTCATTACATCATCTCTTTACAAATATAGTTCTTGCTGTCCATGAACTCAGTAGCTTGTAGCATGTCTGCAACCATTGAGAATGGAAGGAGAGGTTTAAGCATGTTCACTATGTTCTGTGGAAGAAAGACTAGCACACAGAAGAGGGAGCAGCAGTTCTTTTAGATCTTTTTCCTTTGGCTAAATATATATATATTTTTTATAGTTAGGTATATTTTTATATATTTAATATATATACACTATGTATATATTATATATATATAAATACAATAACAAATAAGATATATTCTTTGAGAAGGTCTCATAGCCTCAATCTGCGGTGTTAAGCAGCAGTGAAACTCTGGAACTCGGCTAGTTTCACTTCACAGAAGTATGAGAGGATTCCAATAACTTTCATATAATGATTTCTAAGGACTACTTATTTTTCAGTTTGCTTCAAGCTACAGTGTTCTGTTTTCTGTGGGTTTTAGACATGCATTTGTAGTCAAAGAATACTCTTTGACCTAATGATAACTTATTTTCCTTGTTTTTGTATCTCCAGGCCAAAGAAAAAGAAGAGAGACTCCTAAGACGACGAATTAACAGAGAGAGACTTGAAGAAAAACGTAAACAGAAGGCTGCAGAAAAAACAAAATCCCTAAAAACCGGAAATCAAAATGCTAAAGGTATGAGGAGTATAACATTAGCCTCCGCCGCCCTGCTCTCACTCGCTCTCTCTGGAAAAAACACATTCAGCTTAAAATATTGCTAATAGGTCTCTAGTCATTTCCCTTAAAAACCCAACATTTCAACAGTGATGTAACAGAAAAATGTGTAATGCAAATTATTAATACAAAATTCCGTATCTTCACTTTTTCATATATCCTTTCATGTATCATTACATTGCTTAAGTGCAATGAATATCTATATACACTAGTATTCTCTGCTACACGTTAGTACTCTCTGTGCTGCTTCAGTCACGTTTACATGTTATAATGACATGCTTATGTATTTCACCATTTGTGTATTGTTTTAGGAAAAAGCAGCTTGAACTTAGAAGAACTTTCATCAAGAAGTCTTGAATCAAAAGCTACTGGTACCAGCATTAAGGATGTGCTTAAAGAACAGAAATTTTTAGAAAAAAAAGTAGCCTTGAGCAGAAAAAGAAAAAGAGATTCAAGGTATTCATGTATTTGCTCAAAAGGAATTAAGTTTTTGAATATCCATTTTTGCAGATTGAAAGGGTTCTCTTCAACTTTGTAGTTAGCCTTACCCATTTTAACAATTTCCTCTCAAAATATTCACATAATTTTGTTACTAATAAGCATGAAGTTTAGGCAGAAAATCAAATTATAGCTGCTTAAATATATTGCAGCTCAGATGGCAGTAGCAGCCTTTATGTGGCTTTTCACACACAGAATGGTAATAAAGGCATGAGAATGGAGATCTTTTAGATGTTTGTGCATCTAATATGTCCGTCAACTTGTTCTTTAAATTAATGTTTTACATAGGTATGTATACATGTACCTATCTGTCTTCATACAGGTATATATGGGGCAAGGAGATCTACCTGTTTTACAGGGATAACTGTGGTACTAATATTCTTTGCTTTAAAGCAGTGATGTCCAGAGGATATCTTTGAAGTTGGTACACGTAATTTTCCAAAAGAAAAAAGCTTGGACAAATTGGCTAGTCAAAAGTTGTGTGATCATGTTCTATTTCAGTATTTTTAGTGTGCATTTCTTTCTCTCCTTCAGCTTTAAAAGCGGAAAGTTTACAAACTAATGTTAGGCTAATACTGATTTTTTTTTCTTTTTTTTTTTTTAATTGTCCAAATACCTGTTTCAGGCATGCTGAAGATGGCTGCAAAAAGAAATGTGAGCTGTCTGAAGAAGATTCTAAAGAAATGCAAAAGGCAAATGAGGTATGTGTCTCTTAAATATAAACCTTATGATCTTCCTTTTCAATTGTAGTAGTACTTGTTCATATGTCCATACCAAACTGCATAATATTGCTTTCGTTCTTATGAATTAGTTTTTTCCTGCTACTTCTTTCAATTGTGTTAGTGATCTGACATTACTGTAGTAATGTTTTCTGAATTCCAGTAGCTGCTAGAGTATACAGTCTGTGTATTCGGTGCTGATGCATGTTGTAGTAGAACATGAGATACAGTTTAAGCCCTATTCTGTGAAACATGTTGGGTTTTTAAAAAGAGCAAAGTATGTCTTATATACAAAGACTTGAGGAGCTTGATCTGTTTAAACTCTCACTGGGAAGTTAAAGGAAAACTGAATGTAGTCCAAACACTAAAGGACAGAGAATTTTTATGGTAAGAGTTTTTACCAACAACATTATTAACAAAAAAAAAAAGATAGTTAGAAGTTGGAGTGGAAGTCTAGATTTATCTTTTGTGGGTTTTGGGGTGGTGTTTGGTTTTGTTTTTTTCTTTTTTTTTTTTAACAGACAGCATAATGGCTGTTTAAAGTAACTTACGGAGCACTTGAAATTGTGATTGTCCATCTAAAAATGCATTTAAATAATTTTAGAAAGAAAAAGTACTTTGTAGATAAAAGATACTCAAGTTCAAACAGACTGCTTAAGGTTAACTTCTGTTTCTTTGGATCTTCCCACAATGGCAGATAGTCGAAATGAAAATGGCAAGTTTCATTTTCTTACTGACTATATTTTAGGTGAATTTTTATTACAATGTTAAGTGTATTCTCTGATATATTGTTTTTATGGGGAGTTTGCCCTTAATAATTCTGTTCGGTCACATAGTGAAGGAACTGTGTAACGTTTGCTTATATATATAAAAACTTTCTTTTGTAGACTTGTGAAAAAAATTCTTCCAAAGAATTGAAGCATAATCATGGGAAAAGTGAAATCTCTAAACAGCTTAGAAGACTTTCAGAATCTGTGCATTCAACTGAGGAAGGCAAAAGTGATTCTAAAGCAGAAAAAGAACATAAAAGAAAAACCTCCACCTCTCTTCAGGCTGAAGGAGCTCAGCAGGACAGTGAAACAAGGGATCCAAAAAGACAACTGGATAGAGCAGAAGTCAATACAGAAGAACTACAGAAGCAGAAATCCATATTTAAAAATGAAAAACACCCCAAAAAAGATAGTGACACAGAAATTCAACATATGAGAAATGTTGCCAAAAAAGAAGCCAAGTCTTACAGGGATAAAAATGAAAAGGAAAGAACTGCTTTAGAAGATAAACTTTCTTTAAAGCACAAATATAAAGGAGACGGTATTCACAAATCAAGTGAAGATGTTGAACTCCATTCATCTGAGAGAAGTTTGAAAGGAGAGGATGGTGGTCAGAAACATAATCAACAAATAAAGGTTTCCTCAGATGACAAATCTGAAAGAAAAAGTAAACACCGAAGTGAACGGAAAATATCAGTAACAGGAAAAGATGGAAAAAATATTTCTGAATCAACCTTAAAAGCTGAAGAATTGCTGCGTAAGGAAAATAAAAAAGACAGACATCTCTCAACTGAAAAATCAAGAGCAGAATACAAGTCCAAAAGGTCCCTGAGTGATTCTAGGCCACAAAAGGATTCCCTAAGTGCCTCAAAGCAACTTGCTTCTGCGTCACACAGAAGGAGCGAAAGCTGCTCAGAAGATAAACATGAAATAGAATCAACTAACTCTGAGTGTAGTTTGAAACAAGAAGATGGTGTTCATAAAGATAGACGAAGATCTAAGAGCCTTGTAGAAGACAAGATTTTGTTAAAGTCTAAGTCAAAGAGTCATAGTAAACAATTCAAAGCATCTGAACCAGAATTACAGGAAAATTTAACAAAACAAGAGACGGGTCAGAAACTAGACAAAGATAAGAGCATGGAAGAGAATGATTCAGATAAGCAACACAAATGCAAGAATGAGGACAAAGTTTTTGAGGAGAGTGGTGCTGAGTTTGAGCTTGTAAGTGGCACGCAATCAACTCAGGGATCACAAAAAGACTTTAGTCACAGAGTTAAGTTACATTCTGGAGAAAGAGGATCTGTAAAAGAGAAATATAGAGGTGATAAAGATTTAAGCAATTCCAAACTAGAAAGAAGGTTCTCTGCTGAAGGTCACAAAAGCAGAAACTTAAAGCACAGCAAGACGGAAATAAAGAAGAAGGAAGAGAGTATCAAATTGGAAGATAAAGATGTTAAAGAAATGGATAGTGGGCATGAAAAAGTATTGAGCATCACAGTGGCAATGGATAAAAAACAAAGTAAGAAGATACCCTGTGAAAATAGAAAAGGCAGTATATCAAACCAAGATTTACTTGGAGAGGAAAAGCAATCAGCTAGCACAACTGAAAGCAGCTATGCTGCAGCCCCTCAAAAGTCAAGTATCAATAATGATGACTTGCATTCTGGTCATGAGGAAGAGCTGATGGAGCTTGATTTGAAACAAACAAAAGTACAAGAAGCATCTAACATCGAAGGAAAAAACATTCAAAACTCACTCCAAGCCACAGATGCCGGGTATACAGCAAAAGAAAAAATCTCTCTCTCTATTTCAAATAAGGAATTAAAACACAGCTTGGCAGATCCCGAAGCTTGTGAATCGCAGTTTCTGCCTGCAGCTGAAAAAACTGTTAAACAAGAAGATATCCCTAATAAACAAGTCAGTGCCTTAGACACTTTGTCCAAACAAGCTTCCATGGATCAAGGACCCAATAAACAAGGGGCTTATAAAATGAGCGTTGTGTATGAAACAAGTGGTAGAATCTTACTGAATGTTCCCAGTAAGGATCAAGCTTCAGAAGATAGCAGAAGACCAAAGAATTTAAAACCTGTGATAAATTCTAATGCAGATGATGTTCCTTTAGCAATTAATTCTTCCAGAGAAAATGCTACTGATGCAAAGTCCATGGATATGGATATCTCGGATTTTACAGATTCCTTGGGTAGTATGTCTAAAGAATGCCATAATTCAGATAGGACTTCTTTATTTGAAGATAGTTTTGTTTTGAAGAACAATGCAGCTCAGGTTGTATGCATGGAACAAGATAGTGCAGTGCTGAGTTCTATCGTGAAAGACAATGGTGATACCACCACTATGATAAACAGTATAGAAAAAGATAACAAGGTGCCCTGGCCTGATGAACAGGCAATGGAAGACAGTACAGCTGGGTTAGCTAGGCAAGAAGATTATGGTGAAGCAGCAAAGTTAGAAAGCACTCAAGAAAGTGTGTTGAAAATAAAACAGGAAAACTTGATGACTGACATAACTGAAGATTGTGGAGATGTAACAACAAAAGAACTTCTAAAAGGAAGAGAGTGCTCGAATACAGATCCTTCCACAAAGGGAGAAAGAAGCACAATGATGGATAACGTGGAAAAGAACGAGGTGCATGATATTGATGATATGATACAATCTTCCTCTGTGTCAGTGCCTGAAAGAGTTCCTGAGGAAACAGTCAAAGGCTCTGTTACAGCCAGTGGGCAAGAAGGGAATGGTGTGATTGGAATGGAAGATAAAAATGAAAGCAATGCAGTAGGTACCAGTGCAGGAAGTAGTAAACTTAGTTTGTTGTACACCAGCCTACAGACAACTCCGACCACTGTGATAGGAACTAGCACAGAAAAGATCACTGAGAGCACTGTAATGGCCACTAGTACAGGAGAAGAAAGAGCTGAGGGTGCATCACATTCTGAAAAGGACAGTGATGCTACAACCACTTGCTCAGAAGAAGAAAGCGAGGTGACAGTAATCTGCACAAGCATAGAAGCTGATGAAGGTTTCACAACAGGTGTATGGGTAAAAAGTAGTGAGGGTGGCAGTTTCATCACAGGAGCAGATATTGGTGAGTGTACTGTTGCAGCAGCTGAAGAAGGTGGTGGCAGTGTTGTCACTGAAGGATTAGCAGAAAGTGAAAGTTTTCTAACAAGTACAGAAGGAGAAGAAAATGGTGACTGTACCATGGTTGATGCAGAAGAAAGTGGTAAGGATTCAGTCAATGCAAGTGGAGTAGAAACTGAAGACAGTGTGAATAGTGCTGGGGCAGAAGAAAAAGATGATGCTGTGACTAGTGCAGGCTCTGAAGAAAAGCGAAAGACCTTAACTTGTGTAGATACAGGCAAAGTTGAAGGTTCTGTATCCTGCTTAGGTGAAGTGGAGAGCGATGGTGCTGTAACTAGTGCAGGGACAGAAACAGGTGAAGGGTCAACAAGTGGTGATAGTTCAGGTGAATTTAGGGGCAGTGTGAGAGCTGGCCAGGTAAAAGAACACGAAGGTACTGTGACTTGCACAGGTGCAGAAGAAAGAGGTCGTAACTTCATCATCTGCTCAGTGACTGGTACAGATGCCCAAGGAGAAAGCACTGTAACTGGTGCGTGTATTGCAATGGTCACAAACAACAGTGCCACAACTGGAACTAGTGGTGACAAATCTGAGGATACTGTAAATGGTGAAAGCACAGTGACCAGCACAGGCATAACTCCAGAAGATGATGCTGAAATTTCAGTAGTCTGCACAGGGCTAGAAGACAGCAATGAGGGGTTTGCAGTTTGTTTAGAAGCTGAAAAATGTGAAAGTCTAATGGACAGTACGAGGGCAAAGGAAGAAGCCAACATCACTACCGTCAGTGTAGGTCTGTGTGATGATGAAGGTTTTGTGACTAGTACAGGCTCAAAAGAAGAGGATGAAGAAGGTGAGGGCATTGTGACCAGCACAGGAAGAGGAAATGAAGAAAGTGAGCATGCTTCTACTTGTACAGGAATGGAAAGTGAAAATGCACTGATTTGTATAGGTGCAGAAGAAGGTGAAAGTTCCATTATCTGCATAGTTGCTGAACAAATGGAAGCTGAGTCGGGAGTGGCTGGCACAAATATAAATAAGCTTACTGTTGACAGCATGACGAGTGCAGAGAAAGAAGCTAATTGTGGCACAAACTGCAAAAATGCTAAAGGGATTGTTGAAAGCAGTGTAACCAGTGCAAGTGCTGCAGATGAGGGTGCCTTGACTGCGCACGTAGGAAAGCATGAAGGTACCTTAATTCCCTTAGATGCCGAGGAATGTGAGGGTCCCATGACTAGTGCTATGGCAGTGCAAGATAAGAGTCAGTCTGCTGCTGAAGACGAATGTGAGAATGCCATGACTGCCTTTGGCAGCAGAGAACTTGATGCGTCTATAAGTAGTGCAGTTCCAACAGAAGATGAGAATTCTCTTACTCCTGCTGACAGAGAAGAAAAAGTAAAAGTTGATATCATCTCTACCAGTACAGTGGAAGAAGGTGATGCTCCCTTACATTCAGCCATGGACGCTGAGGAAGGTCCACTTGCTGTTGCAAGAGCAAATGAAAGTGGGGAAAGTTCTATGATCTTAATAGACACTGAAGACACAGAGGTGCCTATGCCCAGTACAGCTACAGAGTTTAAAGAGTGTGTGCATACTTTTAGCAGTAAGCAGGAGAAAGATGAGTGCACTATGATTTCCACCAGTATTGTGGAAGAATTTGAGGCTCCTATGTCAAGTGCAGCTATTGAATGTGATGGTCAGCTTCCCTCTGTGAAAACAGAAGAAATAAATGAAAATGCTATGGTTTCTATAGATATGGAAATATATGAGGTTCCCATGCCCAGTGAATCCAGTGCTGGAGGAGATGATAACGATGATGACAGTCACCCAACTGCTAGCGGTAAGGAAGAAAAAGATGAGTGTGCTATGATTTCCACAAGTGTTGTGGAAGAACAAGTAATCCTAATGTCAGGTGAAGTCACAGAAGAGGCGATTCAACATGTATCAGACACAGGGTCAAAAAATGAAACGGTAATGATCTCCACTAGTACGGCAGAAAGCTTTGAAGCTCCTATGTCTAGTGTAGCTGTGCAAGATGAAAAYAAACTCGCTGCTTCAGAAACAGAAGGAAGATATGAAGCTGCTATGATCACTACAAGCGTGACAGAAGAATGTGAGATAGTCCTAATCAGTGCAGCACCACAAGCTGAAAGTCAGCTCATTGTAGCAGAAGGAGACGAAGATGCCATTATCTCTGCAAATGCATCAGAGGAATGTAAGATTGTGGAGACCACTGCAGCTGTAGATGAACAGTTCGGACTAGCTGCTTTCAATGCAGATGCAAAAAGCAAAGGTTCTGTGATTTTTGTGGGAGAATGTGGAGCTCCTGTGCTGAGGGTTGCCACCAACAGTGAAGACCAACATGCTGCTTCAAGTCTAGGAGATAAGGAGGAGGGGGCAGTGATCACTCTGAGCACAATGGAAGAATGTGATAGTCTCTTCACCTTTACAGTCATAGAAGAAAGTCAACTTGCTGCTGAGAGTACAGAAGTAAAAGACAAAAGTGAAGAGATTTTTAATACTGGTAACCAGATTGAATGCATCCTATCAACTACAGGCCCAGAAAAAAGCAGTAATTCTTTGCTTGTCATTGGTAGAGAGAACGAGACCCATGAAAGTGGTGTGAGGGGAGAATCAGCAGCATCTCAGACCATAGTAGACAGTGAAATCACAGAAACAGATGAAAATTCAGTGAACCTCATGAGTGTAGATGAAGCCCTTTGTGTGGAGATTAGTACAGAGACTGCTGTGAGTCCAAGTCCTTCCTCAGAGGCAAGTGAGGATGATGAGCAAGGTGAAGATGTTTTGCATGAGGATGTTACATCAGAACTCTCTTGTATGATTTCAGAAGCAGCGGTAGAACGTGAAACTCTAAGGAATGTAAACTATAAATTTAACTCAGACTTGCTTTTAGAAAGTGACTTTTCTGAAATAAGGACTCCCCTGCCTAGGGCACAGGCTCTGTCCTTAGTTTCTGCAAATGAAGTGACTGTAAATACCAATCATGGTGAAGTGACAATAGAAGCAGAATTAGGGGAAAAAAGTGACTTCTCTGTGTTGCATGTAGAAGAGCTATACGGCAGTGAGGACAAAACGAACTTGGTCAAAATAGATGATATTGGAATTGAAGTTAATTTTCAGAAAAGTAACACAACCTTTAATTCAGGTGAGGATTTCTTTTTTCTTTTTTTTTTTTTTTAAACTCTTCAGTTTATAAGCTGTCATAAATAGATGCATTTTACCATGATTACAGTTAGAAATAACTTACACTGTTCAAATATACCTGATTTCTTTGTTGGTTGCAAAATAACTGCTAATAATATATTTAAGAATTGGTGACAAATATTTAAATAAGCATGTCATTCTGAGAGTATAGGAGTGACTGAACACAATTATCTGAGGTATGTTGGAAAAGAATTAAATGTTATTAGAGTGCAAAAAAGTTATTAAAATACATTGACTTAAAATTGTAACCTAATATATGAAGTGGTTTGCAAGGGGTAATTATCATGGAGCTACAGATGGGTTTTGTTAGTAACGTGTTTTGAAATTCAAAAATGCTTTTATAGGAAAGAGGATGCATTTCATTTAGACATATGTTCAACATTTTAAAAAGGTAACTTCTTCGTAATCTTGAAGGTTAAGAGTGGCCATCCTTACTCATAACTGCTCATATTTTCTCTGGATGGTTATTTAATGGTCATATTCAGATTCACTCTCTTATGCTGAATTTTGTGTTATGAATACACTTGAAATGGTCCTCCTTTGTGTTACAAAGTAATCAGACAGTCATCCTAAATAAATTAGTATTTTAAGTGAGCAATGGTAGTAGGTGTGTATTTTAAATAGAAAAGTTATGGTAGTGTATGACATTAAGGATACCATATTTTATTTCCAGATCCATTTTTCTGGAAGCTAACATTTGAAATGAACTTGCATGGTTGCCTGTTCCTAAAATACCATGTAATGAACACCCTGAAAGGCTATTTTCAGCCTTTCTCCACTTTGACCCTCCAGAGTAGTTGAAGCACCAAGTTTATGAAAATTAATAAATTCTGTAGATGCCACAATGAAGTCAAGATTATGACTTCATTATAAATTTTGGAGAAATTAAACTGTAGAAAAATAGTAGAGAAATCTGCTTATCTTTCTTTATACCAAAGGAAGTGGAATGATACCRATCAAGTACTACTTTTAAAACCTTTTCCTTCTCATGTCTGTCTTTGCCATTATTTTGAAAAACATTTCATAATGTGAGTTTAAGTCCAGTTTCTCAAAGGTTGGCTTTATTCTCTAGTTTTATTGATATTTGGGGAGAGAAAGCTCACTCTGCAGATTTTGGGATTTTAGGAGTTTGTCAAGGAAAGATGCCGATCTAGTAAACTTGAAAAATGTTATTCAGCATTTATACAAGAGACCAACATGAGCCATGAAAACTGCTACACTAAGGTATTTCTGTCTTGGTGCTTTGCTCAATCCTTGTTGTCCATTGATGTAGCCTCTGTAAGTACCAATAGTAATGATAGTCTTATTCTGTGGGCCACAACCACAATTTAATCACTTCACATGCATCACTGATGAATTATCGTGTTATACCTATTTCTTTTTGTTTAGGAAAAGCTGTATAAACAGGCTTCTGAAATAGGTGTCCAAAAAGGCTATAGAAGTCATATGAAGATGCTATCTGCATGGCCATTTTTTCAGATGTTATAAGCATACAGCTGTTTCCATGGGGAATGAAATGCACGGGGTTTTAAGATTTTCTGAAATTACATTGACACTAACAGGAGCTACTGAGTTTTCAGTCTCTATGGAAATTGGATAATTTCAGTGGTTATGGTTCTAGAGCTTATGGATTTAAATCTAATTGTCACTTAAAGAAAAATATTATCCTTAGTATTAACTCTTAGCTCTGCATTCATTAATACAGAGGTAATTTGCTGTTTGGAATTTGGTCTGAAAATCTGTTAGTGTTTTTTTTTTTTTAAAGGAAAAGCAAGAAAAAAGGCCAAAGTCAGAATTCATAAATAAGCTGGGGTAAATTTTGATAGCCCATATTTTCCAATCCTTTTGTATTCAAGGAACAGATAGAAGTACTTGTGTCCTTGCAGATGCCAAGCTGGGTTTTTTTGAGCTGGTTTGCTGCAGACAGACTTGCTATTGCTTCCGTTGCCTACAGGAAGGGATTAAATTCATGTGCTGTGTTCATGAGGTGGCACTGAGAAATAGCATCCTACTGTAGCATGAGATAAATACAGGATAATGTAATGTAATAATTTTRACATATTTGTATTTCATTAGGCAATAATGCAGCTTTACCAAAGTTGGCAGAAGAACTAGAATTTGAAAGTAACTTGAGAACTGACGAGGTATTTATGTTATTTTGAAAATTTTGACTATACTGTTTCTTGTATAATTATACATCTTGCTAGGTTTTCTTACTATACCTTTTGATTTTTGTACAGCAAAAATGGCATTTGAACTTCAAAACTTTTGAAGGGTCATTTTTCAGATTATTCAGCTGTACTTTTCTAAGCAGCTGGCATTTAAATTGTGGGCTGTCCATGTTATTCTGTGGTAGAACCAATTCCCTCCCTCAGCCAGGCTCCTTATGTGACCATGACATCCAAGTTTGCTTTTTTTAGAATTGGTCATACTGGATGGATGTTGCTTGTGATTGTACTTGTAAAACAGTCATACATGCCTTAGCTCTTACAGTTGGCAATTGTCAGTTTAGTGCTTTGAAATAATAAACATGCATGCTGTTCATTTCGTTGTATCACTTCCTTGCCAGTCTTCAGACTCGCCCATTCTCTGTGTGTTTGAGGAACACTTGCTGCCATTCTGTACTGTGATAACTACAGCCCGTTATCTGCTCTAACAGAAGAGTAGGGCATCCTGGATGGGTATTGGGGCTCATGGTCACCTATAGCGTGTGTAAGACCGAAGTTGAGCCTGTCTGTTTGTGTGTCTGTGCTGTGATCCATAGGATTCCAGATGGGTTAATTCTTCATTCAGATGCAGGACTGAATCCATGTATTCAAATCTTGCCAAACTCTGGTAGTAAGCATTTTGAGGGAGAACATGATTCAGAGACTCCCAAGCATCTATGAAAGGATGGATCTGCACAGGGCTACTGGCTGCACCTCCAGGGCAGACTGGTTGAGTATTTCTGAACCATGGTTTTAATGCCTGGGATGCACTTCAGGAAAATCCAAGTCAACTTCAGTCTGGTGGGATTTATTGATTTGAGTTCCACCTGCAAACAGCTGTACTGTTTGCCAGCATAAGATGGTCCTAGAGTCAGTATAGCCATGTTCACATGGCACTGTAGCTGAGTTTACAATGTCCACATATGACTTAAGTATACTTAGCTCCATATAGCTTTGTCTGTGCATCAGTAACATATAGCTGATCTGCAACTTGAATTTGAAAACAAACAACAAAAAAAAACCAAACCCAAAACACATGAGTTGGAAAGAGTTCACTGTACCTCGTTATACATTGCAGATACATATTTTTCTGTATATGTGAACATTTCTAGAATATTGCTCGTATTTGGAACTCGGAGTAGGCATTTGCACCTTGACTTCCTGAAATTTCTCTTGAGATCTCCTTTTTTAAACAAATCTCCAGTATTAACTCTAAGGTCAAGGTTAGGCACTGTAGTGTTTARCAGTAATGTGTCTTCGCTCTGCTGGTGTTCCTTATTAATATTTGTACTGCTGTCTTAATTAGAAAGCTTTTGAAGACTTTTATAGATCATGATAAGAGAATGTTCATCGTGACATGAGGGAGGGGAGTGAGACATACTTGTTCTGGATGTCTGCAATATTTTTGTTTCTTTTGATTTTGTGTTTAGCCACAACAGCCTGAAAGTCCAAGAAGTGAAGAGGGATATGTGGAACTTCATACTAAAGAGTTTCAAAAAGGTGATTTTTATACTGATAGCAACTTACTTTTCATGCTGATTTGACTATTACTTATTATGGGAGAGTTGTAGATTTGATGTATAGTATGTGTAGAGGGATTGAAGCAAAGCCTGCAGAAATCTTCTCGAAATGTTTTTGGGATGTCATTTGGAAATGTCATGTGGCTTTGCATTTGGTTTGTGGGAAAGAAGGAGGGTCAGCCTTTTCTTCCAATATGATACGCTGAAAGAAAGCTGGAAAGCATTTAGGATTTTAAAAAAGTAGACTGCTAACATTCTATTTAAAATCAATTAATACAGAAAAACGTTTGCCCAGGGAAGATACAGAAAATTCCCCAAAGAATGGCTTTCTTCCTTATAAACTTAGAACATCCTTGTTTTGGGTGTTGTGACAGGCCCTGTGAGGATATGACAAGAGTTAAGTACTATATGACTTTAGTCACAGAGACTTTACAGAAAATTTTTTTTTTTTTTTCCCTTTCTTGCTCTCCAGAAGATTAAAATATTTTTGGCCATCCATTGAAATTTGAAGAGCACTTATAAGTAGGTAATCACCTAGCTAGAAATCTCAATTAGTCAACTTGGATCTGTCCTCAGTAATTCCTTTTTCCATGTATTAAATTAATCTTCAATAGACCAAAAAAAAAAAAAATCCGTGTTTCCCAAAACCAGATTATTTTTAAAATGTGTTGCAATTGTTTGGCTTTCCTATTAAAGCAGAAACAAACCCATACTTTGTTCCCATCTTGATGGATTTTGTGCTCCAGATGCATTACAAAGATGTTTACAACACTACCAGATGAGAGTTAATCCTCAGTTAATGGAGTAACAAGCAAAACTAAAGTGAATTCCAAGAGGTACCAGCGATACTGCTGCATATACAGTCCAAAGAGGTTAAAGATGCATTTCCTCTAATGGAAAGTTGCAGCTGAAAGCCTAAATGCTGTGAAAGGACACACTGTTAAGCTCACTTCTAAATTTTTAGACATGCATATGAAAATAACCATTTACCAAATAGAAAACAAAAATAGGAGTAAGGTGAGATTGGTATAAAACTTTGGATTCCTTTTTATTCTTGGGGTAGGTCAAATTCACGTACCTGGTTTAATGGTGGTGTATATTCATCTAAGTGATAAGAGACATGCTCTGCTCACAAGAAAGAAAATGTAAACCCAGAGAATGGGTTAGAAGAATGTGGTCTTCAGGACAGCAGATCCAAAACTTGAACCAGTTTTTCTGTACTGCAAGGTTTCTTTGAAGTGCCTGAAAAACTATGCCACTTCACATCACTCAGTCACCAGACAGACAGTACTTAAAATTTAAAATGTGCAGATTGAACTAGCTGTGATAATCTTGTTCCATGTAAAATGTTTAGCAAAAATCCATTTGTTGTGTAAATTATGTTGGATATGACACACACTGAAGAATAATTCTTTGTAGCTCTTGGTAGAGGGTTTTTTTTCTTTTTCTCCCCCACCACATAATCATCTCTTTTTATATATATCTATACATGCATATATACATATAGCTCAACGTGTGTAAAAGGAAATTGTTTAAAAGACAAATGTGTGTCCTGTCATGAGTATGAACAGCAGACACAGTAGTTTAGGAGTCCAAGATTCCTTGGAATGTAAACAAATCATTGCTGTTTGAGTGGGTAGGATCTAGCTCTTCACTTGACACTGCTTTAAAAACTGAAAGATGTTGTGCAACTAAACAGTATAGCTGTGGAAAAAGTTGTTGCTAAAACGTGTAGATTTAAGAAATGAGCTACAATTTATATAAAATTGTGTGTAGAATAGAGTTGTTTTATTGGATCATAGGTTTATGTTCTTACTGAAAGGAAAACTGCTTGGAATGTTTTAGCAGCTTTTTTTTTTTTAATTATTAATGCAGTGCCTTTATGAATCAGATTTTAAGGGTTTTGTAGAACACTCGATGGAGCAGCTTCTTTATGATTTTCTCTATGTATCTATATGAAATGGCTCTGAAAGTTATGGAATTTTTTCAAAAGTGCAGAGCAGTCATCAGCTCCCATAGTTTATAACTATTTTCCACACTCTTGTGATATGGAAGGCTAAGGCTTTACATTATCAGAGTTAGAGTACAGTAGAGTCTAGCAATGGGACAATTTCCTTATGTGCACTGTATCAGCTACAGGTCTCACTAGTACAATTATGCAGACTTTAGTTCTCTGGAAGCATAATGTTACAGCATAGTTTTCATCGCATTTTACTTCATCCCATGATCCAGCATCTAGGGTTGTGATGGATAAAATCCTGATTCATTCAAATGCTAGAACTATATTTGAAATGTCAAAGTTACCATATATTTCAAAGATGACAACCCCGTGATTGCCTGTATTTTAGCCATAAAATGATTCTCAGTTATCCTATGCTTTAGAAATCTATATTCTTCTATATTTTTTTTTCTTTTTCTGTTCGAATATTGTTAAAGAGAAGATTGGATGCCTCTTATTTCCAACATTGAAAGTAAGTTTTATATAGTTTCAGGTACTCTGGAATCCTTTCAGAGAGGTGAAGTAGAGGATACTGTGACACTTTGCTCTTGCTTAGCTTTTCTGATTATTTTTGTAATTATTTTTTAATAGATTTGCTGCAGAAGAATATTGCTTTAGAAAGAGAAACTTTTCATGTAAGTTCTTGGTTTTTTTAAATTTACTCTCTTAGGTCTGCTGCTTTTTTTTCTTACTTCCATTTACTTCTATTTACATTAAATATTCTCTAAAGGAAGATACTATTTTTGTATATTCAAAGCCTATGTATATTGAGACTATGCAGCTGTGTAGGTTGATGTCTGATTATTCTTTCAAATTTGCCAGTAAATAAATCTTCTTACACTGTTGTTCCACAGTCTATGACTATTTCAAGATTGTTGTTAACTGGCAGAAAAGAGAAACTTGATTGTCCTCCTTGAGAATAGAGGACAAAACCAGAGATTATTCTTGGGACTTTTTATCAGGACAAGAAACCTGTTATTTTAATGCAGTCTACTGTGATTTCACAAGAACTTAGAGCTGATAAATATAAAAGGRATGACTGGGAAAGTTGCAAATGTAAAGTGTTTCTTATGGAGCAGAAACAAGACATTTAACACAGATGACAAGCTAAAAGATGTTTTTGTAGTTTCTTAAATTTGAGTAGTAAATTTATTTATTACTGTATTGTGATGCTGGTTGGCCACATTTCTGGTGCTAGTGAGATACTTCTTCTGTTTCTGCATGTAGGAGTGTCCGTTTAAATCCAAAAATATTTTGTGTGAATTGCCATGATAAACTGCTTTTAAAGCACATAGTAGGTCACTTAATTAAAACAGAGACTTTTTTTTCATTAAAAATATCCATTAGAAATTCTGAAAATACTACGAGTCAGAAGTTCTTTCATGGTACTATCCTATAGTAGTAACATTACTTTGTAATATTGCTACTTTCCATTTTAATTCATGTTGTACTTTAAAGTAGCAAGTAGGAAAAACTTTCTCCCTTCTGTGTTTAGAAACTTTATGGAAAAGAGAAGGTAAGGAGTTATCTTTCTTTGTGTCTTATGTGTAGGTGGAAAATGTGGATACCCAGATAACTGAAGAACGTAGATCTAGAGGAATGCAACATAAATCTTCAGGAACAATGGATAAGGAAAAATGTAAGTGATACAGAACCACGAATTTGTGTAAAGCTTTTCTGCTGCAAAACAAAGTTCTACTGTGATTAGGACATTAAATGGTTATTTTGGAGGGAAGAATGGAATATGGGGAATTCCAAACTCCAAAGCAGTTGTTCTTCCCAAAACAACTTTTCATGTTACACTTATTACCATATTTTTATCAAAATATATTAAATTTAATACTGCAAGGAAGAGTATTATAGTGGTTTTTTTGATAGTCAGTGAACAAGCTTTTTTTGTTTACTCTTTAAAATAATTACTAATTTTATCCTTTTTAAATAAAACACAGGGAAGGAATGTGAAGCTGAGGAAGGCTGATCATCAGAGGAAAATCTAGCCATTCAATAGACATTGTGAGGCTGGATGCTTCCTTCTGTTAGATTGGAAAGAGCTAAGTTTTAGTGTAACTTTTTATCTGTCTAGAAGCAAAAAGTGAGAAGGAAGTCAGTCCATTTAATGGCACAAACATTGCTAAGTTAAAGTTAGATAAAGTTAACATAGACGTTTTGTTGACATAATAAAAATGAGACTATGTAATATCTATACAATGTCTGCTTTGGTCTTTTCAGCCTCAGAACAATTAAAAAAAAATTAGGATAATTAATAATGTCATTTTTTATAACAGTTTTTATTCTGCTTCTGAGAATTTTGATTTAATGAAGTGAGTAATTAGAAGCCACGCTGTATTCATTATAGTGTCCCACATAGCATTAACTGCTTTCTCTGTCTCTGGGTGAGTTGAGGTTAAGGTTGATGTTTTATTTCTTGATGTGGTACCTGTCAAATTTCAATTTTGAGTTTATCTTTAAAAACAAACAAACAAAAAAAACCCGCCCTACCCATAACATACAAGAAACATGGAATTCTTTTTTATAATTGTTTTGTCTTCCCTTTTCAAAAAGGGGTTAGCATAACTTTCTGTTCATATTTTTGTAAATAAGATGCTGCTTTTCAGAATCTTTTGAATCACACTAATGATGAGCTGATATAAAAGTGGCATCAAAATCTGAGAAATGCAGAAGGCACTTTTTTAACACTTAAACTATTGCTTGTTTTTGCAGGCAACCAGCTGATTGCTCAGGATGTGAGAAAAGATGATGAACAAAGTCAGTGTTCCAAAATGAAACCTGATAACATCAAGGTATTTTCAAGAACATTTTTTTTTTTTAATATTCTGCAGTTGTAATGTAAATAAGATGGAAGTCTAAGTTTTTATTTCTATAGCAGTTTATTTTCAAGGGGGAGACATTTTAAAAAAAAAAAAAAAAAGGCAGGGGTCTCTGTTGTTGTGCACAGTACCTGAATCCCTTGGAGGTGTGGTGGACCGATTTGCACAACAGTTAGGAGCTTGGGATCGCGTAGAGCATTGCTGGATCCCAGCTGTCCACTCAGTTCAGCATCTTCATGGTCATACTGTGATCGGAGATCTGCAAGAGGGTATCGGACTTTACCCAAGTTCTGGGTTTGCACTGATCCCTTCTAAGTCAAAACAGAAATTCAGGACGAAATAGATCTTCCTTTTAAGAGTACCTGCAGAATATTTGGGACCATCTCACCCGTTGATTTTGATGGAACTTCTCAGCATCAAAGTTTTTTAAGAAACTTTACAAAATCTTGATGAATAAAATAACTGCTCGTTTATTAGGGTGTGGGGGGTTTTTTTTGTATAAGTAACTGACAATGATTTGTAGTAAGACTCTCTCTTCTTTGTTGTTTCAAAATAATGTAGGAAGTTATTTCAGGTGATACAGCAGAAGTGTCCAAAGAAATTGATGTAAAGCGTACACCTCCTAAAAGTACTATAGAAGAAAAAGGTAATGAAACTGCCCATTCTGGGCAATTTTCTGAACCCATACTGAATGCTAATTTCTTTTCATTTGAATGATTCTGAGAGAAGTTAGGAACTTGATCCCAGTTTGATCCCAGCAACTTTGATCCCAGCAAATACTTGCATGTATTGCATGTAAGCAAATACTTGCATTCTCTAGTTGCTGTCTGTTTTATTACTGCTATCAAATAATGCATTAATCCTAGTTCCTTTAACAGTGAGAGCAGATTTGGTGTTTCTGCTGTGCTATCACCCATCCATTCTGTTATTGCTTCAGTGTGTACCTTGGGTAGGAAAGCTAATTGCAAATAAACAGGTGGATAGGGAAATAGCATGATCAGGGTATGTGACAAGAAGAACTTCTCCTAACTCTGACCACAAATAAGAGGTGTCCTTCCATGAAAAACCCATGACACATTTGCCATCAAAATCAGTCCTGTTTGTTTCTGTAGAGAAGCCAACCAGGAAAGAGTGCGCAAGTTGCGCTGTCATAGTTGACTTATTAATTGCCCTAAAATAAATAATAAAAGATGGCATGTCCACAGTGTTAATATTGGCTTTGATGTAACTTCAGTCTGTCTTTGTGTGAACAGTGTATCTTCCCTAAAGTTAGTTTGACCTATTAATAGTTTTATCTTTCCAGTGAGTATGTTGACAAGTCTGAAACTGTTCTGCAATGAGCTTGTATCCTCAGCTTCCTGTTTCATGGAATGTGGGAGAAAATTGAATAGTGGCTTGTATTTATCTTACCATTTTACAGTGGGTCACACTCTTGAGCTTTTGGTTTAACCTTAAATGAGAAGACCTGTCTAACTCATCTAGTGTTAGGGAAGCATTCTGGCAGACCAGTATATTGTTACTACAAGGCAAATAGTGTTAATTTCTGATGGGTGTTTTTAGGGAATTTTGGGCTATAGAATGAAATAATTCTTTTAGTGCAGAGGATGTGGCTTGTACCTTTTTCTTTATCTAATAAAACAAAGGTATACAGTTTCTCCCTTCTTGTTTTTTTGTATGTATGAAGATGAATTTATCATCGAACAGGAAATGTCTGAAAAGGAAAAGCATGGTCTAGAATCAAATGAAAATTCTCCAGAGGTGAGTGGTCTTATTCATGTTATCTAACTGAGATAATGCAGGTTCACACTGAAAAATAAGTATTTTGTCTTTGTATTTTGTTGACAGCAATATTAAAATTTCGACTTCACCAACACAGAAATAGCTGTGAAAATTTATGTTTGGTACTGTAAAGTACCAAAGAGTCATRTAGTTCTGTGTCACAAAGTATAAACTCACAGACAGTAAGACATCAGTGTCTGATTACTGAAGTAGAAGTAACTCCCTTCCTACATTTAATAGTACTTATAAATAGTGTAGAAAGCAATTCTATGGAGTTCTGTTGCATAGAAATCATGTTTTCTGAAAACTTTGTAATTGAGATGTGGACAGTTTAGTCACTAGCAAATATGACTTGGCTTTACAAAAATATTATCGCTCAACAATTTTAAAACTCTTCATGTTATCTCTTAGGCATATACTTGTGATATTCTACAGTGGTGGTTGTAAACAAATGTCTGAACGCTAGAGATCAAAATTGTTGCTGGCCCCTAGAAATGGACACAGTTCTCATAAAGACGTTGCGTTTTGTCATTTGCTTTTTTTGCCTCTAATTTGGAAGTGGAAAAAATTTTAAAGAATAAATTGTTACATTTGTTCACTCAAGGCTTGAGTCACTAAGGTCCATTGTGGGGGAGACATCGCCAGACTTCAGTAAATGCTGAATGAGGCACTTAACCTTCTTTCCTTGTAAATAGGAGAAAGTCTATTATTGGGGATTTTGTGATCTGAGGTTGGGGATCTTTGTGATCTGAACATCTGACCATATTCGTTACTTAAAGTTGTCTTTCAAAGCTTAAACTTCAAAGTAAGGGGCCTTTTTTACTAAAGGCCCTGTTTATACAAAGAACGTCACCAATCTGTATATGGGGATAACTAGGATGGTGACTCTTTAATAGCACTTGCTCAGCTGTTATGAGATGTAGCCTGTGCTAGGTGGCCTTGGGAAAAGGGGCTCACAAGATACAAAGTTTGGAGTTCTCGTAAGACTGAAAAGATGTGGTGGGATATATAGGGTAAGCCAGCAGCATTTGTGAGACCAAGTGATAGAGTTGTTGGGGAAAGGGGCAGAAGGCACTGTGTTCTCAGGCATGCTCTGTGCCTGAGGCCAGCCACAGAGAATTTTGTATAACTGGGAGTTGTCTTGTTTCTTTTCAGCTATATCAATGGATTTCATAACAGGCAGTGTCTCTTCCTATGAAACCTGCCTCATCTGTATTTTTTAAATTGACGAGCACTACTTCTGCCACTATCACATTATGAACTTAGCAGCAATCTTTGTATTATATTGCTCAAATGCTAAATGTCAATTATGGTAACTAAAATATTTTTGTCCTGTACTTTTAATAGGAAAATCAGCCTGTAATAGTGAAACGGAAAAGAGGAAGGCCTCGTAAATACCCTCTTGAAGCCGTACAGCCTGGTGGTAAGTAGTTCATAATACCTGTGTGGAAAAACAAGGAAAATAGTGATATTCAAGTTCTGAATTCATATTTCTTCCCTCAGGTGGGGAGTCAAAAGCTGATATGAGCACTGGGAATGTAAGTGCCTTTATTTTGTTTGGGTGCTTTTAAACACAGTAATTCAAGAGCCATTTATCTGTTTAACAGTTAACGGTATTTCAGAAACATCTAATGGAAAACTTGATAATTGAGTTCAGTCTAAGCAAACAAAAACTATTAAGAGTATTTCCTAACATAACTGAACTTTGTAAGCAAAATATACTATTAAGTTGAAACACAACAAATACCCTAATAGGATCAAGCTTAGTACAACATACTTAATACAAATCTAAGTGTTACACTGGCTAGCAATATATTGTACGCAGGGTGAAATTCTGATTGTGTGCACACGTGTCTTTTGATTTGTGCTGAGAGTAATTTTGGCCTGAAGATCAAGGGTGACTTTGTTTCAAAAACTTGAGATTTTTTTTTTCTCTACTGAACCTATCATAATAATAGCTCGTAGTAACTCTTAATATCTGTAAAATAAAGTATTGTGTAATGCAGTTGTATTATCTATATTACAATGTGTACAGCTCATTCAAAAGATAGAGGCATGCTGCTTAGTAACTTAAGAGCTCATGAAACATACCTCTGTCTTTTGAAGCTCACCAATATCTTAATTTCTTAACCTCCGTGAAGTACATTCACTGCTAAGAAAGTATTCTGTTGGGAGTGTTTCTGCAATCCAGTTGGATTACAGCACAGGGTAGTAATGGATCAGGCATATTTGTGGAGTATGACTAGTTGGATTTATTCTGGTGGAAGGCTCCTCTCTTGGGAGCTCATGTATGTCAGGATCAATGTTATTGCATACAAAAGAGGTGATTTTAAAAACGAAGTTGTATTGAAACTCATATTCTCTGCCTGCTTGCAGAGGCAAGGCTGAAGCACCAGCTAGCATGGGTGTCAGAAGTCCTGGGAATTTACCTAGGCTATAGATAGCAGGCGTTCTCGTCCCTGCTTGTTCTGTCCCCGCAGCATTTCAGGCAGCCCTTTGAGTCCTGTCCCTTCTACCGGTCTGGTGGAATTTTGTTTCAGAATTCCTAACCTTTCCTAATTGATATTTTTTTTTCCAATATTAATTTAATGAAATGTAATTTGAACTGGTGGTTTTTTTGGTGTTTGTTTCTTATGTTTTGGTTTTGGGKTTTTTTTTTTCCAAATAAGAATTAAAACTAATTTTAAAATCCCCCTCAGAAATAGATATACCTTGGCACCCTCAGTACTGGAACAGAATCATCTTGTTCTAGTTTGAGTATTTTAAAGGTCTTGTACCTCTTAGTGATGACTGATTGGTGTGTCAGTCAGTTACAGGCTGGCTCCAGGAGGAGCAATGTCTGCCTTCCACCTGAGATAATGGTTCTGTAAGGTGAGATGATATGTTGATGCGTGACAGTTTCCCCTAGGCTACTTTGAGAACATGTTGCTACTTCAAAGGAAGCGTAGACATCCTCATGTAGTTGTTCGGTGATGAAAGCAACTGGATTTTTTAGACAGTCATCATAGGAGATTATGTAATTATATGTACCTCTTTCTGCATTCTGAGTAAATACAAAATTCTGGTGATTTATAATTCTGCAAATTTCTATGTGTGATTACATAAAGTGCACTAAACTTTTTGTATTGCTGATAATTAAGTTTTCAGAAATGTATTTGAAACTGCTTTTTAACTTTGTGTCTTTTATTGCAATGGCTTTAATGTCAGTTAGGTTACTGAAACTGCTATTATTTTGTTTATGGGCTGTTATGACTCGTTTAAAATTTTTACTATAAATGGAAAAATGCATGTTACTGTTAAGAAACTCAGTACAAAATTTCTATGCTCATTAGAATGTTCGTGTTTTCTAGATATGCAGATATTCTACTATGAATAGGAGCAAGTTTCTGTGTTTATGCAATACAATCCTGGGTTTTTCTGATTTTCTTTAAATTAAAAAAAAAAMCACTTTTTTTTATTTATTTCAGCTGCAGTTTCCTATCTTTGCGAGTAGAGGAAAAACGCCTCAAACAGGTAAGCAAATGATACCTGCTTTAACAAATAAAACAAAAGATGGAAGAAATAGAAGAGAGTTTTCAAGAAAATCACGAGTCCTTCCTAAATGTCATCTTTGGCAGTCAGTATTATCAATGTGTGAAAACATCTGAGTAGACAGAACAGTGAAGACTTGTCCCTAATTCCTACTGAGTTTTTAATTTGAAAAAAGAGCAGCTTGATAAGAACTTGTTTCAAAGATGCAGCAGCACTGTTAAGTGCTGAATAATGCATTGCAGAATATACCAAATTGTTTGTGTGGATAGGCACATGGCAGAGCTTCAGAGGCAGGTGGGTACCCCATCAAACTAGTTCTTAGTGACTGTTTTCCATTTCTGTTTATTTTCTTTCATACAGTGATCACATTTCAGCAATTTCATCAATCACACTTATTACATTAACTGTTTTAAAATTTCACATTTTGTGCAGTTAATTGGATTATCTGTGGATATGTGTCTAAAGAGCTTAGTGTAGCTTGAGGGGGTATTTCTTTCCCCTTTCCCAACTGCTGTAAGATCTTTAGAAGATGATCGCTTAACTTTACTCAGAAATGTACTTTTAGTGCTTCAAACTAAAGTCAAATAAAATGAGATACTTTTCTGTTTCTCCTTGCTATTCAAACATCTGTGATTTGTAAGAGGTCAAACTTTGGTGAATTTTAGATGGTGTAGTTAATTTTTCACGTGTATGGAGTCTGCACTGCACTGGTTGTTTAAATGTGTCGTTTTAATTATGGCCATTCATAAGAGACTTTAAAATCCATTCAGGAAGTAGACAAACCTGAAAGGCAGGTTAAAAAATGGTTTGTAGACAAATACAAACATTCATGCAACAAATCTGAGAAAACAAGTCTTCAAAACAAATCTTCTGGAGTTTCCAAAAGTTTAGGTTTCTACAGAGATATTAATCTGGCTGCACTGCACGTATGGACTATTTCCTATTTTCTCCGCATTTGTTAAAATGTCAGCTTTAATCCATATGCTTCAGAATTGTCTCTAAAGGGTTAGCTGGTTGTGTGGTACTTGGTTTCTATCAACTGCAAAGAGAACAGATGAGAATGCAAGGAAGGTGTAAAACTGCATTCTGGTTTGCTTTTTATTCAAAAGAACAGACACCTGGCTGTATACTTAAAGCTTAATTTAGTGTGTTAAGTAACATTTCATTTTCCAGGTAAAAGGTTGTTGATGTCACAGCGATATTAAGAAGAATGTATAAAGTGGATGAAATATCCTGTTAAACTTTTCATCATATGTTAGCATTCATGTGAGAAAAGGGGTTGGAAACCCYTGGCAGTGAAAAGAAAACGAAGTGGAATCCCTCTGTGCAGCTCACTTACTCTGGTAATTCCTGGGTGTTCTGCACAAGGGTTTGCGATGGGGACAGACTCGCGTGTTAGTGTGGGAAGCAGAGAGTTTATTTTCAGTCAGGACAACTCATGCAGTGAAGAGACATCTGGTTTCTGAAGGCGGCATCCTCCTGTAACGCTGACGCTGAACTTGAAACTAAAATTCTTTTGCGCTAATCAGCAGTGGCTGCTGTAAAGTTATAAGATTTTTAAATACTATAGCTTATTGTTTTTATACTTACCTTGAGGCAAACGTACTACATTTTCACATCCTAAAGAGAGGGTTGTGTCTGTAAAGAAAGGCTTGTCTTGTACTTACCTGGAGTACTCTTCAAGCAAAAACCATTTTGCTACAAATTTGCCAAAATGTACCAGAATTTTGAAGTATCTGTCTTTGAACACAACAGAACTAGTAAATGTTGGTTATGTGTTAGACTTATTTTGCATAAAATACTTAATACAGTGGACAGTCCTATGTTTTATTGCATTTCTTTATTGAATAGTTAAACATCTTTGTGTTTTATTTCATTTGCTTTTGTGTAAAAGTTCTTCCTCGTAACCTTAACAAAGGAATTCCAAAAAACTTGTGTGTGAATTTTAGAATATGTTTCTGCTCTTTGAGATCTATTTTTGATCTGTTGCATTGACATTCTTCTGTTTGTTCTATCAGTCTAATTGGTGATGGGTTGAGAGTTTGTGTCGTCTTTGTGTAGCTTTCAGAAAACAAAAACAGGCAGCAGTTTTATGGTAGGGAAAAAAGGTGTAAAAACTTGCTTTTGTTCAGGTTGCTTCTCTCCTTCTATTGCTAAGGATTTTTATCCTTGCAGTGTTCCAGATAATTCCATTTGACAAAGCTCAAAAGCTTTGTAAAATAATCTCTTTCTTATCGTAGAGTTAGTCAGGCTAGAAGTGGTAAGCATCTACCACAGAGAGAGACCAGGTTGGGACATGGGTTGTAGGGTTATAAATGTATTTTAACACGCACAGGCCAGTCTGTAAGAAGTACTGAATTGGAAGTAAGAAGTACTTCAACAGAGAAAGTCACATAATTTGCATATCAGATATTAGACAGGTTTTAAATACTGTCTTTTTGAGCTACAGCCATATTGGTCCTTCACCATGGGCATAGTTAAGCACTAGAAGAGATTGCCTGAAGGGACCATATTCCTGGAGACTTTCGAAATTGTATTGAACGAGATCTTGAGCAGTATGATCAGATCAATTCATTTAGCCATGCTTTGAACAGGAGGYTGGACTAGATGACCTCCAGAGACCTCTTCCAAGCTAAATTTTTCTGTGATTCTGTAATTGGTTGATAGTAGTTAAAAGGGGTGAGTATTTATTGCTTTGTTGCATACGCTGTTTCCTTTTAATGGAAAAGCAAAAGTTAATGTCAATCATATAAAGCCTTACTACTTAAAAAAAAAAAAAAATTAATCGTTGTCGCAGTCTCTGTATATAACAAAATACAGCAAGGCCATATTCTAAATTAGATAGGGACTTTAAATGTTTCCTGAGCTTCTGTGATGTTTATGCGAAGTTGACAGAGTTTGAAAGAACTCCTTTTTAAACTGATTGGCAAAAGATTTGAAGTTCAGGATTAAGTTTTGTTCTTTCCTTTCTTTTTAGGTACAGACATACCTAGTAAGAAAGAAACAACAAATGTAAGTGCAACCATTTTAATTTGTAAGTTTATAAGCAGTATGTAATGAAAAATGTCTGTCTTCTATTTAAATTAAATTGTTCTTGCCTTACTTGCTTCCATTTTATTTTTTCAGGAAGATGAAGCTGACAAAGCAGAAATGATTGTGCGTAAAAGAGGAAGAAAGCCCAGGCGTTCTCTGGTTCAATCAGAGGAAACTGGTAAAAACATGAAACTGTGGTACTCCTAACAGAATGAGAAGATATTACTCTGCCTTTCTGTTTACTAATAGCAACAAGATAAACTTTATTCAATTTTCCTTTCTTGAGGAAAAATCATTGAATTACAGCTAGTGTAAATATTATGTAAATATGTGTAAATTGCTGTAATCTCATGTCAGAATTGCTACATCCCAGATGCTTCTATAAAGCCTCATGAATTTTCTATGAATTCTGGCTATGAGCTGCATAAGTAAACTATGGTGAATGTGTTAGCAAGATTAAGTCAAACAAGTGTGAATTAAAAATGTTGAAGCATAAAGGAAATGGAAAATTACTTACTTAAAATGGGATTTGTGAATAGAATACCTTTTCTAAACTAAGTGTCCATATCCTTTTGGAGGGCTTTTGGAAAATTATAGCACATGTGTAAAATTTTACATGGACAGAAACACTGGAGCCAGAAAGAAAACGTCGGAAATTAACATCTTCTGAAGATGAACTAAAAGAGCAGGAGGAAGGTGAGGAAGAAGATGGTGAGGAAGATGATGAAGCACATTCTGGGGCCACAACTAGATCAGCCACAAGATTAGAGGCTCAAAGGTAACTGTGTGTAGAGACACCAATAGCAGGCTTTTTTGTACATTGTTCTCAGTTGCTGTGGGGTTGGTTTGGGTTTTTTTTGTTACTTGCTGTTTTTTAAATTGATGAGAGCTTCCCAAATAATTTTTGTTCTAATTCTAGTACTGCTCTTCTAGGGATGAAGAGACAAAGGGGGAGGTGGGGAAACTGTTAGGGTCTCAAAAGACATACTTGAACATGTTAGAAGGTAAGAATTGATCCTGTTGGCAGTCTTCATCCTAATGATGTCTCAGAGGCTGAGTCTAAGGGCACTTAGTTCTGATAGGTAAAAAGAGACCTCTGACTTGACTGTGCAGTTCACCATTTGATATTTAGAGTTGGAACAAGGTGAAAATATAATTATCCATGTCCGTTTCTTTTTCCAAATATTATCCAAGTTAAATACATGAATCTGCATTACTGGAAGATTTAATTTCTAGTATGGTGACCTGCAAGCTCAGAAAGCAATCTTACTGCAAAAGACTAGTGTGGCAGTAAGAGTTCTGTTTTCAAGAAGCCATTCTTCATCTCCCTTAGCATAGATCTGCCTGTTTGTAGGCAATATAGCAGAACTCATCCTCTTGACTTCCTTGTGGAAACAAAGGTAGATATCAGCTTTGGGAAGTTTTAATTCATGTCGCTGCCTTCCAGAAGAGAATTGGAGTCCAGGCTTTGTTTTTGTGTTCATGGTGAGATTCCTGTAAATTCACCGGATTTACTTCATTCCTAAGGATATCGTATTATATTATATGTTAGCCTTTGAGGCTTATTTGAAGCACTGTTCACAGTATGCTCTTGAATCCATAATTTCAGAGCTGAACCAGAAAGTAGTTATGTAGTCTTCATTTAAATAAGAACTGCGAAGGTTTACCGCTATCACTTAGTTAACAACAGTTTTGTTTTGGTAAAGGCAAAGGGACTTCCTTTACTCTCACGTAATTGTTAACTCTAAAATTGTAATAAAAGTTTAGATATTAGTGTTTTCATTCTGATTGCTTGTGGAAACATCTACTTTTTTATTTATAGATTTGTTTGTTTTGTGTCTCAGTTTTCCAATGCTATCTTTCTACCTCTGACTGCAACGAGGCATCTCTATCTTAAGGTGCTGCAAACGGTCTGCATTTTATAAGTAGCATTTGGGAATAATTCTGTGGAAGGAGCCGCTCCTTCATCTTCGGCATTGCTGGATTATCAGTTTTTCTGACTTAAGTAACCTGTTTTCCAAACTATGAAGTTGATCGCCAGTAACCAGTTTTTCGTGTTTCTGAACTGGTGGATACTGAAGCTAATACGCGTTCTTCCTTTACACTGATAAGAAAGTTCTCTTTTCTTCTGCAGCCTGTTTGCCTTTGCTTCTTTTGTTTTTCTGCTGGTACTACAAGCTACTTTTTAAACATGAACACTTCTGTACCAGAATTATTGCAGATTTGGAACTAGGATTTTTATTTAGGTAAATACTAAATATTGTCAGTAAAGTAGCCTTTTGATTCTACATTTGATATGAAAATACACAGCTCAGCATTGCAGTTTGTGTCTCAAAGCATGCAAATGTTTGGGGTTTTTTTTTCCACTGTCTTTTGGCAACTTTGATTTACTTGTTGTAAATACTGTGCAGTCTTAATTTTCTGCACTTGGAATGCAAGAAGAAAGTGACTTGGTAAAAGTATTTTGTTATATATACATTCATCATTCTTTTGTATTACAGAAAGCAGCCCTGCAAGCCAACCACACGTGCAACTTCCAAAGGCGGCAGTCCAAGTTCAATTTCTCCTAGAAAACGACAGAACCTAGCAGCAAAAAAAAGATCTCCAAGTGATACAAAAATTAATAAATCTCCTCCATTGACACAGTAAGTATTAAAATTGAATCCACTTCTACTATTTGTTTGGGAAGCCACTACATTGATCCTTTCCTTATATGTAGTATACTGCTTCAAAATCTGAACAGCAGTCTAGCTTCGCTCTGTTCTGTTCTCGTGATATATAAAAGCTTTTAAAGGATTTTCTTCTGTTTACGTTTTTTCTTTTTCTTCCTTTCTTTAACATTTGGAAGACTAGAATTTTTTTCTTTCCGTCCTCAGAAACCTCTTGGGAGAATCTGAAAATGCTGTTATGCAGTATTTTGACTTGAGCCGTGATTTTTTTCCTGAATGGGGGAAGAGCAGCTGTAGTTCAGGTTAAAGCAACATATGATGACATGATTCTAATGCTTCAGAGATCTTTCTAAGATCAGCTGATAAGAGGAGAAACTCTGAGAGTCCTTATATCAAGTTTTGAAAATACTTCCCTTTCCCTCCTTCCCTGGTACACTTTTTAATTTTTAAAGTTGAGATCACAGTGTAAACTCCCAAGGGAGTAATAAATGCGATGCACAGTTGCTATTCATCTTGTAGATTACCTGTAAAGTGGGTTATATGCCAAATACGTTTAGTTGTCATCCACTCTGAAATGTGTTAATGTCTTCAAACTGAACTTCAGGAACATGTGTATCATGCACTAATCGGCTCTCACAGTTCACCTCATGTTAATTACTTCACATGGTTAGGAATGGCCAAGAGTTTAAGCCACACTTATAATTGGTTGCAGCTGAAATGGGGTGGGCGTATATATGGATGCTTCACTAGAGATAAGGGTATGTGATGTCTGCCCTTTACTCCCTCTTGTGTATGCAAGACTTAAGCCACTATTACTATTCTTCTGTCTTTGTGAGACAGGGTACAAGATAATGTAGTTCATTATATTCTATTACAATCCACAAGTCTTTCCAAAAGAGAGAGGAGGAAGGAGGAGAGCTCTAGCCCCAAATTCTACATCTGGAGCACTCTCCAACATACAGAATTAGTATGCAGTATCCTGCTAAGATGCGACGGGAGTGTGCAAGGTCTCCCTATGGTCTGTGCTGGTATATAATGTTTTAGTAGTAAGCTCTTAAATAATATATCCTGGTAATTCATCAGAGATGGGCTATTAAGTTCCATCCTCTAAACAGGATTGTGCCTGACCACTCTTTTTGTTTTACAGGTCCTACCATTGTTAAAATAATTATTAATAATGCTTTGCAGGTTAAAGGTGCAGTCTACCAAGCGTAAAAGGGAAGACAGCCCAACAGTGGTACGGAGAAAAGGCCAGCAAAAAACAGAGGAGACACCAGTAAAGAAAGCAAAACGATAATCTTTACCAGCTAGTACTGTTCATGGAAGAGTCAAAAGAAAAAAAACATCTGTGCTTCTATTTTTTTTAAAGCAAAGGGATTTGCACGTGCTTGTTTCAGAGCTCTAAGTTAATCAATGCAGTACTTTTAAGTTACATTTTAAACAGCTTTATAAACTATTGTTTATACAGAATATTATGTACATTTATTTCAGATGAAAAATAAGTTTACTTTGTATCTGAATGAAAAACAAAGTAGTTATATATTTTATCATTGACTTGGAAAGTTGGGGTTTCCCAATGTGACATGCTAATGCAGATGCTTCCAACCCATGAGGCACCCCTGGGCCTACTAATACACTTTGTATATAAACTTGTACAAATGGGTTGTATTTTACTCTGTGTATGAATCTAATCAATGATGGACATTTTATTTATTATATGGAAAGCATTGGTCTGTAAACTTTAGTATATACCTTAGGTTTTTTTAATTATATATTTTACATTCTATGCAGATGTCAGTAGGAAACTTCCCCTCCGCTTCCCCAGGGCTGTCTAAAACCTGAAGTTCTCTAAAATATGCTCAGACAGTTGGTAAAGTATTTTTCTCGCATGCATTAAAGTAGTTTAGCATAGTGAAAGGGACTTGGCTCCTTTCTGTTCACATTTGTGACAAAGTATAAAATTTAAAATGTAATCTTACTAGATTATATTTTCACTTGTGAATTTACTACCAACCTCAAGAAATAAATAGTATTAGGGTAGATTTATTCACAGTCAGCCAACACTACCCTGAAATGAAGCAGTTTTATTTTGCAACTAAACACCTGTTCTTTCAGTATTTGTCTTTTTCAACAAAGAGGGACCCATTGAAATCAAATGTTACTTCTCCTAACTGTAGAGCTTCAGCATTTTATGTTACATTTTATACACAGGTATTAAAAATAAAACCTGGTATTATTGCCAGAATCTTTTTTTAATGTACATTAACTCTGGTAAGAGCAAATGTTCAAGTGAAGTTGTATATAAAGTTAAACTTTTCTTATGATCAAATGTGTCTCTTGTTATGATGTGATGAGTTGCCAAACAATCTGAGATTATTTTAAGTGTTTTGTTGATATTCTGGTTTATAATTAAAAAGGATTGTGGGGGGTTGGAATTTTACTTTTCTTTTTTCTTTTTTTTTTCTCTTTTTCTTTTGTGAGTTTTTTTTGAACTTGTTGTAAAGCAGATGTTTCCGTCGGATACTCTGCTTGGTTTCTTACTGAGATTTTTATATAAAAATTATAAAATGTTTGCCAAAAATCTGAGTTGCCATATTTTATTATCCTTTAATTGTATTGCTGTGGAACTTGTTTTTACAAATGTGTTTGGTTGGAGCCATATCTATAAGCTTCACCTGATTAGTGTCTTTAAATGTTTACTGGTGCTTATATTTTAGGTATATAAACAGCAGGGAAAGGACCTAACCATTTGCCTGGCTTAGTACACTGTAAAAGCAGGTGCACATACAATTTTTTTCCTAAGCAAACTTGAATCTAAAAAAAAAAAACCTCTTTGCTGTGAAAATTAACGCCTTTTGATTTCTACCTTAACTCTGCTGCCGTACTAATACATACCTTGCTAACATACTGCTGATATATACCTATATATTACTAACACTAATGTTTATGCACTTCTTAAATGCAGTTGTAGGGTAAGTTGAATCTTTTCTTTTTTTTTTTCCTGTTCTTCCCCTTTGCATCCTGCAGTATGCATAGACCAAAATAGTAGATTTCTTCTCAGCTTTTGTTCTGTAAGGCTGAACAAGCTGCTCTGTTTTTCGATCGGTACTTTCTAGACTTTTGATCATATTTGGAGTCCTTCCCTGCATCTCTTCTGGCTTTGTTTCCTTGCACCTGAATTCACTACTGAGATTGCTTGGGAGGTTCCTAAGGAAGCCCCCCACTGCACTGTACCTTATTATCATTTATACTTCTCTCTCTTTGCTGGTAGTACCTCTCCGAAGTACAGTTTATATTTGCCTATTTCACAGTCACATCTCTTCTGATGGATTATAATGATTGACAAAGCTCCTACTTGTGTCAGATCCTCTTGACTGTGTGTTGTCTAATGATCTCAGTAGAGAAATACAACCCTGAAGATCAATGACAGTCTCTTGGAGCTAACCTCCTAGAAGGTCTTCTACGGTCCTTCCCGTTAGCGATGGATAACATTTAGGAATAACGCTTAGGAAAATCTTCTTGTCTATGGAATGTATCTTTGATCATTCATTAAATTATTCCATAATATGAAGGCATTAAAGGAATGATCTTTCAGCAAGAGAGCCACTTTTACTGAAGGTTGGGGGGGGGGGAAGTGCCACAAACTTTTAACTTATGCACGCTTCACTCGCTGCGTGATGTATGGGAACACCAGCTTCTTGTTCTTTGTCAACAAAATAGACATTTCTGCTAGGCCACATCACTGCCAATCCATGTTTGGAATTTTTTTTTCTTTGCTTAGTAGTTTCAAGTGCCTGTCATCTAAATTACTATTATACTTTACAGGTACAGTAGTGGTCTGCTGTATTTAAGCATAACTTGGGCATTGAATGTTTACAGTTTCCAAGTCTTTCACACACTCTTGTCTCCCAGAGCCCTTCCTCAGCACAAGGAAGGAGGGGGGGGCAGAGGAATCCGTTTTCCCTTGGGTGCAGCAGGAGGCACATCCATCTTGTTCAGAACTTAGGCTTGTAGTCCAACTTGAGCCCTGACATATGTATAAAACAACTATACTTTCCTACCCTGTGCAAATTTAGAGAGTTCAGGAAAGAAATACTGTTTTGCACCATGACGAAACAATGTCCTGTGTTTCATGGAGAGATCTGCTTGAGGCAGTTTGTCGCCATCTTTAGTGCAAGAACATGGCTACCCTGCAAGCCAAATGAGTTTCTAAACCACTTGGCTATTTTTTTGTTATAGTGGCTGGTTTTTCTTCCAGTTCCTTCTCTTGGAACTGCTTCATTTTTCTGAATATTGAAATATTGAGTGAACCAGAGATGTCCTGGTGGAAGATGGAGTTCAAGTCCGCCTGCTGAGTTTTACAGAACAAGAACTTGAGTCCTGCTTGCCATACCTCAGCTGCCTGTGTTAACCAGCTGGCTGTTGGCTAGTTGTCAGTATTTCTTCATATTTTCTAGTGCATTCTACTTAAAGGTTATTTAGATCTTTTTGCTGTCTTCAACGTAGAATACTGTGGGGTTATCTACTATATAGATTTTAAATCACGCAAACAGATTTTGTTTGGTTGGTTTTTTTGTGGTGGTGGTTTTTTAAACCAACTAAAGGGTCATCAGGAAAAATTCATTTGCAGTTTTCTTTTTTTTGACGGGGTCTGGCAAGCTTGTAACTCTCGCAACTGGTGAAATTTCCCTCCAGAACTTGATCCAAAGTCAGTAGGTGCACTCAGCAGCTGAGGCAAAGTTTTTGCTGATGCTGGCAGATCTCTGAATGCCTCAATTTTGTATTCAAACAGCTTCTCTAGTAACAAATCTACTTCTTAGTTGTTTGGTTTTGGGGKTTTTTTTTGAGTTTGTGACATCCATCCCAAATACACACATCCACTGTTTCTTCTCTCAGCCTATGTTCTGAGAGCATCATGTGTACAGAACAATCTCTGGCCCCGATCCCTCAGAGGCTGCATACAGTCCTGAGCTGCCTTCATTTATCCAGAAATTCAGTAGAAATTTGTCCCTTAAAACCGGGCAACCAAGAGCAGCAAGTGCTTCTGGTCATAGTGACTATCAACAGACGTCTCCTATGATGCAAGTCCAATACAGACTTAGGTGTCAACACTAAAAGTGGTCAAGTTCTGTATTGGGAAAAGATCAATTGTATCTGTATCAAGTTCTGCATTGGGAAAAGATCATTTGCCACCACAGACTTCTGTCAGTCCTTGGTTTTGGAAGAGGTAGTGGGACCTCTGTGATGCTGAGAGTCACTGGTCTGAAAAGAATTGCTGGCCTGAAGCTGGGGTACTCTGAGTGACTTCTACATGTCCTTCCAAAGCAGTGTTTGTTTTCCTTGAAGCTGTACCTGTTTATATTGTAAAGAGTGAATTTAACTGGTAGATTTTTGTTTTCTTCCCATTAAAGTCATTCCATGTGAAATGTTTTCAGTTTTAAGATTTAATGTGAACATTTTAACAAAGGTGACTGCACATTCATATAGCATACACTTACTCTAAGCTCTTAACTTAGGTAATCTCAACATTGCCTGCTCGGTCATTTCATATACCAGCTCAGAAGACTCTTACCTTCAGGACTTCAACAGCCTTCCATCTATTTCATTTGCTTGTAGCTTCAGTTCAGAGGAAATTGCCCATGTCAGCCTTTTGCAGGTTTTGGCAACTTCTTAAAGATACTGTGCTCGCTTCTTCCAGTAGATTCCTTGTCCCAGCTATGTACGTCACGCTCCATTACTTCCACCAGCTCCTCAAAAATCCTGGGCCTGTTTCAAGCAGGGTGTTTTTTTCTACTAAAACATGAAAGTTTAAACACCAAGGAAATTCTATCTACATTCTAGTCCTTGTTTCCAGATTCTGATGTTTCACCAAAATTCCTTGAAAGGCTATTTCTGATTTAAACCCCCTTCCTTTTTCAAATCACAGCTTTTTCGCTCTTATCCTTGCTGGCTTTGTGAATAAAGTCCAAAAGAAAAACATAATAAAAATAAATGTCTCTCTGGGAGTCCCTAGATAGCTGTATTTAAAGCTAGGAACATAAGACTCTTGCCAAACAACTGGGGAAGAAAAATATGGTTTGAAATGGCCATAACTTTGTAGGGCAGGAATAGATTTTTGGCACTGACTGTGCAATTAATTAGCCTAGGGTGAGGTTTCATGGTCAGGCTGCGACTGCAAGGCACCTTTCACCTTCCCTTGTCTTCTGCCCCTTGGCCAGTGCCTTCCTCCGTGCCCGTGTTGGGTTGCACAGTCGCAGACTGCTAGACCAGGAAGCCTGAAATTTCCTCTACAAAACAAAACTGCGGATTAGTTTTTAACATTGTCAGTTTACTAAACCAGCTGTTGATGGGGCTGTGCAAACACTGCTGCCCACACAAACAAGACGGCCATGGGGCAGAGAGGGGATGTGGAATCACCCTTCCATCGTACTATGGACTTGGATGCAGTTAAGTTGATCATCCAGGTGCACCATTAGCTCTCACATGCATTGATGGTACCTCTGTATCAAGTAATCGGTGTATGAATGGACAGTGAGCTAATTTGTGGGTTTTATCTTTTCCTAGTGACAAAACAAGGAGACTTCTAGGAAGAAGCGTGGATTATCCATCTAGTCAGGGATCCTTGCCGTCTACCATGTACCAAGAAGAGATCATGCAGTTTTTGAAAGCTGAAGTCAGGCAAATTTAGACTAGCTATAATGTGCTGTGCCACTTCTCAGCAGTGCAGATATAGTTTAACAGTGAAATGACTTCCAGGGGTGCGATGGGTTCTCCCCTAGTGGGATGCTTTAAATTCTGACATGGTCAAGATTTTTCAGGGTTCTTTACGAACTGAAGCCCCATTTCTAAAACTGATATAAAGGTTGGGGTTGTGCTCAAAAATTAAACTGGACCTAATGTTGCAACGTCTGAATTGAAGCCAGCTGGCTCCCTGAAGAAGTTATGAATCCAAATGAAGCATCAATGCTTCCTGTATTAGGAGACTTAGATCCTCAGATGCAATCCACAAAGCTGAGGAAGCTGTCCTGGAAGCTGACAGCACTGGCCTGTAGGAAACATGTAGGATTAGCTCCTCAAGGTCAAGCATGTAGTGCTGGAAGATGATATCTGCCCTCTGCTCAGGTTGCACCAAGGATGGACCTTTGTTGGCCTTTCTTCCAAAGACTCAAAAAAAGAAGGGTTTTTTTTATGCTGTAGTTAGAGCATGGGGGGACTTGAACCCACACATCTCAAGAAGGCAAGGCTGTAGGGTATCCAAAGGTGGGTACTGCTTTCTCTCCTGTTAAGATATTTCACATCCCATGACGTGTCCTACTTGCTGAAGCAGGAGCTAGGGACTGGGTCTCACTGTCCATGTTCCAGATGACTGTTCCACTCCATAGCATATTGAGGAAATGGGTGTTAGGGACATACATGTACCACCATCTCATTCAACATTTGTCAAAAAGAAATGCCTAAGTTTTTAATTCCAAGGTAGGCTTCATGTCTGTGGCTCCTGAATAGGATGAGACATCTCCTTCCACCCCAAGTTAGGTATTAAAACAGACTTTGAAGGGTGGTTTGTCCCGCTCAGACATCTCACCAGGCACCTGGTTGGCCTGGCTTCTTCCCTGGGCACTGTGCAGGATTCCTGCTGAGGTGGTGTGACACCCAATGGGTGTCTACCTCCAAGGGAGATATCACAATATTAATTATTAATGTAAATCCTCTTATATAATCACAGGCCCCTTGTTTCTCTGTGGCCTCAGCACTGTGGAAATTCTTCCTTTGCTGCTTTCTAGAGACAATCTAGGTCAGGGCAGCTCTTAGAAACAGCCTTTGTGAAGATTATTTATAAAAAAACCTTCACAGAAAAAAAGAAAGCATCACCAACAATGAGTTTTTATTGTTTATTTTGTGTATTTGTTTTGGGCTGGCAGCAAGGTATACTGACACTTTAAAGGCAAAGTGGGAGCAGCGGGGGGAGATGTTACTGGCTTTTTGATGTACTACTTTTTTTCAACATCTCACAACCACCGCTTGTGAAACTTGCAACCTCAGTGTGGATGTGATGTGGAAATGACAAGAGAGGCAACCAATGACCCAGACTATTCAGGAGGACGGTCTGGGTTACTTTACTGATCCCTGCGAGCACTGATATCTGGATCTTTATTAGTACAACATAAAAAAACTTATGCTGTACGGGATATGATGGGTAGAGCAGACACAGACTAGACAGTTGAGATGAGAAGCAAGTGCTGCAAAATTATTGGAATTACTTTGTTGGGACTGGTGGCTATAGTGTCACCCCTGTGCTTGCTGTTAGCTTAGCTTTGCTTTTATTCATTGAGCGTTCATAGGCGCTAACATAACTCTGCTGAGAGTTAGCGGTGAATGTAAGACGCAGATACACTGTGGGTGTGGATCTCTGTCCTCGCCATCAACATCTCTTACCGGCAAGCTAAGGTACTCTGCAATGTGGAAAAGTTGTCTGATCTCTAATGTCACCAAATACATTGAAAAGAAATATTATTTCCACTGGGGAAATATAGACCTTTCTGTCAGTCGTGAGTTCAGTTTGGAGATTACGTACCTGCTGCAGTCATGGCGAGCTCCATTTGGGGCTTTTCCTTCTGGAAGGACGATGTTTATACGTGGCTCCAGCTAAGCCACACACAAAGTGCAGCTCTTACCTGGCTTACTCAGCCAGTGGGAATAGAGCTACAGTATAAAAAGCTCTACCACGTATTTCAGCATAATTTGGGCCCTCCCTCGCTAGCAAACCACATGAATGGACCAAAATTGAGCCTTTTTTTAAAAGACGGTTCCTTTGCGGTTCACACAGCCAGACAGCCCAGGCACTGGCTGTGCCTCTCTGCATGTACTGAGGTTGTAACTGAGAATAACAGAAGAATATCAAAGCTATCAGAATTATTGTTAGATGGACAACTTAACCCCCTAATAATGTCCCTTCCTTTTCTAGATTTTATTGTGACATGTCGCACATGCTATGCAATGATTTATATAAATCAATATATATTAAGATGAATGAATAAAGAGGAATACATAAGAGAAAAATGCTCAGTGATCACATTCATGATACTCCAACACCAGTTCCAGTATATAAATTTAAAAATGTTAGGATTAAATAGTCATTCCTGCTTCGGTGCCCAAAACAAGCAGAGATCTGGAATGTGACTTTCCTTTCAGACAATGATAGGTTCACTCTGCTCTTTTTATATAAACAAGAGCTAAGAATTGCTCAGTAATATAGTGCTTATTTAACTCTATTCAGCCAGGATTTTTCAGGCTAAGTAAATAGGCAATACAAGGCCACTTAAAAAAAAAAAAAAAATTAAACTGATGATAAAACTTCTTTCAACCAATTTTGAACTTAGAACTCTATTCGGCCCTCAAGCACAGGAAATATCCTTTTGGGGAAGCTTTAATCAAAGTAAAACGGGACCCCCACACTCCTGGGCATGCTCCCAGTGAGGTGCCAGCTCCTTTTCTGGATCAGAGCAGGGCTGGGTGACAGAGACTGGGCATGAAAGTGGGAGAAGCCACCGGGGACGTGCACGAAGGGCTGCTGGGCCCAGGGGAGGCGCTGGGAGGTTGTACCTTCCCCTTCCCCGCTACCTGCAGCGGTAGGTGGGTGTGATGGGACTGCCAAAGAGGGGGCTGGAGGTTGTAGTTAGTTGGTTCATTTCTTTTTGAAGGCCCGGCACCAGCGCCCCTGGAAGCTAGCCACACAATAGCCACTCTCCTGGGAGGAGGTAAAGACTGGCTGATCCAGCGCACAGGTTGCTCCAGGTTATTCTAAGTATGTGATGTCTAACCAGATCCTACAGATCTCCAGTGATGGCAACCCCCACGTCACCTAACCCTTGTTTTTGATTAGATTTAAACCATTTTTTCTAACCTGAAATTCTCTGTGGCAATTTATGCCTTTTATTTCCTATATGACTGTATCTCTTTATAGCAGGGTGCTACCCCCTTGAAGAGTTGCATTTTGCTTAATCTAGTGTTGTTACTTTTCTGTTTTCAAAAATCAAAACTGTTTTTGTTCTCAGCTTTCACTGTCTCATATATTTTCTCTCCCTCTTTCCCCACTGAAAAAAAAAGAAAAAGAAAAGGAGCAACAGCATGAAAGCCTCAATTTAGAAAAAAGCATAAAGCAAAGTTTTCTTCTGTTTTGAAATAAACATATAAAACAAGGAAAGTATTCTGCATTAAAAAAAGAGGTTGTTTTTTCCACTATTAAGACATCTATGATTTATTTTTTTCTGACTTTTGTTTTCATACAAAGGCTTCAAATTTTTGCCCTGCAGTCAAACTTTGCAGGTATACATTAGTTTGCCTTAGCCTGGAGCTAACAGAGCAAGGAGCCTCTTCAAGTGTAGCCAAGAAAGGAGAAAGGCAGCTGTGCCATATAACACATTTACAAAGCTTTACTGTTACAGACGTATTGCTGGCTTCATTTTTCTTGCATGAACAAAACACTGTCCAGTTACCATCATAACTTTGTAATAGAGGTTCATACAATTTTATTGTATTTTCAGAATTGGGGAAGTTTTGCTTCTGAAAACAGCAATAGGCTCAGGGTGTAAGTGCTAGCTACTTAAAGTACAATTGGATAATAATTGCTACTATGATTATATGCCACAATGTCAATAATCCAAAGTGGAATAATCCTTCACAAGTGAAGACAAAGACAAGCAAACGCTACCACAGTACTGGATGTGGGGATGGTTGTACTGAGGCACTCTATCAGACAGAGAAGGAAAATTCTTCCATTCCTTCATAGTGGTTTCCCGCTAAGAGAATAACAAAATGTATTTTTTTTTATTTCAATTAAGTTCACTTAATTCTTCTCTTAGGATTTTTCCATTTGATTTCTTGAGATAATGGGATTGTCCAAAGACACCAGTGAATACAGGGCATCCTTCCCAGACCTTATTCCTTTGCTCCTCTCCCTCTTTTCACACCTTGCTCAAATTTTCTCAGCTTTTGTCACCTTTTCTGTAAAAAAAAGAAAGAATGGGAAAGTCACTGGCAACTTTTAAAAAAGGGAAAGAAGTCCAATTACTTTTGTTTTCACTCAAGGGCATCAGACTTGAAACAGTCCATCTGCACCCRCTGTTCAATTTTCATTGACCAGGGGAGAGAGATGGTGTGGAGCCAAAGTGCAAGATATCCATTGGACCAATGTTTGCTCTAAGCTTGCCCAACAGCTAGAATATCGTGTCTTRGTCTGGTTGGGATCTGGCAAGGATGAATATACTAAAATATAATGAGAAACACTTTCAGCATATTCCAATACTCTGTTAGGGGCCAGAATCGTTACAAGCAGGAGGTGACGACCCTGGTGCTGCAGAACTCCTTGGAAGCGTTGCCGTTTTGCCAGTAAGGGAGCCAGCCTTTTCCCAGCAGGGCTGAGGTCTCACTTGGCTGGTTTTGAGGCTTTCCCAGCCTTCTCTTCCTGCAAAATCCACACCTAGAAGGCAGGCGAGTAACTTGCCTGATTGCAAAGCACGGCCAAACTCTGTGCATGCTACAGAAAGGGCAGCCCATTCTCCGTTACCAGACCCTTTGTTTCTGTGCAGGTCGCTCAGGAGGCTTTGGGGGGCAAATCGTGCAAATCTTCTCTAGAAAAGCAACTGCTGGGTTGCAGGTTGGTTGGAAAAAAATTTTTTTTCCACACACAGATAGTCCTAAAATAGCCACTAGATGGCAACTGGTGCCTGCCAGGTCGCACAGTGCACACACGGACACGCACGAMCCCGCTCCCGCCGCTGGCTGCCCCCCCGAGCCCGGGGGGAGCTCAGAGCAGACCCATCAGGGCTCGACAGAGCAGCAAGGAGGGGCTGGCATGCGGCTGGCGTGCGACGGTCCTGGGGCCACCGCTGCCTGGACATCCTGACCCRCCCGTCCACCAGCTCCTCCCGAGCTGCTGCGTTGCACAGATCAGCACAGTCAGGATGTCACCGGTGTCAGCAGGAATACCTTTCTTCAACTCTATATCCATGAATATACTGTGTAGCATACCATGCATAGGTCTAAATCCATCCAGTGTTATGTTTACAGTTACAATATATGCATATTGGTATTCCATATAACATGGGTCTGTGTTTACAGGCACATCAAATTTCTTGAGGAACAATGCATTTAACATTTTTTTCTCAAGTATAACAAGTTAGATTTGGAGGTTTAATAGAAGCTATCCATTCCAGTCACAGTTTCCTTGCCCAGACCTTCCCATTTCTCTCATTTTCCAGCCCCCTGTTCTTAGCACTTTTCCAGTCTAACTCCCTCCACCCTCACTTCTCATCTGACCTCTCTTTTGCTGCTCAGTGTCCATTTGTTCCCATCCTGTGCCCCCCAGTTCCTTCACACAGGGTCCCTCTCAGCTCTTGATTCTCCCTTCCTTTCTTCTACCCCTTTCCTTTTCCTTTCTCTCATCAGTTTGTTGCATACTCTTGGATCAGGCAGATCAGATGTCTCCCTCTGCCCTGGTCCTCCTTTTATTTCTTCAAAAGTCCTTCCTTCAGCTCCATTTTTCCCTCCTCTCAATCTTCTTGCCATGACCAAGGACTTCTGTGGATGGCAAAAGTACATGGACGTACTGACATCCAAACAGGTTAGACGCAGGCTAATGGGCTTTTACATTTACTCTTACTAGCTGCTGAGAGTAAAGGTGATAAAAGAAGTTGTGAAAGTATCAAGTAGAGCAATTATAAACCCCTTTTCATTAGCCATCCTTATTCCTCATTTTTTGCAGTTAACTCTGATGTTACTGGAATCGCCTTTCAGGCTCCCAGGACCCAGCAAGCGAGAGCTGGGACAGAGTCAACATCCAACACCAGCTGAGCCAGCAGGTGGGAAAATAAAGCCCGTTCTTGAAGGAAAACGTCAAACACTCTCTGCATCTTGGGGAAAAAGCAGAGGGGATTTCTCTATGTCAGGTGCGGCCCAGATGCTAGGGCACATGATAAGGGATGCGTATCAAAGCTAGCTACAGCCAATAACACCCCAATCTTTTCATAAGCTGGTCTTATCATGAGGCTCAGAATCAACACTTTTTGCAAACAAGTTTATTAAATGCAAAAGTATGACACTGTGATGTTCATGAGAAATACCACTGCCACATACCATGTCCAAAAGGCTCTGGCTATTGAAATGAAGCAATGCACAGATTCCTGTCATGACCTTGATTTGTAGATGACAGGCTACTTCTCAGCTCCATAGCTGGTAGTCTTGTCTTCTCCTCACTGAAAGGATCTCACAATTTCATTACCCAGGTGTTCTGACATTTAATACGCTCTCCGTAAAAGCAGCTGCTACCTTGTACCAAAGCAGTTACATGACCTGCCCAGGCCTGCTTCTCTGAAGACACCATGTGTTAGAAAGTAGCTCTAGGAGCTGTAGGAGTGCGCCTGGCCAAATGCAGACCAAGGAGCAAGGCACTTGGGGTTGGAGGATGGAAGTTCTTCCATAGCCCCCATAGACTGCAGGGATGTCAGCTCTTTTCTCCAGGCATGCTGCTGCTCTTCCAGAGTCTGCCAGCGGCTCTCAGGGCTTCAAAGTCAACGCGCCTTATGGCTGCGGAGGTTTCTCACAGTTAGCTCTTGAGGAGCCACTAAAATAGCTAAACTAAACCCTGGGAATTAAATATTATTGTATGTGAAGGTCCTTTGCCTTTGGACGAGTTTGTCCCCTCCATGGACAAAGTCAGAGATATGCATGTGAACAGAGGCACAACTGATCAATGTGTATATATACCGTTCCTGTTTGGGATGGTCAGTCAACCAGACTGTCATCGCGCCCACACAAGGCGGTTAGACTACAAGGGCTTTGCTGCATATTTTGCAGATATCTTTCTGGAGCTATGAAGCATAACACTTTGCTTTGTTAAGAGTTGTATTTCCTGATGAGGGAACATATCTAATGCAAAATAGCACATTCCCGGGCACAACCCTCCTCAAAAGGAGTCCCTTTGACACAGAGGTGTTGCACCAAGTGTACACTATGTGAAAGAAATATAGCCACGTCAGAAGTCTTCCAGAGATATGGAAGGACAGTTGATATAGCAGCATTTTTGCCTGAAGACCAGGTTTTAACACTTCCTACAGGCAGCAGTCTACAGTGGTCCTATATGGAGTCGGAACACTGAGTATATAGAGAAAAGCGTGGGGTTTTTAATCAGATCTCATCGAATACAGACAATACTATAAAGCACCAGAAGGCCACGCCGCACACTACCCTCTTTCCCAAGCAGGTAGAGCAGAAAGTTCTCATTCCTCCTGCCAACAATAACCTCATCCATAGTGCAGGAAATCACAACTTGCCATCTTGAAGGTACTACCAAAATGTCCTTCCAGCCAGCACTCCTCTGCCTTCCCCGTTTAACTCACAGGCAGATTTCAGCATCCTTTTGTGGTGAAAAACCTCCTGGAGAAATAAAAGGACTTTCTTGGTTTTCCAAGGGATTCATAACTGACATTTTGTCTACCCTCATGTCTGGTTCCTCTCACATGGCAAGAGTTTTCCACTTAGTCACGGGAGTCCTTTAGTACTGCAGACTTCTTCAACCATCTCATTTACTCTTGTTCACGTAACGAGTAGGGTGCGAACTGCTTTTGTCATATTACACATTTTTATTGTTTGTCACCTGCCTTAATATTTTTTTCTTATGTTAGGTAAATCCCAAAATGTGTCTGGCTAATAAATTATAGAAATAGCTACTTCTATGACAGGAATACCCTGTGAACCCACTCAGGCTGTGCTGCCCTCGACACCATAAAAATGCTCAGAAGGAGACAACCTATAACTCAGGATCTCTAAATTTAGGCAAAGACAACACTAATGAAGACAGGAATTCTGAGAGGAGAGAACTGAGTGTCATAAGGACAAGACAGGGTGCATATTTGCAGTCATCTATAACTGACATGTTCAAAGTCTATTCTCTAAGATACACACAGAAAATATGAACAATATCTGTATTACCTGCAGACAACTTGTGTCATTTGCTAATTTTCAGGCAGCCAATTAACTTTGCATGTGAACTGAACAAAACAGAGTCACTAATTTATTTGTGAAGTTTTTGTAAGTATTTGTATTCTCACTGAGCAAGCCAAAAGAATTAGTGATTTAATGTAAAAGCTGTGTTCAGATGAAGTGTACAGTCACTGTACACACAAAATCAGTGCCAGTGGAAACAACTCACACAGTGAACCTGCTAATTGCCCTAAGTTCATAAACCCAACACTGGATCCAAGGTCTCCGTGCTCAAACAGCTTGGCTTGGCTGCTCCACCACGGGTTATTGGGCATGGATTGCGGCAAGGCCAGCACCGTGGCCGTGTAGGGCAGCTTGCAGGCGTGGACTCGCTGTCACACAGCATGTAGAGCTGGGGGCCTTGTTTCTCACTAGAGGTGTCAAAAAGCTCTCAGAGACACTGGGGTCCCTTCAGAGAACAGAGCTACAATGGGGCGAGATGCTCGGTCTAACCTGCCTGGCTTCCCTCTCTGCTCAACGGAGAGATGGGTACGCTCCCAGGGACCAGACCAACCACCCTGTGCAATTACCTGGTGACCTCACGCCTCTGATTACTCTTCAGACACATGAAGTTAATCGCAGAGGCCTGGATCCAAAACAAGACGGACGGACCACAATTCTCATCTCTGCAACACATCGTGTTTGAGGCACCTGAGTCCAGTATTGGAGCTCCTGAGTCGGATCTGCTTCTCCGAGCAGGCACCGCAGCAGCCAGCACTACACGCAAGAGACCACCCAAGACATGCACAGAAATGTCACGTGCTATCTCCACAGTTTAGGCTTCCTATTCAGCGTGAGGAGGATGTGAAACAAATGAATCCTTGATTTCAAATTCTGAAACTTTTGAGTAGTTGGTGATTTGTGTAAATTTATAACAGAGAAGTCCCAAACACTCCCAGATATTACCTTTGATGGGTGTCTACTCCTGATATGAATAATATTAGACAGAAAAACTAATGTAAAATGACTCTTGACTTGCTATCAATAAAGATGTGACTCTTAGACAAAGATGTGAAATAATTTTATAAATGTAAACAGTTCCAGTATCCTGAGAAGCTGGCAGGCTTACTTGATTTACCTAAGCGTCAGAAGCAGTAAAAATATTTAAATGTTATCCCAATGTAGCCATTGATTTAATTACCAAGTTAGTCCATCATACGTGAAAAGTGAGCTCAGTTATTTCAAACAAAAACTAGGAAAGGCTATTACTTATTTATAGATTGAGGAGCAATTGTAAAGGAAGCCTGGACTTCATATGACGTTGTACCTAATAAACATCAAATGATTAATCTATGCTATGAATGTTCTTAAAAGCCTACAGACTTGTACACAGCAAATGCCTCTACTGTAATATGGTGAATATTCATTAAAATGTTCTAGTAAATAATAAGGAAAAATTCAGAACAAGTAGGTAGATGAGATACTGTCTATCTGATACACACTGATACACACACATACATGACTTTGGCATAAGTCATTCAATCTGTTTCTCCTTCAATTTTTCTATCAGAGAGTGCAAATAAAGAGACTACCCCCTCCTTTTAAAATTACTTGAAACAGATAAAAAGCTAAATACAGAGGCTAAATATCACAATATTTATTTCACAGAAAAATTCAAAAGCTTTAATTAATGACTACGAGATGCATCTGGCCATTTGGCTATGCTGGTTTGCTTTTTATTAGTAAACCAAGTTAATCTTGTCCAGGTTGTATTTCTGTCCTGATAAATACGTCAGAATATGAGGAATATATAGCCATTTACTGGGGTAGTAGGAAACCTAGCATAAAAGTAAGGAAAGAGTCAAAGAGAAATTTATTTCAAAAGATGGTCTCCCCTGAGTGCAGTTGTGGGACAGGGCTCTCAGTGCGTATGTACACAGCTAGTGGCCTCCTGGCACACACGGAGGAAACGACTGTACGTCTTCACTCTTTCTCGGGAGCGTGATGATTAGATAGTCTGTATGTCTTTTCCTTTTCAGAGTCTTGCAAGGAGGAATAATTAAGGAAAAAACTGTCATGTGGTGAAATGAAATGTTGGTAGTTTTGTTTTCGTATTTGGTACTCTGCATGCCAAGCTTTCACTTTTTCTTGTAAAGATGAAGCAACAAGAGGGAGATGTGGGTTGTTTTTCCCAGAAACAGCAATAAAACTGGGCCAAATCGTGTCACTGTGTATACGCAACCAGCAAGATTCAAGTGTTTCTTTCAGTTTGATTGTAAACTCCTATAGGAATGTTTGTGTTTGAGCCTCCCAGCCTTAAAGGACACAGGCTTTTCCCCATATAAGGAACATGAGCAGAGAAGGGGATTGCAAGCCAGCTATTAAAACCTACTGAGCTAATTTGCTAAGAGGTTGTCAGGTCAGCAAGATTAAACTTCTCATTGTCAGGATTACATCTGCACATTCTCCAGGTTTATTATTCAGTTGAATTCTAAAAATAATTCAGATTTTTCTCTTAATTGTAGGTGGTATATCCTCTCACTGAAGTCCATAAGCATCTTACAGTTGACAACTCAGCAACAACACAGGATCCTGATGTCAACTGTAAAAAGCAATTTGAAGGCTGAGTGTTGCAGCAGTTACTTATGTGAGGTCCCTCCCAAAGTCCATGGAGGAACCCTGCCCAGAAGTCATTTTAGAGACGCGCAACTGTGTAGCAACGGTTACATTTACTTGGCAATAGATTGTTATTATTTAAGAAATAGAGTCAAAACCTGTTCAACAGCAGATGACCTGAGATTTTCCTGCAAAACCAGCGAGTTGTCAAGGACACGTTTATGTGCCTTTGCTGCACAGCCAGAGAGGAGCACAGCTGAGGTAAAAACATGAACCAAATCTTCCCCAACACCAACAGAGTCACAGGGGATGAAAAGTCCTTGTAGGAGGAAGCACTGTTTGTACCATTGCCATCTTCCACCTAAGCCCCTGGGAGACCCAGCAGGAGACTGCAAGGATTTGCATCTCTCTATGTATATCGGGAGGCAAACTAGAGACAAGTTTGGGGAGACAGCTTCTGTCTGGGAAAAAAATACCTCCTCTGATTAGGTATGGCAAAGGTATTACCCCCGTGCAGGCGTTTGGGAAGTGCTGCCAAGAGGGCTACAGTGTGGGGTAGCCCTGGGCCATGAGACTCTTYGGCCTGCCTCAGAGCTGAGAGGGGCTCGGGGTGGCAGAGGGCCGGGACGGAAGTGGGACCCCTTCCTGAGCTAGCCTGGGTCTGGGAGTGCCCGAGAGCCGGCACACGGGGGCCACATCACTAACTAATTTCCCAGAGTGGGCAAATCCCACCCTTAAGGAAAGGTTATAACATTTCCTTTTCCCAGCGCGAGCTACTCCCACCCAGGGACCATCGAGGTTTTTTTATACAACATTATGTGGTGTGTGCTCCTTACAAAGGCTCTTTTAAGGTTTTGCTGCCCCCTTCTTCAGGTATGCGTGCGCTGTCTCTCACACGTTAATCTGATGCTTTCATGAGACGCCCAAGAAGCGGGACACATCCTTCCCTGCGCTGTGCGGGGTGCTTCTGCGAGCGAGCTTCCTCACACCTGGAAAGAAAAACGTCTCAGGTGACTGCGAGGAGCCCCCTCTCGCTGCAGCCGGGCAGGCTCCGCTCCCGCTTTCCCACCACGGTTTGTCGGTGGATATGGGACAGGGCACTGGGGCTGTGCCTTTGCACCGGTGTCCCCGCACGGGGTGGCCTTGCCCGCTCCTGCCCCGGCCCCCGGTGCCACCACGGACSCACTGGGCGCCCAGGGCTGGGCAGCGCGGCCGAAGCCCCAGCCCCGCGGCCGGGTAGTGCGGCGGGGACGCCTCTAGGTGGGGCAGCCCGGCTGCAGGCAGCGCCGGGACGGCTCCGCCGCGGGCGTCCGGCCGCCGCCGGTCGGCAGCGGGAGGGCGAGGGGCGGCCAGCCGGGCCCCTCCGCGGGCTGTCGGGTGAAAAGCCGGGGGGGCTCCGGCGGGCGCAGGGAGAGGCAGTTCTGGGGCGCCGCGGGGTTTGGGTTCTCCCCGCTGCAGCGGGATACACGTCCGTAAAACGGCGGATCCGACACAACGTATGGATCGCTGCTTCCAAACCGGGGGGAACGAGGGGTGCGGAGCCCTTATCAGGGGTGGGGGCAAGGTAGAAATCGTGCCAACATCCCCGTTTCAGGTCCTGCCCTGCCCACTCTGCTGCCCACCCCGCTGCCTCCTCCCGTCCCCCCTCGAGCCTTTTCCTGCGAGGAACGGTGGCACCCAGTTTCTCCCACGCACGCCCGGAGGGCGCCCTGTGCCCGCCGCACGCCGTGGCCGCGGAGCCCTTGCCCTCCGGTGCTGCCCCAGCTGAGGGCGGCCGGGAGCCAGCTGCGAGCCCTCCACTCGGGCGGTCAGTGAGGAGCAATGCCGGGCCGCCGCTCTGCCCCCCATCCCTCCCTCCTCCCCTCCCTCYCGCTGCCCGTCTCCCCCGGCGGGGCTGGAGGGCGGGCGCGGCGGGACCACCCAGCTGGCCCCCGGCCACCGCAGCCCCGGGACCGCCGGCCCTGCCCGGCCTCCCTCCGCCGCTCCCCTGCTCCTTACCCCCGCTGCTGCTCGCTCTCCTCCCGGCCTCCTCCCCAGGCATCTCCTCCCCTAATCAGTAGTTTTCTGGTCGGGAAGAGGGCGCAGAGATCGCCCCGGGAGGCAGGAGAGGGGAAGAGAACACAAAAAAAAAGAAGAAAGAAAAAAAGAAAACGAGGAGGCAGGGAGGGAGCTGGGTAAATTAGCAAAGAATTACAGGCATTGTAAACTAACCGCAGGTATTTCCAAGAGCCTGGACGCGAAACCTTGTAGATCAGGGACTTCGCGGGCTGGGAAAGTGCCTGTGCCGCAGCTTGGAGGAAGGCTGCCCGGGGAGAGCGCCTCTTCCTCCTCCCCGTCGCCCCCCCAGCCTCAAAGCAGCCGCCTGCTCTGCTCCCCGCACGGCGGTCTGCCGCACCTGAGCAGAGCCCGAAAAAAAGAAGCGCACGCCGGAAAGCTGCCCCGGCCAGTCCTGCCCGGAGCTCCCCGTCTCTGCCGTGCCCAGAGCCTCTCTCCGGCCGTCAACCCAAACCGCGGCTCCCGCGACCCGCACCTCCAGCCTTAGAAGCGCGGAACCCTTCCTCTCTCTCCACGTCTCCCTCCACGGATCTCCTCTGACACCCCAAATTTAATCTCTCGGCTATTTAGCACCCCTTAAAATGCCCGCACAGGGCACCCTTCCTACACATGTCCTCGTAAGTGGATTTCTCGCAGCTTCCCCAGATGCCTCTTATTTCCCTCCAGCTCTTAAAAAAATCCCCTCTGATTATTTCCTGAGTGTATGGTGGCACCGAAGTCTTGGGTAGCAGAAGCGACGGCTTTCCCGGGAAATACCGGGATAATGAGTGAGTCCAAGCAAGGTTATTAAAACGGGCTGAATTTGTTCAGAAGGATAAAGCCTGTTCTCGTTCAGTCACGCGAAGGTGCTCTCCGGCTTCGTGCTGCATATGAAAGCGGGATTATTTATTTTGTTAATTTATTTTCCGCGTAAGACTGATGATTGAAAACATGTAATTTGTGCCAGAGTCGTTGATAATCAATTATCGTGGCTTCGTGGTCTACTGCAAACAGGCGCTTATCTCTGCGGATCAAGTAAGGACTGGAGGTGGACGCACGCCCGTGAAAAAGCAGGTTAACACTCTGCCAATTCGGCTCACGAAGCAAAGCCGAGTTTGGGGGTATCATTTTGGTATGTTCTAGCTCGTTACACTGCCGCGTCTCCCCAGCACCAAAAAAATCACGGAGGTGAAGCGCTGGCATTTCGTTTCTCGTGTACCTGTTTGATACCCTCGCCGGGATTTTTCTGTTAGCTCTGAGAATGCCAATAATGTCTGAAATAAAGACAAGCATGACGCTTGTGGGCACATTGTTGTTTTGGTAACGAGTCGCATTTATACAGTTCACGTGCGTGCAACAGTTTCCAAAAGCTTGTTTAGGGCCATTTTCTTACAGGGAAAGCATCGTTTCAAGGAAAGCAGTCTTTAATCTGCGAGAAGTTGCCCTCCTAAAACGGTCTTTAAAAGCCCCGTGGGCCGAAGACCGACCCTAATATAAAACCGACCACGCTTTTAAACAAATGAACTAGTGAGAAGCCCATTTTCGAAAACCAGTCGAGGCTGTCTTGCACTCACACCCAGAAGGCGGGCGGCCGGCGGCCGGGGCGCTTTCCCCGCAGCGCACGCAGCCCCGACCCCGGCACGGCGTCGCGGTCCCCGACAGACCCCGAAATAAGCAATTTCCCGAGGCCCTTCCCCGAGCGGCACGCATCAAATGCTTGCCAGCCCGCGGCGTTGTTCCCGTTCCCCCGCGACGTTTCCCGCCGGGACCGGACCCTTCCCCGCCGCCGGGCTGCAGCGCTCGTTGCCCGGCTCGGCCGAGGCGCGGCGAGAGGGGAAACACCCCGAAACGCTTATCCCTCTCTCTCCGGGGGAAGCCGCCGCTCTCCGCCAAGGAGAGGAACCTGCCCTCCGGGGGTCGCCTCCGCCACGGGCGGCACCGGCCGGCAGCGCGGCGCCCTCCGGGGCGGGGTGGGGGGAGCCCCGCGGGACGCAAGGGGTTAAGGCGCGGCGCGCCCCGCCGCGCGCCCCGCGGAGCCGCATCGCCCCGCGGCGGGGAGCCAATCGCCGGGCGGGCCGCGCGGGCGCTGCCCAATGGGAAGGCGCGGGGCCGGCGCTGTCAGGCGGCGGTGAGGGATGACAGCGCCGCCGGGAGAAAAAGGAGAGGGCGGGCGCGGGGCGGGACAGAGCGGGGCGGAGGCAGCGCCCGCGCCGACAGGGACCCGCGGCGGCGCCCGGCGGAGCGCGGCGCGGCGGCCCCGGCCCTATGGGCGGGCGGGCCGGCAGCGGCGCAGAGAGGCTGCCCCCGCTGGCGCCCGCCCTCCCGGCGGCAGAGCAGGGCCCGGCACCGGCGCGGCCGCGGCCGGCGATGCGGTCGCCCAGCTGAAGGCGCGGCGCCGTCCGCTGCTCGCCCGCGGGGCCGCCCGCCGCCGGGCCATGGCCGTCCGCGGCGGCAACGCCCTGACGCCTTTCTCCATCCAGGCCATCCTCAACAAGAAGGAGGAGCGCGCCCGCCACGCGGCGGGGCGGCCGCCGCCCCCGGGAGCGGCCGGCGGCTGGCGGCT
>JASVER010000015.1:15141313-15422511 GCA_030449065.1 Oceanodroma leucorhoa | reverse complement strand
GCCGCGGGCGGGGGGCGGCCGGCGGCGGCGGGGGAGGAGGCGCAGCCCCCGGAGGCGGCGGAGCGGGACGCCGGCGGCCTCAGTGACAGCGAGATGTCGGCCGCCGTCTCAGGTAGGGGCGGCCGCGCCGGCGGCCCCTCCGCACCCGCGCGGGGAGGGCGGGAGGGTCCCGGGGCGGGGGGGCGCCGAGAGCGACGGTCCGGGCTTTCCGCCGGCCCCCGGGGCTGTGCAGCGGGCCCGCGCTGTGCCGGGGGAAAAAGGCCCCGAAACGCGCCCCGCGGGGCGAGGGAGGGCGGAGCGGGGACAGCCCTTTGCCCGGCTGAGCCCGCAGCCCGGCAGGGCGCCCGGCGCTTAGAGGAGAGCGAGAAACCCCGGCTGCCGCCGGCGGCTGTCCCAGCGGCGGGGTGGGCAGCGGCTCGGCGGGGCCTCCGCCCGTCCCGTCGCTGCAGGCTGGCCGCAGGGAGCGCGCCGGGCCGCCCCCGCGGGTGCGGGCCCTGCGGGGCGCGGGGGACGTGGGTATGCCGGTGCCTGCCTGCCCTGACCGCCGTGCTCTCGCCCTGACCGCAGATCGCAGCCCGCCGGATGAGGAAGACGGAGCGGGCAAGTGCGGGAAGATGCTGGCGGGGGAGGAGGAGGCGGCGGCGCCGAAGCCGCGGAAGAAGCGCTCCCGCGCAGCCTTTTCCCACGCGCAGGTCTTCGAGCTGGAGCGGCGCTTCAACCACCAGCGGTACCTGTCGGGGCCCGAGCGGGCCGACCTGGCCGCCTCGCTGAAGCTCACCGAGACGCAGGTGAAGATCTGGTTCCAGAACCGGCGCTACAAGACCAAGCGGCGGCAGATGGCCGCCGACCTGCTGGCCGCCGCCCCCGCCGCCAAGAAGGTGGCCGTCAAGGTGCTGGTGCGCGACGACCAGAGACAGTACCACCCCGGCGAGGTGCTGCGGCCACCCTCGCTGCTCTCCCTCCAGCCCTCCTACTACTACCCCTACTACTGCCTGCCCGGGTGGGCTCTGTCCACCTGCGCCGCAGCCGCCGGCACCCAGTGAGGGGCACACATACATCCCCCCCTAAGCCCCCCACCACACACACTGGCAGCCAGGAAACCCATCTCCCCTCTGCCACCCCCGCCAGCCAGCCAGCTTCTCAGATCCAGAGCCCCAGCTGCAGCTCTCAGTGCCTCGGACAGTATTTATTATTATTTTATTGTTATTTTTATTATTAATATTATTTGGATGGTTCCTCACCCTCTTCCAACGTAAGACTTCTCGGCCACCCATGCCCCGACCCTCACCCCGTCCCCACCCCGCCAGCCGAGGACTCTCGCAATTCGGCACGACTAGTTCATGGTATCCATGTTGTCAGTGTATTTGGTGTAGACTTTTTGTTTGTTTGTTTTATTTCGCTTCGGATTGGTAGAGACTCGATCTTGTGTGGGAGAGAGAAAGAGAGAGAAAAAAAGGAGAGGAGAAAAAAAACCAACCCCAACCCGCAAAGCCAAATGCAGCTCAAAAGAGGAGATCAGGGACTCCCCCGGTGGATTGGAAGGAAGATTATTTTTGACATCTGTTTGAGTCCTTGGTCTTCCAACTCGTTGCAAACTGAGTGTGCCTTGTATGGTGCTGAATGTAAGGAAGCCTCTTTCAGATCCCCCCTGCTCTTGTTGCCCATGTTATTCCTGTACTCCATGATCCCTGGCAAAGGATAAATATGTCACAAAAGGGTGAGACTTATATCAAAACTCCAGACTTCTTCTTTTCCTTTTTTCCTGAGATCTTTCCATGTTTGGGGAGGGAGGAGTTACGGATTTTTCGCACTTTCCAGTTGTATTAAAGTTGTTGTTATTATTATTTTTATATTCAATGTGAATATTTCTAGTCAGGCTTTTTAAGAAATCGATGTAACGGGAAATTTTAATACCATCGGTGCCTTTTACAGTTCTTCTGCAGACCTCTCCTTCAGGGGCGGGGATTTCTGATCTGCTCAGCAATGTAATTACAGTCTCTTTCTTTCAAGGTAACTCATTACTTTTTTTTCCCCTTCTTCCCCCCCCCCCTTTCTCTTCTAATGGCACTGTGCACTCAACTAGATTATTTACTTCAAATGAATTGTGAATGTTTGTAAGCTACCCGCTGTATTTTTTTTTTTTTTAATTTATAAACTTTAGTTTAACACTTAGCTCTGCCGCTTGTGTCGTTTCTGAGACCGGACACGGATTTCCCCAGCGACTTTTTCCCTGCAGCGGACTTTAGGCTGTAGTTCAGACCACGTCCCTCCTTTTCCCACTCGCACGGAGGCTGGCGGTGGCTCTGACGGGAACTGGCAGCTCCTGCGGTGGGGATCGTGGGACCTGGCGAAGACCTCGCCCTCCGGTCCCCGGGGCCGCTCTGCCCGTGTGCACCGTGCAGCGCCGGTGCCGGTCCCCTCCGTGGGAAGCGGCGGGGGCGAAGGGGCTCGGGCCGAGCGCCTTCAGCAGTTATTTGATAACGCGTGTCCAGGATGGAGCGATCCCCCCCCTTCTGCCGGGATCGCTGGTTTGATCCTCAGCTGCCCGGGTTACGGTGAGGACGCGGTGCGGTCGGAGGAGCCTGGGGGACATCAGATCGGTTTTCCCGGGCGAGGGCGGTCTGGCTGTGCGGGCTGGACCGGGCGGCCCGGCAGTCGCCCGTCTCCACGGGCCGTGTCGGTTAAAAACTTGGCAGCTCCCGGGGAAAGTGCGTGGGTCGGCGGATTGTTTTCTCTCTGCTGGAGCCTGGCGGGGAGGCCGGGGCCGGGGGCCGCGGGCGGGCGGAGGCTCCGTCTGGGGCTGCAGGATGGGGCTTCGCAGTCCTCGGCGAAACGGCCGAGTCCATTTGTATCCCGACACAACCGCGATAGCCGCTTGGGGCAGCCTCCCGCCTTGGACCGAATCCCCTCCAAGCCTCCGCGGCGAGCCCGGGCCCTCGGCACGGTGCTGGCAGCGCATCCCCACCGCCGGCTGCCGTTCTTCGGCCGTCCCCGCCGGGGCCAGCGCTGCCAGACGGGGCGGGCAGCCGGCGCTGGGGTGGGCAGCTCCGCCCGGGGGCCCGGGGCCGGGCAATGGCACTCAGATGGAGCCGGTGAGTGGTGGCTGCGGTAGTTTCTCCACGCCGGTGGAGCCCCACCGGGCCCCGCTCACGGGCGGCCGCGTCGCCCGGGCGCCATCGGCTCTCCCTTGGCGCCGGCTCCTTTCCCTCCCCGCTGGGTCGCACGGGTTTCTCTCCCTCCCGAGCACGGAGTGGCTCGGAGGGAGCCCCCGCTGCTCACCGCCCCCCGGCCGCCGTCCTTGCAAGCCGCCCCAAGAGGCGGCCGGGCTGCTCCTCGTCAGCCCCCTCGGCCCGGCCCTGCCCGGTTGTTACTTCGCTTTSCCCGGGCTCGGGCCATCAGCGCTGCGGGCTGGCTGCGTTTGCCCTGCGGGGGAGATGCGCCCAGGCTGGCAGCCCTCGGCCGCGGGGAGAGGCGGCGGCGGCGGCTCCCGGGGGCCTCTCTGCTCCCAAAGCCGTCGGTCGTTGTGGCATCGGGGGGAATGCTTTGGGTTTGGTTTTGTTCCGCCGGGCGGGTCGGCAATCCTGCCGGCGAAAGGAACGCTCCAGCTCTCGGTGCTGGCGAGAAGGGTGCTCTGTAGGGCAGACCCCGGCGGGTGCGCGAGGACTGACATTTATTTAGGCCCGATCCTGAAACTCTCTTTCTTTTTTGATTTCTCTTTTTTTTTTTTTTTTTTACTTTTTTCCTTCCGCCTTTCCCACCACTTTCCCTCCTGGGAAAATGAAAGTTTTGGATGGCAGGAGCAGGGCCCCATGCACTTGGGAAGGTGAAGAGGAGCCCCTGCTGCAGACAGCTCAATTTGCTCCTTTTCTTGCCCCTGGGGATGTTTCTCTGCCTGCAGCCCCGTGTCCCTGTGTGAGGCTTGCAACCCCAGCGACACGGACATAGAGTCGCTGACTCCGATGGCTTCGATGGGACAATTTACACCAGCGGAGGGTTTGGCCCCGGTGGGAATGGGGAGGCAAGGCGGCGGGGGTGGCTTTCGGCGAAGCTGGTTATGATTCCTGTCGGGYTCCCTGTTCCAGAGAAAAGATTATTTCGAAGCCTTCTTTTTTTCCCGTAGGACACCGTGTTTTATTATTTTGCTTCGTGCTTGCTGACGGATGTAGCGCTGTAGGGAACCGCCTGATATTAAAAGAAAGCGTCAGTCATTAGAGCTTCCCCGGGGTTCCCCGGGTTGTAACACTGGTTAACATACGCAGAATAAAGCGTCAAACTTTTCTTCTTTGAATCCGGTAAAACTAAGATGCATTTTACTCGAGACAGAAATTGCTGAAAAAGATGATCCGAGTGAAGTTACTTGGAATTTTAGGATCGTGTTTCATATCGAATATTTACGCATCGAGACTATCTTCGTTTGACGTTGACAAAATCAGATATTTGAGAAACGTCAGTATTTTGCACCGGGAAAACTTAATCGATAATTTAATGGAATTTTATGGGAATTTGGAGGCTTTTTTATTCCTGCTTTTGCTGATAATTTTACGATTTGAAATATAAAGCAAACGCTCTGAGTCTTTTTGTCTTTTCTTAATGACTAAATCCCTAGTAACCCGCGCGTAACTGTACCAAGGCCAGAGGAATTAGTCTGGATTTTCGGCGTTTAAATGATCAGCAAAACCTGGGCTCTAACACGCTGTCTCCATCCCCCCCGAACACACATCCAGCTCATCAGCACATCCACGGCTGCAGCATGAAAATAGTCCCCCTAACGATATGTCCCAACTTCGGCCTCTCTCCCAAACCCCGAATCCGTACGGGAGCCGTGGGAATCATTTTCCATCCGGCCATGGACAAGCTCCAGTCTTAAAGAAGAGAAAACAGTCTTAATACAAAGAAAGGAGAGAGAAACTACCGCAGCTACAAGAAATTCGATTGTTGAAACGTAATGTAAATTGTGTATATCTTTGCATATGTCTCCATAGGCGCTTGCGTTTGTGTATTAAACACTCGCACAGGCGCGCAGACCAGCTCTGCAACCGGGAGGCTGCCTATATTTAGATACCTCCCGCTCTCTCGCAGGGTAATAAAACAGGAAACCACGTAGATTTCTGATTTCTCACACACACACACACACACACCCCCCCCCCCGCTTGTCAGGTAGAAATCAGCTTCCCCGGGAGGAGAAGCAGCAGCGGAAGATGCCGGAGCGCAGGCAGTCCGCCCGGCAGCGCAGCACCTGCCCGGCCTCCCAGGGGCTCCCGGGAGCAGGGGGCAAAGGTGGCCCGGAGGTTAAGGGCCTCTCCCCGGCAGGCCTGGGGCTTTGGCAGGCACTTTTCCGCTCCGCTTCTCCTGTCAGTGGGAAGGCGACGCGCCCCCAGGGCGGCCCGCGGGCCGGGGCACGGGGAAGCCCCGCTGCCCTCCCGGCGGCTCCCCCGGCTCTGCAGCACCAAAGCGCCCGAGCGAGCAGCTCCGCTGGGAGGGCCCCGCAGCCCAAGGCAGGGATGCTGCTGCCCGCCTGCGGTCGAGAGCGCTGGGAGCCCTGCGGGAGCGAGGGCTGACCCGGGCGGCCGAAAAGCCGGGCCCCCGCTGCCGGGGGAGCTCTAAGGCGGGGGCAGTGGTGGCTCCAGCGGGCAGCATGGCTTTTCCCGAGGTGACGGGAAAAATAAAGGGCAGGTCTTTCTGTCCCGGCCACATCCTCGGGGATGCTACCGCTCCTAGCTTGTCCGAAAGCCCACCAGAAGTGGACTTTTCCTTCGCGTTGTTGGCTGCTGCGGGTGACAACGCGATTAACCGGGGAGCAAGGTGAACCGGGGAGTAAAGGAAACATTTCCCGGCCAAGCCGCACGGCGGYCAGCGCCGGGACCCCGCACCGCTCCGGGCCGGGACAGCGCTCCCTCCTCGGGGACGAGCAGAGACGCTGGTGGGCGCGGAGGCTCTGCCCGGAGACCCCGGCCGCGCCGGTACCGCCGCCTGCGGGGCCCCGCGCTCCGCTCTGTCCCCGGGGAGCCGCCTTTGCCCCCGCACGGCGGCAGCTCCGCACGGCGGCTGGCCGGTGCCTTGCCGAGGGACCACGAGAGCGGGCGGACTCCCACCCGCAAGTGGGACTTGTCCTTTTTTTTAACAAGGCTTGTATTTAGGGTTGGTTTTGTTTGTTTTGTTTTGTTTTGTTTTGTTTTTTAAGGGAGGTAGAGAATTTCAGCAATCCGCACGCAAACCCGCACTCTCTCTGGCGGGACGGAGAGGAGCGAGAGGGCGAGTTCACGCCCGGGCTCGCCCGGGAGGCGAATGTCGCGGTGCCCCGGCGAGGGCCGGCACCAGCCGGGGCAGGCCGGGGGCGAGGGCTGCCTCCCCCCGGTACCGCCGGCACCGCCCTGCGCAGCTCCCAGCCGGTCCCACGGGTCCGAGGGGAAAGCCCCGGCCAGAGGGTGCAGGTTTTGACTCCGCTGCCCGGAGCCCTCCGGGCGGCTGAAGAACCACCCCCGCCTCTTTCCCCGGCTGTTTCCCCAGCTCTGTGCCGGAGCTGGGAGAGGTGTGAGCCACAAGGCTGGTCCCAAGTGATGTCGGCGATGAGTGCAGTTGTCGGGGCGCTCCTTGAAAAAATAATAGCGGGGAGTGGTGGCTGCAGAGCTGCAGGTTACACCGTTTTGGGGCTCTCAGGTGGGCCCGTGGCTTTCTGCCTAAAATCTGACTCGGTAGTAAAGAGGCCGGCGCTCGGGCTCCCGAAAGACACCGCTGGCAGCCAGCAACGGATCCGGCGCTGAAACAGAACTGCAGCCGAGCCAGGGAAGCCTCTCCTCTCCCGCGGCAGTAGCCCGGGAGCGTCAGGCAAGGGGCGGCAGGGGGGCTGCCCCGAGCGGATGGCGACCTGCAGGGACTACCTGCTGTCTCCAAAGGGGTGCAAGTTGCCAGCAGAACTGGTGACTGATGTCCTTCCCACCAGACTAGCGACACAGCTATTAATAAAAATATATATACAGGTAACAGTGCTCGTAGGTATTTTAAACAATTTTTTTCCTTTCTTAAAAAAAAAAAAGAAAAAAAAAAAAGCATGGGAGCTAAAAAGGCTACACGCAGCCTTTTCATGCACGGCCGATTGACAACCAAAACAGTGCTTCCACACCGAGCAAGAATGGTCAGAAAACCATAAAACGTGTGGAAAGGCAAAGAAGGGTCTGATTTTCAGCTTCCCGGGGCTGGACGGCATCAGCGTGCTAGCCGGGGCGCCGGCGGGCCGGGGCAGAGGGGCGGCGGGGGGCGGTGTTGGCCGCCGGGCCGGGGCCGGGGCTGGGGCGAGCGCCCACGGGGCAGAAGCCGGCTGCTCGGGGGGGCACGGGTTACTGCTTTGTTTCCTAAATTGCTCTGTGGGGAAAGCAAATCCTGCAAGCGGTGATGGCTCTGAAAGACACTGTCTCCTCTGCCCGCTGCTTCAGAGCCCGACTCTGCCTTTCGGCTCTGGCGGTTTGAGAACCCTGCTCGGCACCGGTGATCTCCTCCCTGTTAAAGCCGCCCGGCGGCGAGTCCCCCCGGCTTTTCTCCCGGGTAGGGGTAAAACACTTTGTCCATGGATCTGCGCTGCGTTGCGCTTAAACCGGCCGGGGAAACTCTTTGTGTCGCAAAGGACTCGAGTGATAATTAGGGATGAAATGTGCGTGAAGAGGACTAATATTATTTTTGGCTTGTGCGGAAGTAATACAGATTTGCAAACTGCACGAATAAAGCCGGGGTAGGCTGGGAGGGCAGGGAGGGGAGSCAGTTCTGCTGGCTGCCGGCAGCACTTGGGCTTGATGGCGAGGTTTGTGCCGGGCTCTTCTGCTCGGGACAGCGAAAACGAGGGACGGGTCGTGTCCGGGATTTGCCTTTTGGCACTTGCGTGCGGCAACGGGCGGCGGCCGCGGGGTGTCTGGGGGCGATGCGGGAGGCGGCGGGGCGGGTGGCGGGTGCGCAGCCCCAAAGGCACCGCCGAGAAGCCGCGGGGCCGTTTTCCTCCGTGGGGGTGTCGTGAGCGGATTTACAGAGGTGGCGGCGTCGCCGCTCTGTTCTGCACGGTGGCACAGTACTTGTAAATGAACACAGCAAACAAATAGTTTTTCCTTGGATAATTATATATATATAAAAAAAGACGATTCTCCTTTCCCTTCATTCAATTAAGAACAAAAAATAATCGCAAATGGAGAACTACGGACATATTGCATTTCCCAGCGACTGCAACAAGAAGAGAATATATACCCTCATTCGCTGGTTATAAACACCACTCTACAGAGGTGCAGACTGTCATTTTGGCAAGTGACTGCGCAGGTTCCTTTAATTTGCCTGAAATTTACTAATTTATCGGATTAAAAAAAATGCCTGGAAGAAACGGTCGATTTTCTTCGCTCTTAGGGAAAAGCTTTTGCGTGTTGCTTTAAAAAGTGCTGCCTGTGCCGTAGATCCGCGGACCCTGGGAAGTTGTGCTTAGATGTCCGTGTCAGGCCATGGCCCGGGGGATCACAATGGCATAGTTTTGTCAAAAATACCTCCAAAAGATACTGAAATATCCGCTTCGTTTTTGCGAACGAATTGTTTCGCTGAAGAAGGATCAGAAACGAAGGTGCAGAAAAAATAAGTCTATCGCAAGCCTTCGCCGTAAGGGGCGAACTTTAAAAGGAATAAACGACATTTTATCTTAGAAAAAATATATGCAACCTTTGCAACGTGGAAATTACTCGTAAACTGATCTCGCCTCGGGAAGGCTCTCGTTTCCAGAGCGGTGGCAAAGCCCTTTGGCCAGGCAGGCGCGGCGGGGGTGAGCGGGGGCTGGCGGCGCCGGCTGCCAGCTGAGGACCGCGGCGGGGCCGGGGCGCGCTGCCCCCCGCACCAACGGGGAAAGCGGGTCCCCGGACGTGCCCTCCTGCCAAGGACTGGTGCAACTACGGGAGATGCAGACGTGTCTCTTGCAGACACGTCCCTCCCAGTAGGGTCCAAAACCCATCATTTCTCTCCTCCGGGAGGTGCTTGCTGGCTGCTCGGGACAAGCGCCCATCGCCGCCGCATCCCGCCCGGCTCCCTGCCCCTCGCCTCCGTCTCCCTGCGAAACCTTCTCTGAACGACCGAGCGCCTCTCCCTTGTCCCCCCACCGTGCGCAGGGCCACGCAGGCTCGGGGCAGAGCCCTCGCCCCGGGCCACGGCGGGCAGCGGGGCGGGAGCGCCCGGCGGCCCGGCCCCGGCAGCGCGGTCGCCCCGGCGCCTCTCCCGGGCCCTGCCACCGCCCTGCCGGGCTGCTGCCGGCCTCCCGCGGCCCAGTAGGGAGGGTCTCCTCAATGCCAGGCCTGTGTATTTGTAGTTTGATTTCGCACGTCAAGGATAATTTCTTCATACAACTTAATGGACGCAGCTTGACATCCATAATGATCGCTAATCATTCAAATTATTTTTGCTAGCGCCCAGACATGTTCCAGTTGTTGTGATAGATCGCGTTTCACCCATAATGACGGACAATTACCATTTCTAATTCGCCGGCTTTTGACACCTAAATCCACCCACCATATGTGGCTGAAACGCGCCGGGCTCGGCTGCGAGGCCCTGATGACATTTGCAGCAAGCCCCTCTCCCCTGAGAGGGGCACCTGGGATGCCACTACCCCCCCTCCTGCACCCCGGGCCATTCCCCAGCCCGCTGGAGCTCGGCCGTTTGCCATCGCAAGCCCCCGGGCGGCAGCTCCGTGGCCGTGCGTGGGGCGAGCCGGCGGGGACAGAAGTGAGCTCCACGCGGAGCGGCCGGCCCCGCAGCCCACCGCCCCGCCGCCCTCCTGGGGCAACCCGGCTGGGCTCGGCCTCGGGGCAGTGACACACCTCGGAGAAAGCCYTAGCTGGGAGAGCGGCTTGGTCCGGGGGGCGTCTCTGGCGGTTTTCTCTTCCCGCTGCCCTCGCCGCCAACGCGGCCAGGAAAGCCCGTGGAAAAAGACCGGCTCCCAGCGCAGGCGAAAAGCCCCCATCCTCTTCGACGTGGGGACATACGGCCTCGAACCGTCCTATATGGGACAGACAGAAACGAGTGGCGGGGAGGTTCAGCTGTAATAACGGCGCGGAGTGCTTTCCATCACATCCATCAGCTTTCCTGGGGCGTTTACCTTCACGGTTCCCCCGGAAATCCGATGCACCCGATGGAAGGTATCGCCGTGGGATGCGATGCACCCGATGGAAGCAGGACCGGCGGCTCCGCGCCRCCGCCCCAGTCCCGCCCCGGCCGTCGGGGCCCCCTCCCGCTGCGCGGGCAGGCGCGCCCGGTGCCCCCGGCACCTCCGCGCCGGGACACGGTCTGCCAAAAGCAGCTGGGTGAGGATTTACTCTGGGTGATTCTTTTTTTTTTTGAATGAACGAACGAACGAAGCCGTGGCGTTTGGTTTTAACCGCCGCACGACGGAAACGCGCCGCAAACCGCCGCGACACAACATCCACGGCACAACGTCCCTGCCGAGTGCTGCAAGGCGAGAAACTCCGCGTTTCTATAGACGGGCAGGCATCGCTTGCTTTTTAGGCCCTAAATATTTCTGCTGCACTAACGTTTAAAAAGCCACATGAAGAATTTCCTTCGGCGGCAGTAACTGACTGTGGATATCCCAGTCACAGCTGAAAGGAAAGGTAGAGAGGGAGCAAACGAGGTCAGATCCTGACGTTGTGCTGCTCTCCCTCGCAGAGCAATGCTCACCGACGCAGCCCAAGGCCTAGTTAAAGCGGCAGAGAAGCACAGACACGCGTGTTTCCAGTGGGACAGGCAGACCTGTCCGAGGGCTGGCGATCACCGGTGTGAGCGCCACATGCTCGAGCACGCCGCGGCATTACCTGGGGCTTCTCAGTGCCCTCATCCCCTTGTTGTGTCCCCTGGGCGCCTCTACCAACCCACGCGTGAACTCGCATCTCCCCGCACACAGCCCTTCCCCGCTGCCTTCGACGTCGCCTCCCTTCACCGTTAAAGCTTAAAACCCACCCAAACCCGACAGCTCCGGTTTAACACCCTTTGGGKTTTTTTTAATTATTTTTCCACTGTTTCTTCGCTGAGCACCGGCTGGCGGGAGCGGCGGGGGCGGCAGGGCGAGAGGACCGCCGCCTCCTGCGGGGCGAAGCGGCCGGGGGGATGCTGCGGGCGTGCGGGGCGGGAGCTGCCGGGCGAGCCGTCGCTGCCGGACCCCGGCTCCGGGCGGCGGGAGGGAACTGTCATCGTCGGGAAAGTGCTGAATTTGGCCTGACCGCCGCGCCGGCCCCGCTCCTCTGAGGGGGCTGAAGTCCTCACCCCCAACGGTGACCGCAGCGAAACGGCCCCGCAAAGGGCAAACAGGCCGAGGCCTGATTTGGGCAGYTGAGGGTGGGGAAATGTCGTTCTCATAGTCTTTTTAACTATGGAAAACGTGGAAGGATTTCTCCACCAATATGCTTTAAAATAAGGACTAGAGGGATTGCCTGTCTGAGGTTTCTGGGTTCCAGGTGGGGTATTTTGATTAGGAGGTTTATTTCTAGTTAAACTTCCACGGCATGTCTGAGGTGTTATTGCAGTTTCCCCAAGAACTAAACAAAATACTTTCTCAGCCCTCGGTTTCGAGGTAAAGACGATGGAAGAAACCACTAGCCCACGACATGTTAAAACTTAGGGCACTGAGAGTCAGCTAGTACCGGCTGACTACCAGGAGTGAGGGCTTCTCGCCTGGGAAAGGAAGGCTGATCCGAAACGCCCCGCTCCTCAGGCGGACCCAAACACACCGCAGGGGACGGCGAAGGGGCGGACAAGGAGTTTGGGAGCCGGGACCCTCCTCTGTACTCTCGCTCCCCCTTGCATGAGGGACTCCAGCCCCGTGTCTTTGCTGTCCGCCCCTCCCCGGCTGCTTTATCCCACTGGCCCTAATTTCTGCAGGGCCCCGAGTACCACTGAGCTCCCCCACCCGTGTCTGCACCGCCGGGGTCCTCAAATATCTTCTCATCCTTCCTCCCTTCGCCCCAAGGATTCTGCCCGGTTTTAGGTTAACGGAAGAAGTGCTCGACTTGAGTGTCCTTGCTTAAGTAATGACACTTAGTGAAAGTTTTTCTTGGTCGCAACTGGGAGGTTGGGGGGTCCAGAACTGCGTCATGCAAAGGAATAGACCCATGTCCCTCAGTGGGGCTCAGGCACTCCGTAGTGCTAGGAAAGTCTACAAGGATGCCCCAGGAAGAAGTCCCCGAGCTCAGCAGAACGATAATTGTTAACGACCTTCACTAGGTTTGGACATACTGGTGTGAGTAAAGGGTCTTTAAAGTTTATTTTCCCACCGAGACTCTGCCAGATGTCTGGACTCCAGATAGCTCCATTTCGGCAGGTTGATCTGTTTTTTTTGCCAAGTTTTAGATCACGTTCGCACCTTCTCCCCTCTGACCTCCACATGCTCACCCTCGTTGATTGTAGTGAGTTTCCTAAAACAAGCAACAAGGCAAAACCATGGCATTTAAGAACTCATAAATAAATTCTCACGTCTTTGACAAAGATTGGGCTCTTACTATGTGTCGCTCTAGCCAGCTACAGAGACATGTGATACGCGAATTTGAAAACAAAATAATAAAAAAAAATTAACACCCTAGATCTCTGTTCTCTGCTATGAGAGAAAGAAAAGCAATGTTCCAGCGACAAGAAGGTCAGTTTTCCTTGATGACTTTGCAAGATACATATTATTTTATGTCTTAATAGACCACCTTAAACCTGGAGATGTTGGAGATCTGCAAGGAAGCAAGACCTGTTCCGCAGAGAGTACTGTTTTTTTATTCCTTCGGCAGGGTATTTTCTAGGTATTCTGGAAACACAAAGGTTTCTTAGCTTCCTGGCAAGATTTCCGCAGGGGTGCCAAGGAAAGCACGAAGTCCTCAGTGCTGCTTGCTTCTGTCGCCACTCCCAAGAGATGCAGCTGAACCAGTCTGTAGTCCCCTGCTGGCTTGGTACGTGGGGTCTGACACTGCCATCTTGTGTTCTAGAGTTTCAGCTATTATTTACAAAAACAGTCACTGTCACTAAGTTTCAATTAAAAGGTGTAATTTGCAAAGAAAGAGGTGCAGCTGAGTCTGCAGACAGTTTAACACGTGCTCTCAAAGGGAGGTGCCACGTGCCTGTTTTGTTGAACACACTAAATTTCAGCATTTTAGCTTCTAACTAAAGAGCAAAGTTTAAGYATAATTGAGCCCGTTGGACCTTTTGAAGGATGAGCAGGTTTTTCTGTATCTATCATGGTTCAACTCAGGCTTTGCTGATCTCTCAGGTCTCTCCAGTGGCACTTTTCTTCTAGTCATGTTCACCATTCTCTAGGAAGAAACCAGCAGAGTTTATTTATCCTTTGTAGACACAAACAGGAACGTCATGTCAATAGTCTCCTGCATATTTTCTGCCTTTGCTGCCACCACTAACTTCAAATAGATCTCCACAGACTCACCATGCAGTTTTGGTGAATGGCTTCAACAGGTAAAACTGCATGAAAGAAAAAAGCTAAGGAAAATAATTCAAACAGGGCAAAACAAGGAAGTTTTACCCTAGCTTAATCATTTTAACTGATTGGTACAGACATCTGGACAGTGAGGACAGATGGAGGTGAACTGAGGGCAATATACCTGTTTTATACCCACTATTACACACAGAAACATTTTGGGGAGCTGGAAAGGGAAGGGCAAAACGGGGACGACACAGACATCTCTGGAAATGCAGAAGGGCTGTCAAACCATGTCTTTACTTTTAAATTATCTATTTCTTTTCCTTACAGAGAAGGCCTAGTGGCATGTTAAAGAGAATGACCCAAAGTTTATGTTTCCTGACTTTTTTTTTAGTATGTTATGACCTAGATTACTTAAACACAGTTTTCTTTTTTAATTAAAATAAGTATAGATTGCAAATCACTGTATCCTTTTAAAAGTATTAAAGTCATATAAGAATGGTGTAATTAGAGTAAGTGATGAAAACTTTCTGGTCAGGACTTCAAAACATGTCAAATTAATAATGAACAACTTGAGTAAGGTGTTGCAAATAATGTTAATTAAAAATGTCCACGTGCAGTCCCTTTGAGGGCATGTGAATAAATATCTAACAGTTTCTATTGGGGTCTCAGTTTATACTGAAAATGAGGAAGTCTTTATAATTCATAACTATTACAGAGTCTTTATGAATGGTCTTTCTCATATTTCCCACTGGAAACCATTAGATAATCTGTTTTTATTATACAGAGCCAAACATTTGGCTTAATATTTTTGTTTTAGAACAGACCACAGAATCGTGGGGATATTAGCCATCTCATAATTTTTAGGGGTGCCTTAAAACCATGTACATTTATTCCTGTCTTGAGAGTTTCTTAAAGTTACAATCTTTGATCCTTGTTCTCCTAAAGATGTTACCCAAGATACATATAAAACTGGTATTAAAGGAGTTTCCTACTCTATGTTTCTTCATTAACCATCTACCTTACCACCCACCAATGCCATGGATTTAAGAGTCTACATAACTGAGTCCGTAAATTAACAAAAAAATCCACACAGCTGGAGCAACCAGGCAGTAGATGGTACATTGGCCTTAATGTTCTCATATTAGCACATTAAACAAGCAGAAAGGGAGCTTTTAATTATGCCTTTTTTTTTTTTTTTTTTTTAATGGCAACAAGATACATGTCTTTCCCTGGCCTTCCTGAAAAGTCAATATTTTTTTTGGTCCAAAGCTGAATTAAGAGAGATAACAAAAGTGCGTGTATTGAAGGATTATTCTGAGTATCTGAGAAAGATTGTAAGTAGGAAGTCATGGACTTCAAGCACAATCGCAACTGGTGTTCAGTGTTCTAAACTATGAGTTATTCAGCATTTCAAACTGACAGCTTGTAAATGTAAATTTTATTAAATGCAGAGCAATAAAATTTTGTAAGTTTCTGTCATTTTGAATTTTAGTGGCTCAGATTGAAGCCTCCAGCCTTTTAAATCACTACTTGTACGAGCACAGCTCTAAAGCATTCACCATTCTTAAATGTGTGCTTTTCAAAGCCTTGTTACTGCCTTTGCTCACAAAATATCCTTGTCAGCATCCAGGTATGCATGTCTCATGTCAATGATAGCCTGACAGGCTCATGCCCTCTGTTGTGTTTACATTGTATATTGTATAAAGCTTTCTTCTCTTCATTCTTACTAGGCAGAAAATAAAACAGGGTTAGCAGTGATATCAGCCTTCTGACCAGCCAGATTTTCTCCTTTGATCTCCAGAAAAATTCTCTGCATGTGTATGGCAAGAGTCTGACTCAAGGATCCTTGGTTTGCACTGGAGACAGACATCAAATGATTCAGGACAAATGAAAATGTACCAACACCTATCAGTTAAAGCTAAAAATCTAGCAGGGAGTATTTTGGAAAAGTTCTTGCATGACAAAGTGAGATCAGTGGAGTTCTCTGGTAACATTTTAATGGATTAGCAGAGCTTGGGGAGAAGGCAGTTTTGGGTAGGCAAAGGATCACAGGAACTTGGCCAAACAGCTCAGACATTTATGAGAGCATTTTTTTCAGAAGATTACAGCTGCCACTGAAGCACCAAAGTGAAGTGACAGAAYTGCACAGCACCCAACAGGTTTGTGTTTGCCAGTGGGGATCTAAAACCCAGCCACTTCACTTGATGTGCTCCAGCAGTCACAGATACATAGGTCAGTGTGTGTGGCTGTGGGTGAGAGTGGACATTTGTCCATTTCAAGGAACACTATCAATTTGATATATCAAATTTCCTTCTAAAAACGTGTACTCTAATTACAAGTAACCATAGCAAATAACTCCAAACATTTCAAATTGTGTTGCATGGTGAGTAAGATTAAAGAGCCAGCACATCTCATTGTAAGTCTGAATCTCAGTTCTTGTAGTAGTCTAATTGTGTATTTTTTCATAGTATTTCACCAGGTCCATGCAATAAGCTGTACAAGTTCTTAATTCATTTAATGCATTGCCAAACTGAATATGAATTTTATTGTTATTAACCAGCAAGAATTTTGCCTGAGTAAAGTAAAGTAAAATCAGCAGGATCTGATCTACTATTAGATGTTAAAAGGATATGTGGTGGAATCCTCAAGACACTGAAAATAATACCTAATCTCTCATTAGTAACTCTTGCATATTCTCAAAACCTTAATTGCAAGGTTTCATCCTGGTCTACTTGAGTACAGAATTAGATAAATTCTGTCAACAGTTGTTGCTTTTAATTATTCCCAGGGTGCTTTTCCTAACTATCTCTTCCTTACCATTTTCTGTACTCATCTGGCTGCTAATATATCTCTATGGTTTGGCTAAACATAGATCGGAGATAATCATGCCATAAAGCTACTCCAGCTCCGTCAAGAACGCCTATAGTTTTGGCAAGGAACTGCAGTTCATTTTGGTAAATGAACTGCCCTCAAAGATGTAAAATTTCCTGGGGGGAAGTCAGTTTGGGAACACAGACTAGCTTTGAACGAAAGCATTTTGGGTGAGTCATGACTTTTGAAACCACACCAGAAGAAAATCAATACAAAGCAGGGTTTTGAAAATCAGTTACCCACATATGTAATGTTGCTGGTCATACTCATTTATGGATTATTGGCAGTTAGCTCTGATTTTAGTTTGTTGTGCACAATAAGAAAGACGGACAGGAAAAGTATCTGAAATTCTAGCCATTTGTCATCCAGCTGAAACACGTTACCACTGAGCTGTGAGTTTTACTAGGTTAAATAATATCAGTAATATCCACGAGAGTATGTTTATTAGAGCTATGACAGGCCAGCTGCTGAATTGGACTGTGACGCCCAGCTGCCCAGCCAGGACATCAGCTCTCCAGTTTGCTGGATGTCACAGGAGCTGAAGAGGCAGCAGGGCTTTGGGCTCAACCTCACCACTTACRTCATGGCTTAAGTCACCGATGAAGATGAGTTCACGTGAAGGTATGAGGCTGTGGTGTGGGCGCATGTTCATTTCTGCCAAGTCTCTTGCTGTGGTGGTAACYGTGGGCAGAGGTGTGGTAGCAAATAACAGAGGGGGTGGGGACGATAACATCGCGAATTGCTGCAGCTGTTTGCTCTCCGAACGTGAGTCAGAGCCCTCTGCCACACTGGGTAGTGACACGAATGCCTGTCGGGCACAATAGACATTTCAAAGCTGATTAAGTTACATTTAGTCATTCAAACGGGGATAATTTTCTGGCAAAGTACACTGGAGTAGTTAGTGCTTCAGCCATCTTTGCCTTCATTGGCTGACATGTTGCACTGAAATGGCACAGCTGATGAATGGCGGGATGGTTTGGAGAGGTAACACTACGCTTCACCCTCTCTTGCCTTGTATCTTATACAGTCACTAACAGCAGTACATACCTGAGTAGGAGGCTACTAAATGACACTTTATAGATATTTCAAATTAATTTTGGACTGGAATAGTTGCCTATTCAAGAAAATCAGGCTTGGGTGTCTGCAGTCAGTGCAAACCTACCTCTCCCATGAAGGTTTGACAGGAAAGTGTGCAGCCAGCTGAGTAATTCCAGACTGAGATGTACAACTGACCGTATTGCTAGTATATTCACAGCAGCTAAAATCTCTTCACAGCATGAGGATCTCAGTTCACAAGGTGATGTACACAGGTATAGCCAATAGATCGTATTTGTTCCTTAAAAATTGCAAATTGCAACCTAGGCATGAAAAAAGAAATGGGAACTTGCCAGAGTCATGGAGGAGAAGCAAGAAACAATGAGACAATTTTATTCAATATGACAGACAACCGTACTGGATCATCAGTACCTTCCAGCTGCCAAGATATTTATAGACAAGAAGGTTGAGCAGTGAAGGAGCAGAGGAGTAGGCTCTCATCTCTTCACATCTGAGTCCTTCTGTACTCGGACTGGTAATGTTTTTTCCCATACAGTATGGGAGCTTCTTGAAGAGCTATGCAGGTACATAACCAAAACAATTTGAAGTGTAGAGAGATCTCTTTCTGGAAAAAGGCTCCTGGAACAGGGAGTCAAGTTTTGCCAAGTGGATCACAACACAGAATATTTTTCTATGCTATACAGAGACTAGTAAAATAAAGCCTAGTATTCTGGGGAACTAATTAGGTTTGAGCACACTGAAAGCATGGTTGGTATGTGCTGCAGTGAACACAGAACTGCATGTTTAGGTATAATAGTCACGACTAACATCTGCAGTTTCGTGTTGGAGATAAATGTATTTTTTGAGAGGTAGAAAACCCTGAGCTCTAATCTTGCCTTTGAGGCTGACATCATATATGACTTTGAGCAGGACAATTAGACTTGGCAGAAAGGGGATTGCAGTGGGTTTCCCATGTCAAGATTCATTCAACYCAAGTATGTGCAGTTCCTTGGATGGAGATCAATACCGAATGATTATTGTTGGAAAGGCTGATCATAAAAATGCTGAATGAGATATATTCACTATCATGGGAGTCTTAAAAATAATTTGCAATTAATAATTTATGCAGAAAATTGGGTTTGTCTTCTTGTGTACTGTTCACAAGTAGATCGTATCTTCACAGATTGACAGATTATACAAAGGCATTTACTGATGTACTTCCAAGGGATTTCTCCCGGCATAAAGTTCAGTGTGAAAAAGAATAATTAATAAGGACCTCCAGGCAAGTGGAAAATAGGATACATTGCAACACAGGTTTACATCATGTGTCAGATTAACGTGACAGTTTTCTTTGCTGAAAGATTTTTTAGACAAGGGTGATATGGTGGCTATCATCTATGTGGACTTTGATAAAGAGAGAGTAGCTACTCATCAAGTTAGAAAGGTGGAAATCAGTAGATAAAGTGAAGATGGGAGAACTAGCTAAAGAGAAAAAGATGATGGATATTACTGAAAGAAGTATCAGGTTGCAGGGGATGGGCTATCTCAACGATAAGCTTCAGGTGTAATCTTGTGTAATGCATTTCTTAATGAGCTGCCACAAAAAGCAGGATCGGGCTGATTAACCGGTAAGAGGATGTTGGGAAGCTATAGAGGAGGCTCAAGATATTGGGACAAAAGAGCTGGATAACTCTGTGGTCTGAAACACTTGATGTGGGATAAGATTCAGCCATATAAAGTGCAAGGTCGTAGACTTGAAAAATAGTAACCAAATATCCAGGAGAAGATAAGACATCAGACCTAATAATTTAAGAGGAGAATGAGATAGCTACCAGGTCTATTGGAAATGTGATTTATTTGTGAAAAAAGCAAATGCAATTGTAGTGCTCAGCAATAAAAGCTGGTGGGAAAGGAGGAGGAAGTGGGGACATTTGAGGTTATGGCATTTGTCTTCCCAAGTAACTGTTACGTATGCTGAGACTCTGCCTTCCAGGAAGTATCTAAACATCTGCCTGATGATGGGAAGTAGTGAATGAATTTCTTTTTTTGTTTTGCTTGTGCATGCACCTTTGTTTCACTTATTAAACTGTCATTATCTCAATTTTTATTTCTTGCTTTCGCCCTTCTGATTCTCTTCCCCATCCTTCTGAGGGAGAGTGAGCAAGTGACTGGGTGGGAGCTTATCTGYCAGGGGGGGTCAACCCACCACATGGAGTCAAACCACTAGGCTCTAGAACAAGCTTCTAGCAAGAGCAGTGGGGGCAAATGACTTTCCTGCTTTTGTGATGGAACTTGATGGCTTCCTTCAGGAATTCTACAACAGGACACCATGATTCAGGTGGGTCCTTCCAAACTTGCAGTCCTAGATGCTAGAAAACAACCCTAGAATTATTTTCCACGTTGTTATAAAAGGAAGAAAAAATCTAATTGCTTTTTATTGGACTGGTTACAGGTCAACACTGTGAGAAAGACAGCTTTTTCCATTATTCTAACAAGCATTGTGTTTTGGAGACAAGGAACAGGAGTTCCCAGTGATCCTCTGTGTTCAGGTGGGAAACTTCAAATTTATGCAACCCTCTCACTAGAAGTTAGATGTACTTTGTGTGAATTCCAGTTGCCTCTTCTATAAATTAGTTCTTGTTCTGAAGGTCTTTTTGACCCCTTCTCTTTCTCTAACTGTTGTTGTTGTTAYTTAGCCTGGCTGTTGCTGGATTTTCTACTCTGAGTTGGCTAGCATGCTTTCCTTCAACAGTGAGAAAAAGTGTTTACCACAATGAAAATGTGGTGTGGCTTTACTAGCAAATTTGGCTAGTGGAAAGACCAGAGAATTTGTTTGTGCATTCACACAACTGGAGAGCAAGTTTCCAATGTGGGTTTTTACTTTAGCTGTGGCCAGAATTACTGTTCATGTCTTAAATACTAGCCAGGTGTCTGTTAGCCATTTCCTTTTCCACAATGCAGGGAAAATTTAGCACCTTACACAAAGAAAAAAGCTATTACTTACTTTACTCCTCTCTCCCCAGCACAGACAATGTAGAAGGAAATACGTTGTTTGGGACCACATGCCTTGGTCACTTTTGTGGGAGGGAGGATGCAGTTAGCCTTCTTTTAAACATTTAGCTTGGCCTCCATAGTCTCATGCTTGGTGAACCTCACCGGTCCTGTTTTACTGGGTAGTTTGTGGGGAACAGCTGGCTAGTGGTTCTTCCCTGTTTTATTAGGCAATGTAGTTCATAAAAGTTGCGGCCTTCAGTTTAACCATATTCCTGTGTGGAAAGTCTTGTTCACTGCAGGGTCTGGGCCAGAGACGTTTACATCACTGTAATCAACAAGCACTTAAAGCAGTTATTTCTTAAATGACCTTAGGTTAGCAGGAAGCAAGATGGAAGAATGCCCTTCCAAAAGCGAGGATTTCCAACTTGAGTAGGAACTGTTTTTTACATGTATAAAAACAAGTGATTATTTACCATTTCCACTCAGTTGTCAGCCTAGTCAGCCGCATTAATCACCGAGTCTGACTCAAGGCACAGTAATCAAGCAGTGCAGAAGAAAAGACTATCTGGTAAAGACATTAGAGATGGTACTGATGAAGAAGAAACAGTTCGGTTTTTATTTGCAAATCTCTAGTGCAATTAAAAGTAACAGCTGCTTTCTACTCTGCTCCAGAGCAGAGTGGCAAAATCAACACAATAACACAAGTAAATCTGTTAATTTTTTTTTTAATACACATTCCACTTTTTTTGCAAAAATTTTGCTTCTCTTCTCAAGGACACTTCCCTCAATCAAACAGATGTAATGGCAATTTCCACCTTGAAGAAAAGGAGGGTCTATGGATCTCAGCTACAGAGACTGGAAATAGAGAAATTGATATGAATGAAACACAAAAGGAAATGCATGTGTTTGTGTAAGCACAGGAAGAAATAGCAGAAGAAAAGTTAAAAGAATGGCTTGTATTGGTAATAGGACACAGCTCCCGTCGATCACTGAGAAATGTGGTGTTTCCATCAAGTGCTGAAGACGACAGCACAGATGACTTGCTAGCTAACGACCCTGCATTCCTGACAAGGATGGCAAAAAGGTTGCAGACTCTCACACATGCCATTCCTTTTTCTGTCAGCCCAGAATTCCACCTCATTCAGCTTGATTCGCACCTCGCCTGGGAGAAGCATACGGCTCTGACCCAGGGAAGGATGACACAAATGATTCTTATTATAGCTATTTCCTATGTAGCTAGTGATTTGGGGTTCTTCTGTAGATACTTGCATGCAGGAAATGCAACCTTATACCATATTCTGAAAAATTCACACAGTCACAAAAGTCCAGTTTACATTTGTGCAATATGCATTTGCAAAAATAGTATAACTGTCTATGCCACAATTATTTAGTCAGGGTAACTTAAGAGCATAGGGCAAAGGAACCAAAACTGCAACTGTGCTATTTCTTCTTCAAACTGAAACTGATTACCAACAATTATTTTCTAATTAAACTGGAACAAAATGGTGGAAAAATKGTGGAAAAAAAAAGAGTATTTCTGATTGCCAGCTCAAAACAACAGCAGAAATGAAAAACAATGGCTTGCACTGAAAAATGTGACCAGGAGGGTGTAGGGGAAGATGTGAGGGAGGGAAGTGGTGGCCTCCAAGAGAGGCACAGAAATAAGCAGGTGCCAGGAAGGAAAGTTCCTTTTGAGCCAGCTGAGGAGTGAGCTGGGTACGTGGCCCTGTCTCCTGGGAGGGAGGAAGATGTTGTACAGGAGGGGTTGACTGGAGAGAGTGAATAATAAGCAGAGATTCCCACACTGGTCTCTGACCCTCAGAAATTCCTGCAGATCCTTCCCAGCACCAGCTTCCTACAACACCCACTCAACCCTTCCAGCCCCCCTTCCTTACCTACATAAAACCTCTGACTCCTCCACCGCTGCCTGTCTCCTCTCCTAAACCTCTCTGGCCCCTCCTGTCACTCTCCATTACCTCTGTCCACCCAAACTCACTCAGCAGTTGTAGTGATCTCACTTAGGGAGAGCTGCCAAGACTTCAAATAGTTGAGCCTTTTCAGCTAAAACTGAATCGGACAACTTCAGTGATAATCTGAAGAACAAAATCAAATGAAAACATTCATTAAACTCACTGCCCAGCTGATAAAGGTGCAAGATTTAGTAGTGGCATAGAGCAGCAGCAACAATCGGTCTTACAGACTCTTGAAAGTCCTCAACTGAAAGTGAAAATCTACATAGGCTAAATCTAAGCCTTCTGGATTTAATTTTTCTCAGCAACCTTCCGTGGACTCCTGCAAGGTGTTTTCAAACACCCAAGTCTCCACTGATCAATAATTATTGGTTTAGGAAATTAAAATGAAGCCATATAGCTCTTCCCTCCCTTTTTCCAAAGTATAGAGATAGGAAACTGTCTATACCATTTGGTTTCACACACTAAAAAAGTTGATTTAATTCAGTAGAAAATGCTCAAGACAAGAAATAGGCCAAAACTTGAGAGAGAATGGGGATAAAATTACTTTCTTATTTGGACCCTAAATGAAATATGGGAATTTTAAAATTATTGCCGTCTCACTTATCATTGACAATATTCTCAATTACCGGTGGATTACCAGTGAAATTTCTTCATAAGGAAATAATATAAAGTATATAGAAAGTATCATGGAAAACAAAAGAGCAAATATCAAAATACTGACTGAATGTCCAGTAAACAATATATATTTATTTTCTGTGTCATTGGGTGACCCAGGCATTTTTCAGGGAAAGCACTATTCAAAGGCACTGTTCAAGGATTTTTTTCTTAGTATTCTAAAAATGCAGAAGAAGAGTTTCAAATTATTTGCATACTGCCATCAGTGAAGAAGTTAATTTTAACTGCAGTCCGTTCTGTTAATTCCAGTGCTTTTCAACATGCTTCATATATTTCATTTACCTGTAAAGTATCAAGCAGTTCAAGACTAGCTTCCTTTCATCTGTAAAATGTTGTTCATATTTCACAGATAACAAACTAGTTAAGATTGCAATGACAAAAACATTTCAATTTGAAAACCTCCCTAGAGGGCATGTGCTGGTACCAACAATCTGTACCACTCCACATAAAATAATGACACGCTGCCATAAATGTGCTTGCTGAACATCAGCAAATAAGATATATAAACATTTGTAGTCTGAATGTTTGCTCCATTATGCTAGTATGAAGTGAAATAATGGTAAACAACACTCTCTTGTAGTTTTATTCTTAATTAAAGCATTAAATCCACCGGGCAGCTTTAATCTTGTACACTGATTTTTTATATAGTCAAAAAGGATTTTAGTACATCCCTGTCATCCATCCATTTAACAACTGCAAGGAGGCTCTGGGGATGAGTTGTCTGATTACGTTACTATGCTGTCTCCTGGGCTAGTTTACATTTGTCCTTCTTGGTAGTCAATAGCAAACATGCATGTTTATCCATATCAAGTATTCGCTGTATTTCCAAAATTATGCCTTAATATATAAATGCTTATTTAAATAGATCAGATACACAGCCTCAAGACAACTTTAAGCCCATGAATGCCATATTCAAGACGAAACAGTTCTTTCTATATTGTTCACTCATTTAGATGATCATGCTAACTTTTAATAAGCTCGGGTGATTTGCGGAGGAAAAATTAATATAATCTAAGAAGAAAAYTAAGTTTGGGGATGTGTATTATAACAGACACATTTCTTTGTTGTATTTCAAATGAGAATACATGTAGCCTGGAGACCTGGAGCACCTTCCTCTCTGATCATCCTGCTTTTGCACASGCAGCCCAAGCCCCCCTAATTCTCATCTTGGGGGTTGAATAGAAGCCTGCTTCTCCCCAAAAGTGCTAGGAAGCTTTGAATTAATCTTTTATGTTCTTTCTCAATGTGATTGYGGCAGAATTGGCAGGAATATGAACAGTTCCATCAACAGTGGTTTATCAATCACGTGTCTGCCTTGATGTGAGATGTGGGGCTTTTAAATGTCTGATGCCAATCGTACAACCATTCAGCATGTCAGAAATCAAAAAGGAAAATTCCATGTTTGTGCCTGTTGCTCTTCCTTCCAAGAAATGCTGTTCAGCTGAGCCCTGATGCTGAACTTGCTGAAGTTCCTAGTTAGGAGAACTTACAGTATAATTAGGCTAAAAGATGATTTGAACTGGAAAATAGTTGATGAGTAACACATTTAATTTGTTTTGAAGTATGAAGAAAGTGGCAAAGATGTGTGTCTAGTTTTCCATTAGAAACTAAGGTCTTTTCTGCTTTTTTCCCCCTTTTTTCAGAATGTCATTGGGAAAGCATTTGGCCTCAATTCTGCAAACACTTGAATACATGAGTAATAAGGAATCTTCTTGATCCTGCTGAGGATTGAGTAAAACAGTGTACTTGTAATATCGGAAATTTCTGACATACATTTCAAAAAGAAAACCTGAAAGAGACTGAAACAGGAATGATTTCTATTCAGACATTACACAAAGTTGTTCTAAAAATTCTTTGCTTGATATTGAATCCATTAAAGTACATCTATACTTTAAACAGCTTTAGCTGGCTCTTTTGTTCAAGTTGTTGTGTAAACTACGCCCAAAGAATTGTTATCACTCGCCATATTGGAAGGATATGTCAAATAGGGGCTTGCAGAGATCTGGTACTATTGGATATCTTTATTAATGAGTTTGGAATAGAGAATATGATTCCTACAGTTGCAGATATAACCAAGCTGGAGGGGATAGCATGCATTTTGCAGGACAGGATTATAAACAAAATTATATTGACAAATTGTGCAAGTAGCCTGAAATATAGGATGAAATTCAATGGGGACATGCAGAAAGTACTATGGTTAAACAGGAATAAAACCTCAAAGTGTATGAAATTCTGATAACAGGAGAGGATTCAGAGKTTTTTTTTAGCAAATCAGAAACAGTATGAGTCAGCAATGTCATACCGTGAAGAAAGCAAACATCATACTGGGATATATAAACAGGAGTCTCGTATGTAAGACACATGAAGTAATACTTCCACTCTACTCAGTACTCAACCAAAGTACTGTATCCAGTTTTTGGCACACCACTTCAAGAAAGTGGAGAGGGGCCAAAGGAAAGCAACAAGAATAATCAGAAGTCTAGAAAAGACAACCCAGGGAAAGACTGAACAAAGAGGAGTTGTTTAGTCTACGGAAAAGAAGACGGACTGAAGGCATGCTAACAGTTTTCAAATATGTGAAAGACTGCTGAAAAAGAGGAGGTTATAAACTGTTCTCCATGGTCATTGTGCATAATAAAACAATAGTTTAAAATTCAGTTAGGGCTATGTAGACAAGTTTTCTTGCTAGCTGCCTATATGGGTAGAAATAGTAGATCGCCTAAGAAAACAGTGGCATCCCTGTCTGGTGGGTTTAGGACATGGTTAGGCAAAGAGTTGTCAAGAACGGCTGAGCTGCAACATGGGGAAATAAGGCTGGACTCCGTGTGGTGCTTGCTATCATATTTGCTTTCTATGCTAGCACATTTCTTTAAAAATATTAATATATCTTGTTGCTGTGCAGAAGCCCAGACAAGAAAGGGACTTGGCCATGCAGGTGGATGTAGCTAGAATGAAAATGCAGCCTCTTGGTTAAAGCTGATCATCTCTGCTAGAAGCACTGCAGATGACCAGTTTTCTGTTCTCAAAGGAAATTTCTCAGGGAATTACCCAGTTTTTATTTTCCTTTTCTAAGTGGTTTCCTGGTTTCGGCTGGGATAAAGTTAATTTTCTTCCTACTAGCTGGTACAGTGCTGTGTTTTGGATTTAGTATGAGAAGAATGTTGATAACACACTGATGTTTTAGTTGTTGCTAAGTAGTGCTTACACTAGTCAAGGACTTTTCAGCTTCCCATGCTCTGCCAGGTGCACAAGGAGCTGTGAGGGGGCACAGCCAGGACAGCTGACCCCAACTGGCCAACGGGGTATTCCATACCATATGATGTCATGCTCAGYATATAAACTGAGGGGAGTTGGCTGGAGGGAGACACTGCTGCTCGGGAACTGGCTGGGTATCGGTCGGCAGGTGGTGAGCAATTGCATTGTGCATCACTTATTTTGTATATTCTTTTATCATTATTATTATTATTTCCCCATCCTTTTCTGTCCTATTAAACTGCCTTTATCTCAACCCACAGGTTTTACTTTTTTTTTTTTTTCTGATTCTCTCCCCATCCCACCAGGGGCAGGGGGTCGGAGGGAGCAAGCAGCTGTGTGGTACTTAGTTGCCGACTGGGGTTAAACCACAACAGTCCCTTTTGGCACCCAATGTGGGGCACCAAGGGTTGAGATAATGACAGATCTGACCAAGCGTGTTAAAACAAGTTTGTTATAAGCATTTATTATATTAGTATAGTAGTCGCTGGTCACAATGTTGATATATTTGCTCTCAAAGTTGTTGTATTTGTTCTCAGAGTTGTGTTATGTACCACCTTACTTGCCGTATATACTGTTTATCAGTATTTATGTGGTGTTTATCAGCTCTGGGAAGTGGATTAAGGTTATCGCTTTGCTGTACTGTGTAACACTGGTTTATGCTATGATAAAATTATTGGTCATGAGATCAATCTGGTATTTGTACTCAGCATTGCCGTCACCTCTGTACTTTGGGAGCCATCTATTGGAAATTATTAATAATTACACTTTTAACTTTTTCTCCTCAGACAGCCAACCTATGGGGAAGACCATCTTCCCCTTCTCCTCCAGGCTAATTACAATAGCTCTTCAGAATTTTGAATATCCTTGGGATGTTCAAACCAGGATCTTCCTATTGCTATGTCTCCTGTCTCCTGAATGTGGTTCAGGTCTTCTTTAAGGTTAAACAACTATTTAAGAATACCACACAGAGATCTACCCAAACCCCACTCAAACCCCAATGACAGGCACTGCCGCTACTCCAATCCCCACGACAGGCACTGTGGCTACTCCAACCCCCGTGACAGGCTCTGTGGCTACTCAAACCCCAGCAACAGTCACTGCGTCTGAACCAGAGAACCAACCCGTGCCAGTATCAGTCGCCCCTACACACAAGAAGAAATACACAAGAAAATCAGGTCATTTAGTAAGGGATGAAGATGAACCAGGGCCATCACAAGAACAGGAGGAGGAAGAGGCAGAAGCCATAAATGAGATGGTAACCACCTGATCCCTATCCCTGAGTGAGCTGCAAGATATGTGAAAAGATTTCAGTCGTCGTCCGGGCAAGCACATTGTCACCTAGCTGCTCCGATGCTGGGATAACGGGGCCAGTAGCCTGGAATTAGAGGGTAGGGAAGCCAAGCAGCTGGGATCCCTTTCTAGGGAAGGGGGCATTGACAAGGCGATTGGACAAGGGGCACAAGTCCTCAGCCTCTGGAGGCGACTCCTATCAGGTGTGAAGGAAAGGTATCCCTTCAAGGAAGATGTTGTATGTCACCCAGGCAAGTGGACCAACATGGAGATAGGTATGCAGTACCTGAGAGAATTAGGTGTGCTGGAGGTGATTTATGATGACCTGAACAACGAGCAGTTATCCAAAGATCCAGATGAAGTCAAGCGCACACGACCCATGTGGCGGAAGTTTGTACGGAGTGCACCATCGTTGCATGCAAACTCATTGGCAGTAATGACCTGGAAAGATGGAGAGGAACAAACGGTGGATGAATTGGCTGGCCAACTCCAGCAATATGAAAAAAGTCTCTCTTCCTCCCTTGTTTCGGCTGTGGGGAAACTGTCCTGGAAGGTCCAGCAACTTGAAAAGGACATGTCCTACTCTCTCCACTTGTATGGACCAGTATCTCAGCCATTAGGAGTAGGCATCCCTCTGCTCAAGAGAGACGATATAGTGGATACACACCACGGGCCACCCTGTGGTTTTTATCTRCGTGACCACGGAGAGGACATGAGGAAGTGGGATGGAAAATCTACCTCGACCCTAGAGCCACAGATATGTGAATTACAAGGAAAAACAATCACAAAAAGGGGTTCTTCCAGGAAAATTGCTGCTCCAGTTTCCAGTGAGCAATTTCCCAGACAGAGTAGAAGGACTGATTCCACTTTCAATCTTAATAAAGGGACTTTTGATTCGCATCTACAAGAAGTAAGTAACAAATACTGTGACCAGGACTAGAGGGTCCCTGCCTCCAGCCAGGTGGAGGAAAGGGACAACCGGGTTTACTGGACTGTGTGGATTCGATGGCCTGGCACATCAGACCCACAGGAGTATAAGGCTCTTGTAGACACCGGTGCACAGTGTACCCTCATGCCATCAAGCTATAAAGGGGCAGAACCCATTTGTATTTCTGGAGTGACAGGGGGATCCCAAGAGCTGACTGTATTGGAGGCTGAAGTGAGCCTAAGTGGGAATGAGTGGCAAAAGCACCCCATTGTGACTGGCCCCGAGGCTCTGTGCATCCTTGGCATGGACTACCTCAGGAGAGGGTATTTCAAGGACCCAAAGGGGTACCGGTGGGCTTTTGGAATAGCTGCCTTGGAGACAGAGGGAATTAAACAGCTGTCCACCTTGCCTGGTCCCTCGAAGGACCCTTCTGCTGTGGGGTTGCTGAGCGTCGAAGAACAACGGGTGCCGATCGCTACCACAACAGTGCACCGGCGGCAATATCGCACCAACCGAGACTCCCTGCTTCCCATCCATAAGCTGATTCRTCRACTGGAGAGCCAAGGAGTGATCAGCAAGACTCACTCACCCTTTAACAGTCCCATATGGCCAGTGCGAAAGTCTAATGGAGAGTGGAGACTAACAGTGGACTATTGTGGCCTGAATGAGGTCACACCGTCATCGAGTGCTGCCGTGCCAGACATGTTAGAACTTCAATACGAACTGGAGTCAAAGGCAGCCAAGTGGTACGCCACAATTGATAWCGCCAATGCGTTCTTCTYRATYCCTTTGGCGGCAGAGTGCAGGCCACAGTTTGCTTTCACTTGGAGGGGCGTCCAGTACACCTGGAATCGACTGCCCCAGGGGTGGAARCASAGCCCCACYRTTTGCCATGGACTGATCCACACTGCACTGGAACAGGGTGAGGCTCCAGAACACCTGCAGTACATTGATGACATCATCGTGTGGGGCAACACAGCAGAAAAAGTTTTTGAGAAGGGGAATAGTCCAAATCCTGCTGAAAGCCAGTTTTCCATAAAACAGAGGAAGGTCAAGGAACCTGCACAGGAGATCCAGTTTTTAGGAATAAAATGGCAAGATGAGCGTCATCAGATCCCAATGGATGTGATCAAGAAAATAACAGCCATGTCCTCACCAACTAGCAAAAAGGAAACACAGGTTTTCTTGGGCATTGTGGGTTTTTGGAGAATGCATATTCCAAATTACAGTCTGATCGTAAGCCCTCTCTATCAAGTGACCAGAAAGAAGAACGATTTCAAATGGGGCCCTGAGCAATGACAAGCTTTTGAACAAATCAAATGGGAGATAGTTCATGCAGTAGCCCTTGGGCCAGTCCGGGCAGGACAAGGTATAAAAAATGTGCTCTACACTGCAGCTGGGGAGAATGGCTCTACCTGGAGCCTCTGGCAGAACGCACCAGGGGAGACTCGAGGTCGACCCTTAGGGTTTTGGAGTTGGGGATACAGAGAATCTGAGGCCCGCTATTCTCCAACTGAGAAAGAGATATTGGCAGCATATGAAGGGGTTTTGGAAGTGGTTGGTACTGAAGCACAGCTCCTCCTGGCACCCCGACTGCTGGTGCTGGGCTGGATGTTCAAAGGGAAGGTCCCCTCTACACATCATGCAACTGATGCTACCTGGAGTAAGTGGGTCGCACTGATCACACAAGAGGCTCGAATAGGAAACCTCAGTCGCCAGGAATCTTGGCAGTGATCACGGACTAGCCAGAAGGCAAAGATTTTGGAATGTCCCCAGAGGAGGAGGTGAAGCGTGCTGAAGAGGCCCCACCGTATAATAAACTACCGGAAAATGAGAAGCAATACGCCCTGTTCACTGATGGGTCCTGCCGCCTTGTAGGAAAACGTCGGAAGTGGAAGGCTGCTGTATGGAGTCCTATCAGACAAGTTGCAGAAACTGCTGAAGGAGAAGGTGAATCGAGTCAGTTTGCAGAGGTGAAGGCCATCCAGCTGGCCTTGGATATTGCTGAGTGAGAAAAMTGGCCAGTACTTTATCTGTATACTGACTCATGGATGGTGGCAAATGCTCTGTGGGGGTGGTTGCAGCAATGGAAGCAGAACAACTGGCAGTGCAGAGGCAAACCTATCTACCTGGGCTGCTGCATTGTGGCAAGATACTGCTGCTCAGGTAGAGAACCTGGCTGTAAAAATACGTCACGTAGATGCTCACCTACCCAGGAGTCGGGCCACTGAACATCAAAACAACCAGCAGGTGCACCAGGCTGCTAAGATTGAAGTGGCTCAGGTGGATGTGGACTGGCAACGTAAGGGTGAATTATTTCTAGCTCGGTGGGCCCATGACACCTCCGGCCATCAAGGAAGAGACGCAACATATAGATGGGCTCATGATCAAGGGATGGACTTGACCATGGATGCTATGCCACAGGTTATCCATGAATGTGAAACATGCGCTGCAATCAAGCAAGCCAAGCGAGTAAAGCCTCTTTGGTATGGAGGGCAATGSTTGAAGTATAAATATGGGGAAGCCTGGCAGATTGACTATATCACACTCCCACAGACCCGCCAAGGCAAGCGCTATGTGCTCACCATGGTGGAAGTAACCACCGGGTGGCTGGAAACATACCCTGTGCCCCATGCCACTGCCCAGAACACCATCCTGGGCCTTGAAAAGCAACTCCTGTGGCAACATGGCACCCCAGAGAGAATTGAGTCAGACAACGGGACTCATTTCTGAAACACCCTTATAGACACCTGGGCCAAAGAGCGTGGCATTGAGTGGGTATATCACATCCCCTATCATGCACCAGCCTCCGGGAAAATCGAGCGATACAATGGACTGCTGAAGACTACACTGAGAGCACTGGGTGGTGGGACATTCAAGCATTGGGATACACATTTAGCAAAAGCCACCTGGTTAGTCAACACTAAGGGATCTGCCAATTGAGCTGGCCCTGCCCAGTCAAAACTTTTACATACTGTAGATGGGGACAAAGTCCCTCTAGTGCATGTAAAAAGTATGCTGGGGAAGACAGTCTGGGTTATTCTTGCCTCGGGCAAAAGCAAACCCATCTGTGGGATTGCTTTTGCTCAAGGACCTGGGTGCGCTTGGTGGGTAACACGGGAGGATGGGAAAGTCCGGTGTCTACCTCAAGGAGATTTGACTTTGGGTGAGAATAGCAATGAACTGAATTGTGTCATGTTAATTGCTATATAATGCTGTATATCATCACTTCTATGGTGGCTATATGCCATATCAACTGTATTACAGTAAGAATCACGCAGATTAATGAAGAATGAACTCTGATGAAACCGAGCAAAGTGCAGCCATGATAGAACTGGACAAGCGCAGCGATAATGGAACCAGAACTGGCTTCAGGATGCAACAATCCAACACCACACACCATCTCTCCTGCCTGAAAGACTGTTATGACAGATGGAGCCCAAAGTCATGGACTAAATGAACTCAATGGACATTTTAGAGGGATGGCCCATRGAYTAAGGGAATGATATCTGTGTGTATATATCAAAAGCCAGAAAAAGTGTTGGTGATYAATTAGAATATATTGGAAAGTGTGGGACCTAGGCATGACGTAGGTGGTGTAGAATAAGGGGTGGATACTGTCCTGGTTTTGGCTGGGATAGAGTTAATTTTCTTCCTACTAGCTGGTACAGTGCTGTGTTTTGGATTTAGTATGAGAAGAATGTTGATAACACACTGATGTTTTAGTTGTTGCTAAGTAGTGCTTACACTAGTCAAAGACTTTTCAGCTTCCCATGCTCTGCCAGGTGCACAAGGAGCTGTGAGGGGGCACAGCCAGGACAGCTGACCCCAACTGGCCAATGGGGTATTCCATACCATATGACATCATGCCCTGTCTATAAACTGGGGAGGGGGGAAGTTGGCTTGGGGGGGGGGATGCCGCTGCTCAGGGCCTGGCTGGGCACCGGTCGGCCAGTGGTGAGCAATTGCATTGTGCATCRCTTATTTTGTATATTCTTTTATCCTTTTCTGTCCTATTAAACTGTCTTTATCTCAACCCAGGGGTTTTACTTTTTTTTCCCCGTCCCACCGGGGGGCGGGGGGAGTGAGCGAAGGCCGTGTGGCGTGTGGCGGCCCGCCGGGGTAAGCCACGACACTAACTCTCCAAGGCGTCTGCCGGAGCTGCCCGCCCCTGGAGGCCCGCAGCCCACGCCGCCAGGAAGGCCCCGCGGGGCGGGAGGGGCGGGCGTCCCCCCGCTGCGGACACCCACCGTGCGGGCCGCCACTCGGGACGGCGGAGCGCCTACCCCCGGAACGGCCATTGGAGCCGTTAGCCCCGCCCCCTGCCTCGCCCGTCCCGCGACCTCTGACCTCCACGTTCCTTAGTTACCGCGCGCGGCGTCACTTCGGGGCTAAACCACTGCTGCGCGTAGCGGAGAGTCGGGCTGAACCATTCGCCCAGCCGCTGGGGGGGGGACGGACGGAAGTGAGGGCGTCGCGAGTGCCTCCTGCTTGCGCCCGCAGCGGCTTTTGGACTTGTTGCTGTAGCTCCCGCCCGCGAGCTACCCTCTTCCCCCTTCCCTCCGGTCTCTCGTTGGTTTCATCCCGTGCGGGCCATAGCGACGGCGGGCGCGCTGAGGGAAGATGGCGGCTCCGGCCTCAGCACCGCTGGCGGCTCCGTGAGCGCGGCGCTCGCCCCTTTCCCCCTTCCCCTCCTCGCTCCTGCAACCCGTCCCTCCCGGCTGCCCTCCGCCTCTTCTCCTTCCCCGCCGCGGGCGGAGGGACCATGTCGGACTCGGAGGAGGAGGAGAGTCCGGACCGCCAGCTCAAGCTAGTGGTTCTGGGGGACGGCACCACTGGCAAGGTCAGTGCCGGCCCCCGCCGGCAGCGCCCCGCTCCTCTCCGTCGCCGCGCTGCCCCGAGCCCCCTTCCCGGCCTTCCTCCTCAGCGCTCCCCCGGCTCTCCCGCTGAGGAGGGAGCAGCCCGTGGCGGCTTCCAGTCTATCGCGCTGCCGTTGTCGCGATACCCGGCGGCGTGACGCCGGCTGACGGCTCCCCCTTCGCCCCTAGCCGTGCACCTCTCCCTCTCCGTTGTCTTCCCGGCCTGTGTGGGGCGGGGGCGTAGCGGAGAGCCGGGAGGCAGGCTTTTCGCCGGGGTGCTTCGCTGCGGAGCCGCCTGTGTCCGCTCCGTGTTCGGCAGCGAAACCCTGTAACGGGGTTTCCGTACCCTCGCGGCAGCCGAAGAGGCTTGGTCAACAAATAGACGTGTACGACTTTAATCCAGTTTTCTTGAGCCTTAATAAAAGGAGCGGCTAGTAACGTAATTACTATGGTGCTGCCTGGTACGGCGTTTCCCGCCCATCCCCGTGCYTGCAGCGCGCTGCGGATCGCGCCCTGGTGACGGGTGATCGCTCGGCTGGAGCTGTGGAAGAGCCCGAAGTTCTCGGCGGCTGGCGGTGCCCGGGAGGGGCTGGGGTCGGGGCTGAGCACGTGAATTCGCGGTTCCCGCCGAAACGACGAGCAGGGAAGGTTGCTTAGCTGGGTCTCCAGGCTCTCTTCATTTCGGCTTCAGAGCTGATAACCTCCTGAGGTGGATAGAACAGTTTGCATCTATTTGAGTTACTGTTTCAGAGTTTGGAAGGACAGTTCTGGGTTAATTTAGATTTTGTTTGTGACTTTTACAGGTTTTTTTTCGATCTATAATCAACATAATACTATTTGTAAGCAGTTTGTTTATAAACAACTTATACTTGTCTTTTTAAAAGAGAAATTTTGACAAATAGAGACCAAAGAAGGCAAAAGGTGCTTTCTTACCCATGGAAATAGTCACTGGTCTTTACTTACATGTGTGAACATACCTGTTGCAATATATAGCCTGAATTCTTTTCTGAGATACACACTGAAATAGTAATTTTATTGGATATTTGAAGAATACAGTTTTTCCTCTATCATTAACTTGAAAGCATGGGGAGGCRGAAAGTCTGCCTGCCTCACAGTTCAGATGAGAAGTAGAAATATTCTTAGAGGTGATTTAAATGAATTGCCTGCCATTAATAGAAATAAGCTCTTAGTGAAAGTACCTACATGGTTTTGCTCATTTATGCAGAGCTCTATGAAGAAACTAAACATTTTTTGTCTCCAGTGATTTTAAACCCAGTCTGAAGTGGTATTGTATTCATCTGAGTCAGTATCTGAGTGAGTAGACAGTCTCATCCAAGCGACCATGTGATGAGAGCATAATAAATGCACAGGATTGACAGCTGAAGTGCTGTTTCATTGGTAGCTTTCCCCAGGAGTTTTCCATTCAAACTGAGGAATCCTTTCACTACTGCTGTTCAGCACCTTGTGGCAAGACCTCTCKCCAAACATGGATTTTCAAGCGTTCTTGAGTTTTGATGTATATTCCTGCTGGTTCCTACCTCTCATGTGGGATCTGCCACTCACTGAATCTCCTGCTGGCTCTAGGAATCCTGTGCTTCAAGGGCAGTTTATTTTGCATGAGCAGCAGCTATGCTATGGTGGGCTGCTTTTCCTCCTGTCCCCCCTAGATGATGCTGTAATAGAGGCTTCTTCCAGCCATCCTGATGGCCTAGCAGCAAACACTTGCAATAATAGATTGATTGTAAGATCTTGTAAAAATAAAGAAGCGATTGGGTCATGAAATGGAAGGATAAAATAGTGCTACTTCAAGCACCTCAGAAGACTAAATCATTGCGGTTCCTCTCCTTTGTTGGCTACTCRTTCTGCTTACTTGTTGAAACATGCATATGTCTATATGTTTTGAAGTCTAAATGGCCTGCTTCTCACGTCTGCTTCACAGCTGGTCTTTACACACATGCATACTTAGCCTCTCATTTACTGTGCAACACATTGGTTTTTCTCTTCCTCTGTCATTGGGATCATCGGACAGGAGGGGTGTAGGAAATAATGGAATATATCTTTGAAATATTGCATCTTGTGTTTAGTGTGAGATGTTCACATTTGACTTACTTCCATTGTTTCCCCCCCTCTGCTGAAAAAATGAAAAAAAAGAAAAAAAGATTTTATTTCCTCCCTCTTGGCCATCTGGGGCTGTCTGGTCTTCAGTTTTCCAGGGGAAAAATATTAATTCTTTGTGAGTCAGTTGGCTGAAGGTGAAAACTTAATTTCTTTTTCCTCATCCATTGTTTAGAATGGTGACGGTTGGACTCAATGATCTTAAAGGTTTTTTCCAACCTTAATGATTCTATGATTCTAGAAGCAATGTGATTCAGGTTCTTGCAAGGGTTGGTAGCAGTTTAAAAAACAAATCAGTGTCAGTTCAAGCTAAGGGTAATGTTTGTGTTTCCATGAGCTAGGAATTGGTCTATCCATGAGTCAAGGGAGGGATGCTGTGCTTCTATTAATTTGTTTTGTGGTGGTTGAATGAATAATGGAATACTTAGAATTTTAAGGGTAGGAATAAGCACTGCTGGAGCAAGCTCTAAGTATAGAAGAGTTAAAAAGGGAAGAAGGTATGAGAGGAGTGAGAGAGTGAGACAGTAGAATCTGAAAAAGTATTAGGGTAAAATAGAGACGGTGAGGAGATGGTAAATTGTTGAAAAGAAAAATTGAGGAAGGCAAGATTGGTTAGTAAGAAGACAATAGAAAACGATTTTAATGAACTAGACAAACTAGGAAAACAATCTAAAAAGAAGTCAGAAGCAGGGACAGTGTGAATGAAAATAAACAGCAATTATTAATAGCAGTTGGCTCTTTGCTTTGGATTACAGGAGGGAACATATATACACACAGCAGCCTTATGCATCTAGGTTTTAAATCAGCCCACTCTTCCTGAGCCAAAATGATTTTCCATTAGAATAAACCAGCCGTACTAGTATGGATTGGAAAAAATGACATTATGATCCAGATTTTTCTACTCTTGCTATACACAGATTAGCTTAATATTGAAGTATATAATGATGCTGATTTGAGCTAGAACTAATTCTGATTTGCTACGGTTGAAAAAGGTTTTGGGCCTCTGGAAGCAAATCTTGGAGCTATTCATGGGAAGGGAGGTCCTGAAAAATAGGTGTGTGGGAGAAGCAAAGCAGGCGAGGTTGTGCCTTTCTGCCATCTGTTGCAACTGAGGCTAAAGTGTGGTAGCAGAAACATCCTACCTTTTCCTTCTCCTCTTAACAAAGGATGATGAACATGAAAGAGGGAATGCTCAACCTGGTGTGGGAATTTGCAGGAGCTAAAACGTAGGCTGGAATAGAGTGGTGTCCTGCTTGCTTTAGGGTTTTTTAGGATGTCAGATTTTTAAGCACTGTGTGAATTTTGGATCTTGTTGTTACACATGGGCTCAAAAACTTCATCAGTGTTGACAAAAACATTATTGTCACTGTTGAGTCTTGCAAATGGCCTAGCTTCATAGAGACATGTCTAATGTCAAAAAGTCTTGGTAATTTTCTCTTTTTCAGTGAACAAAGTTTCATCAGTAGTTAGGAGTGGGGTGGAAAGACATCACCTTCAGATGACAGAACTACTTCCTTTGTTTACAAAATACTTCCCCCCCCCCCCCCCCAAAGCTAGACTGTTTTCAGTGACAAATTCTCCGTGTTGGACAGTTAAGTGGTTTTATGCTGGTTAAAGCATTTTGTTATTTACCCTAGTCTTTCTTTTCATTTTGTCTGCCTTAAAATCCTTGCCAGTAGGGATAGGACATKACTGAGGGGTGAATGTTGCTGTGCTTGGAGAAAGGGATTGATGTTCTAGAAGGGAGTGAGGGAAAGGATAGATACGTGTTGCTTTTTGGAATGTGATTCTCAGTTGGCTGGTAAAGTTGGTATGTGAATGGAAATTCATGGCTTCAGAACGATATGCTTGCATCCCATTGAATTTTGGTTTTAGTTTTTCTTTCTTAACAACTATGATACAACACTTTGGCATCGCTTTCTGAAAGCTTTCTTCTATAGGATTTTACTCAAAGAATTGTCGTTGATAGGGTTTTCTCTACAAGTTTCCATGTTGTCCTGGTGAGTAGTCAGTGTCAGTTAGAGCTGGCTATCATTGCTTGTTCTGTTTGACTTGTCTGCTGCTGTTTCATAAATATTGTTTGCTTTTTTTCTATTCATTCATTATGTAGGTATTTAGGAGCAGCTTGTCAGCAGTTTATACTGTGAGTTGTTTGAAAAATTGAAAAATATAAGCAAGAAATTGTCTTGCCTCACCTGTGAGGTTTAATTGCATCTTCGTTTGCTTCCAAAAAACCTTCCCAAATAGCTCATTGTATTTTGCACTTAGAATACTGTAATTTTTCTTATTATTTCTTATACATATTATTGCTCTCTTGATTGCTGTATGTTAGAACCCAAAGACACTTTTTTTTGTCTGAAAGGATGGAGTTTGTAACACCAACCTTCAATAGTGTATTGCTATTCAGAACAGCATTTCTGAATTTGCTTTGAAGTGTTTTTAGACAAATGTGTGAACCTGCCAAACTGGGTCTAATGGAAAGTCTGCTATGAAGGTTGGTGGCCTGGTTGTCTTAGTAGAGATGTGAAGGAACAAGGCCTTTGACCTCTAGATTAATGGCTGAAATTTTATGAATGGAGCATAATCTTTTTTTAAAAACGATCACTGATCACTCATATATGTTTACAGCTACAGTTCTACTGAACCGTTATTTAACTTTGGTTATTTTTACATAGATTGTACTCAACATATCCTTACAGGCAAAACTGTCATGCAGAATCTTTTATGGCAAGCATGGCAGAGAACAATTTTAGGATTGAAGGGAGTATTTGCATTGTAGAGGTACTTGAATATGCATTGACATAACTTCTCTGTTTACTGTTGTGGAGAAGTTTGAACTGTTGCTCTTAGTATTTTGTGGATAAATGCTTGTTCTGTGAATAAATAGAGGACTCTAGTCTGGTAATCCAACACCTTCCTTGAGCTCTAAAATTTATTAGAAAAAAATTAAAACGGAGTTAGTCAATGATTTTCTGCTATAAATTCCTTTGCATTCAAGAGCACAGTAGAGGAAAACTGTTTAAGAGAACTTTGCCATGCTGTTGATTACTTGCTGCTCGTATTGGTTGGCTGTTAATTGAATGTATGTTGTTTATTTTTACTAACACCCCTGGAAGCCCTCAGGGAATATTGAGTGTCACAGAGTGATAAAGCTAATATTTACTGAGCCCTTAAAACAAGAAGGGAGTGGTTGCTTATTTAATGGGGATCTAAATTAGTGTGTTGGAGAATATAGAATACTATGATATAGTCAGATGATATTTTAGTCTGTATTCTGGGTACTGGTTCCTTTTCCAAAAGGAAAATTTCAAGGAGAAGACTGTATGGTGTATTCCTGCAATGTTCTTATTCTTATCTACATCTTTAAAAGTAACGTCTTTGTAATCTTGACATGCTAACTATTGTGATTAAAAGAATCAGTTCTACTGATTTTTTTTTTTTTTTTACTACTACAGTCTAAATCTGGATTGAATTTTATTTTGTGCATGTTGTTAGTATTACTGTCACATAGCTGTAGGCAAAAGAATCTTCTCACGATTCATCCTCTGTGGTCTTTACTCTTTCCACAGTGATATAAATATGTAAGCATACTCATGCTATTTCTAGTTTACTTGCTTTTTTTCCCATTTATTTATTTATTTTTTAATCCCCTCGGGGCTTGAGTTCAGTGAAGTAAATGAAAATGTTGCCATAGTCTTTAATTGATTTTCTGGATTACTTCCTAAACGTATCTTCTGATATCAAAATATCATTTATTTTGTATATATGACAGTGATAGGAATATAAATGTGATATAGAAACAAGAAAACAGTAAATGTTGTGTTATTTACTTCACAAGTGATTTAATAGTTGAATAAATGTTTGCCTATTCATACTAGAGCTTTAATGCTGGAGCTCTGGTGATAATGTTTTCATGCAAAAAAAGAGTACGTTACTTTTTCTTCCTGTGTATATTTGACATTATTAGCATAATTTAGATCTTTGTTGTGACTGTTCTATTAATAGAACTTGCCTATTCTCATTTTGCAGAACTATTGGCATTATTTTGCTATTGCATTTTTAACTAAATGTGCTCTAACAGCAATTTCTAATAACAATTGATGTGACTCATCTCTTCAGCTCTTGATGAGCAGAAAGCTGGCAAAAAAATTTCTTCTTGCCCATTTTGAGTTTTCTCAGRCAGTATAAGGGTTTTGTGAGGCTGTTAGGCTTTTTTTCCCTATATATGTAAATACATATTTAGATTTTTTTTTCTGCAATTACTTTGTTTTTATGTTTTCAGATGTCATGTCAACAAGAGATTTGTAAATGTACACCACTAATTTGATGTAGGATGTATTTTATCTATGTGACATTCATTTTTAATATAGTATTTAATTTTTTCCACCATACAAACTTTTGTATTCTTTATAATTGCACTTCTCTTTTCTCCTTTCCTTTTTTTTTAACCTTAGATTGTGGGGCTTTCTTTCTTTCTTTCCCTTTTTTTTTTTTTTTTTTTTGCCTTGCATGGAGAACTTAAATTGCTAGTGAAAGAATATAAATGCCTTGCGTCATTACTTTATGTAGGTTAGTTGTGTATCCTTTCAGCAGTCTGTAGTAAAAGCTGATTCTTTATTAAGTCAACAGTGTATTGATCTACTTTCATAAATCCACAAAATATAAATTGAAGAAATAAGTTTCCAAAGTTCTGCTTAAAGGAATGATTCTGCAAATGTGCATTCTTAACATGAGTTTAGTTTTTTCTGTGTACAAGAAAGTACTCTTCCTATCTTAGACTTCATGTAATCCCTCATCCTGAAACTTTGATGTACAGTGGCAGGAATCCTGCCACACTTTGAAGCTCCTGTGGGACTTTGCACTGTGCAGATCCTGTTCCCTCCCAGAAAGTTGGTCTGGGATCTTGTTTTGGAAATGGATGGTTTTTAAAAATAATAAGCTCTTCATATATGGATAGTCTCACTTAGATTTGTGTCAGTCTGAGCGTACTAGTGATACCTCATTCAAATCTGTGTAATATTTTGTAATATGAATGTCACAGCATCTTTGAAATACAAAGGAAATATGCGCCTTGCTTCTTTTTGCATAAATTAGTAGCCTTTGCTACCTCCTCTTGTTATGTTGAAGTTGGCTGGAATGTTTGTCAATCCAAATCCATGAACACTGTCAGCATGCATTGATTTAAAAAGTGCTTAACTGTATTTCATACTTCTGGTTTAACATCAATTTTTTTTCTGTTTAAAATGACAACCTAATTTGATATTGTTCTGTTTTAGACATCCTTAGCCACACGCTTTGCCCAAGAGGCATTTGGAAAACAGTACAAACAAACCATAGGACTGGACTTCTTCTTGAAAAGGATAATATTGCCAGGTAAGAGAATAAAAACTAACACTGAAAGGTTGGGCAGCAGTAAGACTTGCAGAAACAGATTCTTGAAAATAATGTATACCAAATAAGCTTAGTACAGTGCTTTTTATGGCAAAGTAAATTGGACTATTCAGAGAAAATTTTGTTAGCATGTTCTTGCCAGGTGACAAAGGGTTATGCATTTGCAACTTATATCTTTAAGTAAAACACAGAAGTCAAATAAAAGGAATGCTATCTATATTCATGATTTTTATTATCTCTACTTGAGTGTACTCTGTCTGTGTGGATAGTGTAGCATACAACAATGAAATGGAACTTTAAATATGTTCATTGAAAAAGTATATGTGTTTTGAAAGAAATAGATTTTTTTTTTTTTTAAATGAAATACACAACTTGTATTTGAGTTGTGTGAGAGAAGCATAATGCAGCTATGGAATCGCAGTGCTCTAATATGTGAATGCTGTTTTATGCAAGGCAGCATGAAATTGCTGGCATTTAATAGACCACTAAAATTTAGGGTCCCTCGGCACTCATAAAAATACAGTTTGAGCATTCAAGATGTTTCACTTCACGACGGCAAAGAAACTATTTAGATGCCAGTTGCAGCACACTGCATGGAAAATGCAAAGAAATAATTAAAAAAGAATAGTTGCTGGTAGAAGTTTGTCTCCGAACAATTGGGGGTTTGAAATAAGTCTTTTCATTGATTTGTGGTTGCTCAATTTTTAAGCATGAAAGTATTTCATTAAATGCATTTTCTTCTGGTTTCAGAAATCAGAAGAAGTTAGAAAAAGTATGTGTAATTATTAAAAGTTGTAGTGAGATTTGATAAAGTTGATGCAAGTTTTGTAGTTGTGTCTTTTTTCCTTGTGGAGGGCAGGGAGGGAAGCAAACCCAGAAAGGAAGCATTTTAGTTATAACCTGAAGTTATAATAAAATATATACAGTTCTTGAACTTATTTTGTTAAAATTATATTGCCAATAATTTCTTGATTATGTTTATATATTTTCTTAAGTGAAACAGAGTAATCTTTTCAGACTATTCCTGCATTCACTATTTTGGTTTGGCATTTTGCTGTACTTTTTTAGTATCTGGTGAGTGATAAAGTACCAAATTTCAGTGCTTATTTCTCCATAAAATCAACAGAATAATTTTTTTATTGTCCTGCTCATGCCTCTAAAAATACCAGTGTGCATAATACTTAACAGCAGTACTTGCAAGTGGAATGTGTACACAAATCATGCAGTGTGCATGCTGAGAACTTGTATTTTGCAAGTTTTTTTCCAGCTGTTAAGCATACAGAAGCTGTTAGTACATTACTGGGGTTCTAAATATTCTTGTTGAGTAGAAAATTTGGAAAATTATCAACTATTGATTCATTCAGATTTTACTTTCTTCTAGTTTATTTTTTAATAAAATCAGAATGTAGATGAAAATAGCACCAAAACAGCAACAAAGTGAACATCTATTTTCCTCATTTATCGTTAACAAAATAGTAACGTTTGTGGAATGTATTCATATTCAGGAAGAAGCATTTTTCTGTAGATTGTCATTCTGTTTTTGCCTATGCCTGTATATGTGTTTAGGTATATATGGACTTCTGTGTTTTATAGGTAAGCTGAACTGGTGGTGGGGAGTGAGAGGGAAGGAAGAGAAGAGGGAGGGAGGTAAAATTTCTAAATACTGGAATGGGAAGCATTACTTAAGTAAGCGGATTTTTCTAATTTCTTGATTAGTTCTGGATTTGCAGAGCTGCTATGTTTACTTGAAAGGTTAATTCCTACCACTGCACAGAAATCATAATGTGTATATCAGTAGGGAAAAAAAGCCTCGATTTCTCTTATTTAGTAGGAGAATTGATGAATAACTATGGTTGAGTATTTGATTTTTTTTTTTCTTCTTTAAACATAAGCGAAGATTTCAGAAGTTACAATTACTGATTTCTAGAATTGCACAGAAATTTACATTAGGCCACATTAGAAATGCATTTTAGCTTGTAAAATAAAGTACTGTTTTTGTTTTTTCGGGTCTTTTTTAAAATAAAACCTGTATTTGTCTCCAGTTGTTTTAGTAACTGATGCAGTTTTGTAGTGAAAAAAGTAAATATTTTACATGGTAAAACAATATGGTTTAATACAAATAGCAAACGCTTTGATTAATTTTGAACAATATGACTTTTAGTGTTCAACTGTTGACAAATTCTCTTCATGCAGTTTGTTCAAAATATGTTTTTCAAATGCAAATCAATTTCAGTGTATTTACTGATTGATGCAGTATTTTGTATAGTCTGGATGCAACCACGTTGTAGATTTTATTACTTAAATAGTGTATCTGTTAGTCAGAGGGTCTGCTGACAGAGATTCTTAAGAGCCATAGTTGAATACTTTTAGGAGGGTTGTGGGTGCAGTCCAGCAAAGAGGATTCTTCTCTTAGAAGGATTTTTTTAAGTCGTCAGTGCAAGAAGTGGGCAGACTCATGTTTTTAGTTCCATCTTGACTGTGCAGCGCTTTAAGTAAGGTTAACCAATGCACCAAGTATACTTCTGCATGATCACTACTGAATCAGCCCACTAGCTTCAGTTGATACCAGAAACAATCTAGATACCTGCACTGTGTTGCCTCAGTTATTTTAACTTTGCACTTGTGTGCATTTCCTACAGAGTAGAGAAGTGCTAGTGTTTACTTGTTCCTTATCAGTGTATTACATATTATTTTTATGGGATTCTTCAGTTATTTTTATTGGTGTGTTAACCTTGTTTCTAAGAACTGTCATATTATGCATGGTTTCTTTTTGTTTTGTGTCATTCTCCAGGTTGTATGTTCCTCTTAAATCTATGAAAAAATAGAAAATTTCAAGCTCTTTGCAGAAAACTTCATGTGCTACTATCATAGTTGTTAATTAAATATTTGCTAGGCAAATTGTTCGGAGTTTTTCCTTCTGTGAAAATAATCCTAACATCCTTTTATCTCCCCCAAAATCAGTCTGAGCACAAAGCAAATACTACAGGATCTAATTGAAAAAAAGGGAAAATGAAGCCTTTTGCACTGGAGATGGTCAGCATGAATTTTAGTAGTTAGTGAGGTCTTAATGAAGAACCATTTCACTTTAAATGAACATTAGAACCTTTTTTCCCCAGTTTCTTTTTTCTGTTGTTAGTGAAGGAAATTAAATAATTCATAATAGTAGATTTTTAAGTTGAGCAGTCACTGTTAGACCATTTAATTTAACTTCCTGCATTAAAGTTTCTCAGGTAATTTCATACAGTTATCCAGATACTAAGCCCAGTATGCTGTGCTTGATTACTACTCTTAGGAGGAAGAACGAAGTTAGAAACTTTTTAAAGCATTTGAACACAAAATTAGGCATCTGAAGATTGTTGTGTTTGAAAGTGATAATATTTATAAAGCTTTTTTTTCCAAATAGCTGGCATGAATGACATGGTAAATTTCCAGTATAATACATACAACCAAGTTAGGGGTAGAATACTTCAGCATGGTAAGCATTTGAGCATGTTTATTTTGTATACCCACCGAGGATGCATAGTCATTTCRGACTGTGAATTCACCAGTTTATCCACGCCAGATGTTTTATGGAAGACTTTCCTACATTGTTTGCAGTCACTTATGTTCTAAGCTTTAAAAATAATTAATTAATGCATAGTATAYGCACTGTCAAAACAAATAAGCTTTTTATTCTGTGAAAGGTTGCCTGTATTGAACTGGAGTGTTTATGATGTATTTACGAAGCTCCATGTAGAAATTCTTTATCTTAGTATTAGATAAAACTCAGTGTAGCTTAAAAGTACTATGAATAGATTGTCTCACATTCATCTCTATACATTTGAGGCCAAAGTAGCACTTTAGGAGATCTGTGCTTTTAACCAGATGAAAGCAAGATGCATCGTAAAAATATAATGTGGCATATTTAATACCACAAGTAGCATATATTCAGCTATATAGTTCTAATTTGCTGTTTGTATTTACCGAGCGCTGGGATGTGTTTCCATGGAGCACACTCCCTTGCATAACTGATGTGAGTGTGCTAGTTGATAAATTGATGGCTGAATAGATCACATTGTGTAAAATAAGGTTGTTAATAACGTAAAATAGTTGAATTAAGAGTGTATCTTTCTTAGCAGCCCAAAATATTGTGTTCTTTTTCACTCAACTCTCAATTGCTGTGATATGGAATTTGTTGAATTTTTTTTTTTTTAATCTAGGAATAAAATTAATAGGCAGTTATGATTATTTGTGAGTATGTAGCATTGTTATTAAGATGTAAGTCATGTGAGTTGTATGTAGATTAGAAGAATTTTCATCAGACCTGACTGCATTAGAGTCTGGTGCTTCCAGGTAATCAGTACAGTTTTGAAAACAGTTCTCACCATGCAAAATGAGCCAAATTATACTTTAATATGTTTGTATGCATGTGGTGACATACATTGCTGTGTGTATGTTTAGTCTGTGGGTTTCTGAGTTGTTAGCTTGCAGAATATGTGTGACTTGTAGGATATTAAATCTTCTGTATTTACACTGATTTTTTGTTACTTTGTTTTTGAAAACCTGTTAACAGTTTCAACATAGCTTAAAGACTGTTTAGAATAGAAAGGAAGATCTATTCTTGGTGTAGATTCTTCGAAGATGAAATTATGTAAATCATGTCCAATTTAGTTGCCTGGGTGGTGGGTGGAGGAAATAATCATGGTTTGCATCCTCAACTTAGATGTGGGTCAGTATTTCCATTTTTTAATCTGTCAACTATGTAGTTCCTTAACTAGTACTTTAACTGTATTCACTACGAAAATGCAGTTACTGTGCAGATTTTCCCCGTTTCTAGATTTGTAAAGAAAATTTGGGGTGGCGGTTGGGGGGAGAGACATAGAGTGTGAAATAATTTGGTTAAATTGGCATTAATTGTGTTACCTTTCAATTCCAAGTACTGTGCTGTAGAACTTTCTCTTTAAAGTTTTATGTTTCTTCAGTGAAGTATGTTATATAATTTCTAGTCAGGCATATTATACTTTATGCAGTTCCAACTCCTTTCTGTTAATATTAAATATGTTAATGTCTGGCTATAGTTCTGCTGCATCTTAATGACTTAGCTGGGCACATGTGACTTTTTCCAAATGATACAGTCATCTTTGTGTTGAAATTTAGTTACTATTTATTGTATTCTTGTAAAAAGCTTTTGCTGTTGATATGCTAGAGCCATATTACCTGCTGTGATAATATATCTTTAATTTTATTTGTATCTAAATTTTCCAGATTATACCGTATCTGTATCATTTTCTTTTTCAGGAAATTTGAATGTTACTCTTCAAGTGTGGGATGTAGGGGGGCAAACAATAGGAGGCAAAATGCTGGATAAATATATTTATGGCGCTCAGGTACAGTATAAATTATCATAATTATATCTATAGTAATGATATAAAATTAAATTAATCTTTGTTCTTAAAATTATACATAGCTTACAGGTTGTTGTTTTGCAGATCTCAAAAATGTTGAATCTCTGCTTAACCTAAACTTAATTGATATTAATATGCAAGTCTAATTTCGGAATGTAGTTAATTTTTTAGGGCTGACTTAAAAAGCAAAGCAAGGGTGTGCATTTGTAGATCTGAATAACTCTCAAGAACAGATGTATGTTTCCATGCTTTGTGTCTTGAGTTAAGAAAAGCAATCGTAGTAAATACTAAAGGCTATTTGGATATCCACATGGTAGATATAGTGGCTGCTTTTAGAACAGATGCCTCCTGGGGGGAAAAAGTAGAAGGAGGAAATTAAGAGCAATCCTACACCATTAAACTCATACATGCAACTAGGGTTATAAGAGGGCAAACAAAAGGAGGCAACCAGGTAGCTAAATATTTTTGCAGAACTCTTATCCAATGAAAATTAATTTTGTCTTGAGGTTAACTAAGCAACTTAAAGTGAATGGTAGGATTAAGTAAGAGCTAAATATTATAACAGTATCTTGAGTTATGAGATGATTTAGGAAGATGTACTATCTGCCAAACTTCTTAACATGAGTGATCCTAAAATGTATTCTGTTCTTTAATTTGGAGTTTGTAATGAGAACAATAGGCATACTGTTTTATTATATAATGTTATATTTATCTGAAAAGAAAACGAATGCACATATTTTTCCCCCAATGCTTTAAGCAATAGGAATATGGAATCCTAAAACTTTTATTGGACAGAAACTTTGTGCTAATGAATACAGCACAGGAATGGCTAATTAAGGAGATTAGGATTTATTAGTTAATAGGATAAAGACAAACTTGTCAATTTAACATTTTGTCACTTTCAAAAAATGTCTAAGTGTTTTTAGCTGTTGCATCTGTTTTATAGCATTTTCTTATTTTTTAATAAAAAAGATTTCGCTGCCCTGTTAAAGATCTACCAAGCAACAGGAGAAAGTGGCTTCCATGACAGAGGGAATTTGATTAATCACAAATTGTTGCCATATGCCCGAAGTAAACTCAATGAAGGAAATAAAAGGCTATTAACTTTTTCTGTATTGAATTTGATGATAAACTTAGGAGTTTCTTATCAGCAAAAGCAGGTCAAAAAGTTAATATCAGTGCCCCAAAGTAGTGAAAACATTGATATCAGTAAGCCTAAAGTTAAAGAAGTTTAATTTTTAATCTTTCTGAGCACGTTTAACAAAAACCCCTACATTCAATCTCTTSTCCTTTAATCCTCCCCCAACCCTCATTGCAACTCTAATTTTTTTAATGAACTAGTGGCTATTCTCTCTCCCATTGTTGGCATGTATTGCCAATGTCTGTAATAGGCTTCTTATCATCAAAGCTGACTTGTAACACACTTTTCTATTAGCTTTGTAACAGCACCTGTTAAAGACACATAAAACTATCTTTATTTTCATCTATTCATGAAACACCATGAATAATTTGGAAAGGCACTGCTTTCAGCTTATTTCTAGGCAGAAGCTTATTTTGTGTTGAACATCTGTAGCTTTGTAGAAGAAAGACAGGAAAGATAAAGTAGAACAAGTGGGAGTATTTAGAAAGAAAAATCATTTTAAGTACATATAAAAATTCCTGTGAATGGACAGCAAAGCAGCAAGAAAGTAATTGGGAAGAGCTAGCATGGATTAGCAAGGGTAAATTGTGCCCAACCAACTCGATTGCCTTCTGTGGTTAGATGATTGGCTCTGTGGAGAGGAAAACAGTGGATGTTATTTACCCTGAGCTCAGCAAGGCCTTTGACATAATCTCCCGTAGTATTATTACAGACAAAATGTAGAGATAGAGACTGGATGGGTGGACCACAAGGTGACTGAAAAACTGAATGGACAGCRGGACTTAAAGGGGGATGGTCCATAGCTCAGTGTCTTACTGGTGCCTTAACAAGTCGTATTCCTTAGGGGTTGGTACTGGGGTCATGTCTTTTATTAATTCTTTGAGCAATGGAACAAAACATTGTTTGTAAGTTTGCAAATGACACCAAACTGGGGAGGAATGGTCAATATGCTGGAGGGTAGGGGTGCTATTGAGAGAGACCATGACCAACTGAAGGAATGGACCAACAGAAACCTTGGAAGTTCACTGAAGACAAATGCAAAGTCCTGCACCTGGGACAGAATAACCTATGCAGRCTGGGAATCAACTGTTGAGGAATCAACTGGAGAGTGTCCAGCGAAGAGCCACGAAGCTGATTAATGGACTGGAGCATCTCTCCTACGAGGAAAGGCTGAGAGAGCTGGGACTGTTCAACCTGGAGAAGAGAAGGCTCAGGGGGATCTTATCAATGTATATAAATACCTGAAGGGAGCGTGTAAAGAAGATGGAGCCAGGCTCTTTTCAGTGGTGCCCAGTGACAGGACCAGAGGCAATGGGCATAAAACTGAAACACAGGAGGTTCCCTCTGAACATCAGGAAACACTTTTTCACTCTGAGGGTGACCCAGCACTGGTACAGGTTGCCCAGAGAGGTTGTGGAGTCTCCATCCTCAGAGATATTCAAAARCCATCTGGACATAGTCCTGGGCAGCTGGCGTTAGGTGACACTACTTGAACCAAAGGGGTGTTGGACCAAACTACCTCTAGAGGTCCCTTCCAACCTCAGTCACTCTGTGAAATGGCTTTGGAGAAAAGAAAGTGGGGGTCCTACTGGAAAAAAAAACAGTTGAATGGGAATCAGCAATGCACCCTTGCAACAGTAAAAGCTGCATTAGTAAGAATGAAGTAGGCAAACCAAGGAAAGTAATTATCATCCTCTCTGACATTTTTGAGGCTATATTTGGAGTACTGTGTTCAGTTTTGGGTTCCCCAGTACAAGAAAGCCTTTAAAATATTGGAGCAATTCTAGCGAAGGTTGCTACAAAAGAAGCGTGTGTACCTATGGTGTGTTGCACTTGGTCAACGTGGGTGGTACAACTGGGATTTTAAACATCTTGTTTGTAAAGTACACAATCTGTACACTTACACATAGAGTAGATGATTTGGATCTGTTGTGGAAGTTGTGTTTATCTGCATGTATTCTCCAAATTGAAATAATTCACATTTAAAGTACATGTATAGAATAGCTTGCAGCATGCCTACAGTATGCATCATGCTTTTATCCAGTATTTGCAGATGCCCGTAGCCTTGTATAGACTTCATCTGGTTGATCATCGTGAGATTCAGAAATCACAAGTGGCTGAATTTTTGGTTTTCTGCTCAGAAATCCAAATGTATGGTAGACCTACTTAGAAAATACTAAGACCATCTGGAGATAGAAGTTTTGAGAATCTACAGCAACTGAAAAGGTTATCTTAACAGCAAGTCTACAGTTCACTTGATCTCAGTTGAAATTTGATCAGGATACCAGGGAGAGTAAGTGGAGCATCCATCTATACTTTGCTGCAAACCTTGCCCCTGGAGGTTTCCTTCTCTTTGAATGAGAGATGAATCAATTCTCTAGGATAGATCTTTTGGTTCAGTTACTGTTAAGGTGCCATTTTTTGACTGAGGTCCCTGATTTCTTGTGCCATGTTTTAAAATAAGAGTGCCAGATTTGAGGATGAGAACCTACTTAATTTGCTTATGTGGTTGCAGTTGGGAGAAATTGCAATTCACTTGCTGTCTTGAAGCAGTTGCTTTCTTCCCCCCTGTTTTTTCTCTGGTGTTGCTCATCCAGAACAATATAGTTGCCACATCCCGTCTTGGTAGCTGAATTTCACTGATGGGTCAGAAGAACTCCACAAGCTGGGGAGGAAAAAGAGCTCTTTGATCTTTATAAATGAAAGGTGCTAATAAACAGCTTTCTGTCAGTGTTGCTTAAAACTGACACTTTTATCTCAGAATTGAGAGAGGCTAAGAGTAGTATAGTCAGTTACCACAGCTGAGCTGATAGACAGTAGCTCATTCAATTATGGCAACTCAGTCACGTGTATTTGAGTGACCATATCCTCGATATCAGCAAAGACAACAGTGGTTAAGTATATGTAGACTGTAAACTGTGTTCACCTGTAAAAATAGCATTTCTGCAGATGTGCAAGATATCATAATGAAGTTACTCTTTGCTAAAATGAATACTCTGTGACTAGAAATAAATATTTTAAAATTTTGATCTGACATTTAATGAATATTGATGAAAATTTGAAAGTTAATTTAGTTCCTTCATATTAAAGTCAGTCATAGGATGAGGGCAGCTGAGGATAAACTTGAAGAAGAAAACATATGGTTTTAATTAGTGTTTTCCATAGCTTGCTTTTATTGTGACAAATCTTGACATAAACTTGACACCTTTTAAATGTTGATTGTCTAGTGTGAATATATTGCCTGGTTACAACATTTTTATAATAGCAGTTCTGCTGCATAATAGCACTGCTGCTGTTTTTGTGGTAAATATTTCAGAACCGCTCCCATCTCTTAGCTGTAATTGCTGCCTCTACCCACATATCTAGTTTAAAGTATCTTTAAGAGCTGGCATATGCTACCTCATAAATTGGCTTGTGAATAGAATAAGAGTACTGCAGACACTACCTTCTCCAGAGACCAGCAAATAATTTCTGCAATATTCTCAGTTTCCAGTGACCTATTTTTGAAAATACTCTATAATTCCAAAACAAAAAGCACTCACATATGCACTAATGTAGGCAAAATGTCTCTGGTACTAGCGTGCAATTATGCAAGCAGGGACTATTTGCCACGTTGCTGGAGACTAGAGAATTAATGTGCTGTTCTCGGCATGTTGTCCTCCATGTGTTTCAAACCTTTCTCATGGCAGGGAAATGTGCTACTTTTGTGTAAAAAACAGTGTTAATTTTCCACTTTAATTCCTCAGGYATAATAGGGAAATAACAGTTTTATATTGTCTACTCATTCTGTACTCTGTATACTTGTGGAAAATATGATGTATTTTTGTGAAAGCAATGATGGGGTTTCTATGTTAAATAAAAAAGGTGAAATAAATTGTACCTATGGAGTTATGACTAGTCCTTCAGTAATTATCTATATCATACTAAGTTACTTATAGAGTGCTGCTGTGGCACAAATCTAAGCAAGAAGTATTCTTTATGACTGGGTGCCATGCTGCTTTTTTTTTTTTCATCTCTGAGATGTCATACTGGCTATCTTTGTTTCTTAAATATAGCAAATATTGACAAGATTCAAAAGAAGAGTGGTTAAGAAAAGAATATACTTTAGAGGCAATGTTTTAGATCATGGAGAAGGGGACCAAAAGGAAGTTAGGTGAGCTCTAGTTGTGAACTTTGTTCAGTGATATTTTTCGCAGTAAATCCACTGTGAATACTCTTTTTTCCAAAGGTGTAGGTAGGCTGCAGCTGGCTAGAGGATATGTACCAGAGTAGCATTTTTATGAAGAATTAGTTAGAAACAGAGTTGGCCAACCTTAAATACTGCGATTCTATTAACTTTATCTTACATCTAACTCTGATTAAACTCTTCAGTGCTGAAGATGGTTTAGATAGTCTGCTCTGCCTTTCTGCAAGCTGATGAGAGAACTTGACCGCTTCTGAAAGAATTGTGCCATGTGCACTTTCTCAGTTACAACTTTCAGCCTTATGTCTGTTTTTTTTTTTTTTTTAACCATTACAATACCTGTCCTTCAGCTTGAGTTTCTTCTTTTCCACTGAGCATTTAATAACATCAGTATGTCCTTCCTAGAGCAAGGCTTACATTATAAAAGACAAATACATACATGTACAGGCATTTAGGTAGTTATAAAAATAGTCAGGAGAAGTTAACTGAAATGCAAGATATTAAGGAATAAATTGTACAAAAGTTGGAAGAGGGAAGTGGATGTTTAATATTAGTTTTGATTAGTAAAGTAAAGGAGGAAAGATAGCACGGGAAAAGATGGGTGTCATAAATCTTAATTTCCTTGAAGGAACTGGTGAAAGCTGTTCCTCAGAAATTAATAGCAGCCATATAAATATAAGGAACAAGAACTCATTTTGGCAAGGAGTTAATGGCACTGAAGGAAAAGAGAGAGATTTGTATTGCTGTCATAGGGAAATAGGAATTGAAGGGATCTCAATAGGGTCTGTTTACTTCCTCCGAAGCTATACCTGTATAATGTCTCTTTCATTTTTATCAACCTTCAAAAATCCTCCAGTTTTAGTGACTCTGCTGTCCCTAAAGGTGGTGTATTTTAGAGCTTCACTATTCTTATTGTCTACATGTTTTTTTCTAGTATATACCCTTGCTATAATCTTCTTGCTGTAAGTTAAACCTAGTGCTACATGTTCTGTTGATCACAGAATCATAAGAAAGTTCAGGGTGGAAGGGATCTCAGGAGGTCTCTAGTCAAACCTCCTTCTCAAAGTAGAATCAGATGTGAGATGGGACTAGGTTGCTCAAGGCTTTATCCAGTTCCTTCTTGTAAACCTCTACGGATGGAGACTGAGCAACCTCTTTGGGCAGCCTATTGCATTGCTTGATTCTCCTCATGGTGAAAAAGCTTTTCCTTATACCTAGTTTGAATTTCTCTTGTTTCAGCTTATGCCCATTGTGTTTCATCCTCCTGCCATGCACTACTGTGAAGAGCCTGACTCCATCTCTCATAGCTTCCTCATGGGTATGGGAAGGCTGCTTTTAGGTCCTCCCAGGACCACCTCCTCTCCATACTGAAGAATTCTAGTTCCCTCAGCTTTTCCTCATAGGACAAGTGCTCCAGCCTCTGATCATCTTGGTGGCCCTCTGCTGAACTTACTCCAGTTTATTGATGTCTTAAGGGGCCTAAGACTGGATGTATTACTTTAGATATGATCTAACAAGTGCTGAGTAGAACAGAATAGATCCCTTGGTCTAGTGGCTGTGTTCCTGCTAATACAGTGCAGGATCACATTGACCATCCTTGCTGCCAGGGAGCATTGCTAACAAATATGATTTGGCTTGCTATCTACCAAGACCCGCAGGTCATTTTCAGTTGCTCCCTAGCCAGTCAGTCCCCCCAGCCTGCATTGTTTATTCCTCCCCAGCTGCAGGGTTTTGGCATTTGTCCTTGTTGAATGTAGAGAGGTTTGTGTTYGCCCATTCCTTGTGTGTGTCTACATACCTCTGAATGGTAGCCCTGCCCTCAGGCATATTGGCTGGTCCTCCTAATTTAGTGTCATCTGCAAACTATGTATAAGAGCATATAAAAAGAGAACTCCTGTTATCTTCTCTTGAAACTTTTACGAGCATCATCATGCCTGCCATCAGTCTTGTGTTTGTTGAAACAGTCTGGTTTTTCAAATTTTCTGATGTCAGTCATGGTTTCTAAACCTCTGATATTGTTACTGGTCTCTTCTAGTCTACCCTTTTCTTGACATTCAGTGTCCAAAGCTGGATGCATTATTTCACCTGGAATGTTTCATGCCAATGTGATATTTGCCTTTTTGCTACAAAATAAGCTTGACAGATTCAACTATGATCTACTATAACTCCTTGATCCTATTGTATAGAACCTGCTACAAAGCCAGATGTTCCCTATCATGCAGTTGATTATTGCTTCCTTTGAACTTGTCATGGTACTTATTGAATTGCATCCTATTATTTTTAGATTGTTTCTCATCATATAATCCAAATTCTCCTCAAATAATCTTGCAGTCTCTACCAGTTTGTTGTCATCTGTGAAATCAATTTAATAAGCCTGCACTCTATTTTGTGATCTAAGACACTCCTCATGAAACTATCAAGTAAAGCTGGGCCCAGACAAATGCTTGAAAAAGGACTTGAAAAATATTTTCTATTGATGGTGGGTTATTGAACCAGCTAATTTTGTATGCATTGTATTGATTTTTTAGAATATTTGTAAAAGTTTCATGTGAGGAACAGTGTGCAGTTGCAGGGATTTTTTTTTTCCAGATGTGAACTCCATGAGAACAAGTGCAACAGAAGCCAATTCTGACTTTATTCCTAATTTACAAGATACTTACTTTATTAGGGTGTAGTGGAAAGCAGGGGCAGAAGACCCAATAATTGATTTGTGAGAGCTGATCTTAGAATTATGGAGGGGAGAAGGTAGATATTTGGGCTGTTAATAGGCTGTGCTTTATAATATTGGATATTAGCTCTGAGGAATCCTCAGTATTTGAGTATTTGTTACTTGTAGCCTGGCCCAAAACCTCTGAAATATGTGGGACTCCCTTCTTTTTGACTTCTGACCACATTTTTAGTTTCTCCTTTGAAAGTTTAAAGCTTGCCAGTACTTCTCGCTTGTCTTCTACAGCAGAAGAGGATCTTGCCTTACTCCCCAAGGGAGAGCAGAGACGCGACAGTCGGGCAATGTGCAGAAATGTACGATTGAACTGCTTTTATTTTTCTTTTTTTCTTCAAAAAGGGAACAGTGAAAATACAAATAATATTAGCTAAGATAAAAGTCCTTCTCCAGTGTGATTTTTATCTTATTATTAGTGTGAAGTGCTTTTTGGGTTTTTCATAAAGCACATGGATGTTGGAATATTTCTAATACAACTAATTGTGTTCTTTACTGAATTGCCATTTTTTTTCTGCCCTTGTAGTTCAGTTAGCATCTGAATTTGGAACATATGGAATGCAGGAGAAATACTGTAATAAAATGTGTTTATTACAGAAGCTTATAATTCCTTTAACTATTCCTCAAAAGTTACAATGCCTTTATTTGTTAATGCTCTATTTCATGATAATAATAATTTAGGCTGATGCAAATTTTACCATGTTAAAATATTCTTACAACCTGTAACATTTAAAATACATCTTTTTGTTTAGGGTATTCTCTTGGTTTATGATATTACCAATGGCCAGAGCTTTGAAAATTTAGAAGACTGGTATAATGTGGTAAAAAAAGTGATTGAAGAATCAGAAACACAGCCACTTGTGGCCTTGGTTGGAAATAAAAGTAAGTTATTCATACTTAAATATTAATTTAAATACTGTGGATGTTGCTCTCTATTGAGAGAGGCACAGGGCATATATCTTTAGTAAAATGAAGCTAAATACTGTCTTCTGTGTTGTTGCTGTGTACAGACGACGTACTTGGGTGTACCTCAGTATTCTGGTTCTGGGTGGTTAGGTTGAGGGACTTGCTGCATCATGCTTTGCCTAGCCTGCAGCCTCTCTGCCTGTGTTTTCTTTACTGGGAGAGCAGCACACAGGAGTAGAGAGAGCTCTCACCCATGTTTGAATTTGATAGGGCTTCAGGATATAGCCATGGCATGCATCTAGAATGGAGAACTGGGAAGCATTCCTGGATCTAATAAGAGGTATATTTCATGGTTCTGTATGTTAAGAGAATGCAAAATTAAGTGCTGGTATATATTATTTAAAATAACTACGCTACGCACTAGGCATAATATTTATGAGTTGCTTATTAGGCTTTTTTTGCATGCTATCTGTAGTTTTGCATATGAGGTTATTTACTTCCTGCTGTTCTGGGATTTTTAACCTGCCCTCTTTTTGATCACGTAAGTATGATATAATGGTTTTCTTTTGACCACCAAAATAGGCCATTTTAAATGACCGTCACCTAGTTAGTTTCCTAATTAGATGGATTCCAAATTCCCCTATTTCCAGCTAAGAAATCTTACAGAAACATTAGCATATCTGAGGTCTTGGTCCTGGCTGTCTTAACCTTTTTCTTTTGAAGATGATAAAAGCATCAAAAAGCAATTTTAGAAACAAAGTGGTGGAAACAGATACAGAATTTTTTAACAATGTAAATATTTTTTTGAGCAACAAAAAACAGATTTGATTTTTTGTTGACTTTCAAAGTAATTTTGTGTCCATGTCACAATGTCCATATCATGAACAAACCTGAAAAAAAGACCTCATCCAGCAAGTTAGTATTGTTTAAAGGCATTTTAAAACAATGTGGAGACAACACTTTCATTCAGAACCATTAACTGTAGCATTGCTACTGTGATGCTGTAACATTTTGTGTTATTAATTATGAAAGGCTACTTATTTTCTGGGAAGAAAACAGAGAAGCTCTTAGAGTTACAATATATAAATAGCACTTCTGAAAGTATAACATAGACAGTGTTGTACTCTAGCAGACCAGAGTCAATAATACAGATTCTGTCGAAATTCAAATAAAAAATATTTTTCACTGATTTATATTTTGTCCCAAAATTGGACTTCCTAGCTGGAGTTGTGCAAATCTTACGAAGTATTTACAGTAAGATACACTGTAACATAGGATAAATAATGTTCTTTTGCTGGAATAACACCATAGAGGTAGAAAATCAGATCCTGCTTTCCATTTGAAAGAGTTTTATTTCTGTTATATACCTGAAGTATATATATTTTTTTCTCGTATACATGCCTGCAATTCTTTAAAATCCAAGTATTTCCTTGGGAGCATCTGCAAATAGAATATGGTTTCCTGGGTGAGTTTCCAGRTAAAGGCTGACACTGACTGGTGAAAGGGCTTTCATTTTATGAAAATAGAAGCTGAAGGAACAGTGTGCTTGCTACCTTGTTTTCCTTCAGGAGCTGTGTATAAAGAAAAAAAGCAAACTATTGCTTTCACATGATCCTAAGKATGTTTGTTGTTGTTGCACATGTCAAGCATGCAGGGGATGCTGCTTACAGAGGTCATTTTTTTGCTTTATTTTTATTTCAGCATCGTAAAAATTAAGCTTTTAGAAGTGTATTGGTTTTCTGAATTCTATAATAGGCGAAAAATATCTAGGAGAGCTTTCACCCGCTTACTTTAATGGCCTGTGAGAGCTAACTGTAGTCAATTAGCTGTTACAACAGTTAGTTACAACTCCTATTGTAAAAGAAAACAAGGTAAGTGTTTATATAGAAGCATGGTGTTGACTCTTGCATATTATGAAAGGATAAAGCTACCAGTACTAACAAGTTCTTCAGGTGAAATCACTGTGTTCGGAATAGCTCAACTTCTTTACTCAGTAAGTGATAAGACACTCGTACACAATGCAAGAGCAGTAATAGGTTTAAAGCCAAGAAAAGCCATTTGATGAATCGATAAACTTGTTTGACCTCATGCATCATACAGGAGAAATACTTTCAGTCAGTAGTTTCTATCTCAGGATTGTACTTGGTTTTTGAGCTATACATGTCTTTTAGGAAAATATCCAGGTATGCTCACTTAAAGACTAGAAACGTCTGTATCCACAGGCAAGTTATTCTAACATTTAACTTTCTTTCTGATAGAAGTTTTAAAAAATTGTGAAGAATGCGGTTTTTTCATTCATAGCAACTGGAGAAAGCACCGGGGCAGTATTTAGATACCTAGATAAGAATTTGGAAGCCCAGCTGAAACCATCCATTTTGAAACCTTGGTTTAAATTTAGTGCTGCTCTTTTAAGTATACATAGCTTGGGCTTAGGCTCTCATTTGACCATTTTCACTTACTAATACTGTCTGAAAGAAATGTGTATTTTTCCGTTTCGGGGTAAATACACCTGGGATCTCTGCTGTAGTGCTTCAGAAATAGGAATAAAGCCATCGTTTAAAAAAAAAAGCTTGGAAGAAGACAATGAAAAATATTTTTCTTCACAATGAAATACAGAAAACTGTATACATGAATTCTATTAGATGAAAATAATTTCCTTGGGTAATTTTGTCATTGAAAGCAAATTACTTCAGGTATAGTAGTATATGGTGCATAATTGTGTACTAGCTGTTAAATTGTCTATATAACTGCACGATTTATTAGTGTTTTGTTGTATCAATTTGTAGTCATTCTGTAAAATGTGTTAAGTTTGCAGGAATTTCTTCAGTATTCCACCAATTATAATTTCTACATACAAAGCTCCAATCAGTCTCCAGTCTCTCATCCATCAGAAATTAATTTGAAAATAATATAGTAGTATGAATTGAGATCTAAATTCTGGAACTCCCCACCCCTCTTTTTTTTTTTTCTCCTCTTTTTTTTTTTTCTTTTTTTTTCTTCAGGACTAGCTAAAATGAAGGACTGTCATGGCCCACTAATTTATTAAAAATAATTGGGAGAACAAGAGCTTCAGAGATGCAGTCCTCCTTTGTGAAAATGGTGATTTATTTAAGGTGACTGTCTTCCTCCTGGGTGGTTAGTTTTATTTTTCATTCTTTCTTTCTTCCCATACATCTTTTTTCCATAGCCTGACCTACACATTTGGTCAGAGAGAGTAGGAAACTAATTTGAGTMAAGATCTTGCCCAGACCTGCTTCCTACGATTATGTCTGATTATCAGCTAATTCTCTGTCTTTCCATAGATTTTTGTCTGTGCGTTTGGTAAACAACAAAAATAGTTGTAAAATATAATGTAGAATTTTTCATATTAATTGTAGGTCATAAGATCTTAATAATCCTAAAATTACACTTGGCGTTGAGTCTTAAATTGACTTTTCTTGTAACTTACTTTGTGGTATTTTAATCTTATTTAAAACAAAGTATATTTGAAGTGTGCTTATTTCTGTGTTGCTAATACCACTTCATTTGCACCAGAAATAAGGGAGTAAACCTTCTTGTTAAGATTAACAAATGCTTATGAGTTTCAGTGCAGTAATTTAAAACTTTTATAGATACGTTGCTGTCAAATACTTTGACTTACGTTGTATAGTATAAATTAAACTGTAGTTATCAGGTGAATTAATTGTGTTTTGTGCACTTTGCTTAAATTTGGTATTGACAAAGTTCAGTAATAGCAATGGATCGTCTAGTCGTTAGTGTGAATTAGAGAGGTTTTACTGTGTTTTGTATGACTGATGTGTTTCTTTCCTTTCTACCTTGACTACTTTATGTATTTTCCTCTGCAATAATCTATAAGCAGACTCCTCAAGTGTTGTACCAACATTTCAGTGGATATACTGTAAACAAAAATTAACCCAGGTTGCATGGGAGCTACACTCATTTTGATTTATAGCTACCAAGATGGTCTTAGGGCGGTGGTTATCTGTAGCTTATATAGGGGGTAGGAATTATCAGGTACCAGTGTATAGTAGATGGATGAATGATTTCTATTCTTAGAGATATTAACCAGATCCACTCCTCAATAAAGACTAATAACTCAGATTTTTAAACAGTCTCCATGACAGATGAGGGCACAGAGGAGAATGCATCAACACTAATTAAGAATGTTGACCGTTTGTTCGTCTTAACCATGATTAATTGATCTTGGAGTGCTATCTCTGAACAGGAAGTGGTATACTGTTACATTGCAAAGTTTAAAGGTTACATTTTAGTGTACCCTTTAACTTGCATTTACATACAACATAAGATGTTTTTACCTATCTTATCTGAGTGCAGAAAGAAACATTTTTCAGCCCAGATACAAATGAATGTTTGGTGTAGTGTGTACTAATATGAATCTGGCTGGTAACAGGGCATACCCAGTCTGCTTTTGGACTCTGTTACTGCCTTATACACTTAGTCTCCCCAGTTGTACTCAGAAAATTTCTTCATTAATACTCATTTTGAGATTCTGGCTTATTGAAATTCAGAACTATGCATTCATTCTCTTGTCCCTCCCAACCTCCCCCAGCTGTTTTCTGCTCTTGTTTACTGTGGACTTGCACTTGTTAGGTCCTTCACCTGTAATTAAGACAAGTGTTGAGCAGCAAATGTAAAGACCCCTGTTCTTTTCAGTCTTATGCCTGATTAAACTAAAGTTCCTCTATGCCTGACAGCAGGTCCAGTCACCTGAGCCTCACACACGCTCCTGGGATTGGAGGGTAAACTACTTACATGTAGAGACTCCCTTAAAAAGAAGACCTTGTCCTGTGCTACGGTCAATTTACCAACTCATTTGAATAAATGTAGAATGCTACCCTGTTTTAAAATRTGTATAGAATGTTTGTCTCAACGAACTGGGAAGATTAATAGGAAATTGCAGTCTTATGGATTTGTTTGTTTCAATGGTCGGGTAAATTTTTTTTTGTAATTATTTTTAAGAAGAAACTTAAGTTAATAAAAGGGAAAATCACAGGTGAAAATGATCTTTTATTCACCATAATAATACATTTCCAACCCAGTGTCTGAATGCGCTCTGTATTGCTTTGGGGATGGAAGCAATCTAGAAACATACACATTTTTGAGTGATAAAATTACCTTGCTTGTCTGAGAAAGTATCTGTCTTGTGAGGTTTTGATCCTACATCATGCTTGGCTTGATATTAATGGTGCTAGCTACCATCACTGCTGAAGTGATCTATTTAATTATGTCTGTTAAATTGCTATGTGGGCAAGTCTTCTGAACTGTGATATATGCCACACAGAGATACATAAATGGAGCCTGAGCCTCAAGTGTGGTTCTTTAGAAAGTAGCTGAGCTCACAGAAAATTATACAGAACAAAAGAAGGAAGGTTTATTGCTATTGTTACTTAGACATATTCCATTGGCTGAGAAGGGAAAACTCCTGGCAGGATAGATCACAAGGATCTCAGCATATGTACTCCGTTCTGGCCCCAATCTCCATGTAATCTGCTGTGATAAATGTATCTGTTGCATCTGGTTGCAAATCAGCCCATGTTTTACTTGGACCCTTCTTTCAGAATCCTTCATAAAATGATCTCTTGGATGGGAAGTCACAGTGGGCACAGCAGCTGCTAAATCACCTGGTTAAAGGCAGATTTTTAGACTTCTGGACTTTCTTCCAATGCTGCAGCCGTTACTGGAGCATGTGTACAGGATAGGTTTTGATGATGGCTCTCAAAAGCCAAGTGGCCTGTGCCAGAGTGCTAACAAGAAAAATGGAGTAGGAAGGGGAAATATTTTCTTTCATACTGCTCAAAAGATAATTAATGATCATTATCATAATTTTCTGCCCTGCCTGTCTTAAGACCAGTTTCTGATGTTCAACACAGATAGGATTAGCTGGTAGTGAGCTTGCTTTTTGATTTGTGTTCTGCTGCACTATGGGATTCAGTACAGGGATGAAGCTGAATAATATATATCTTGCACACAGAAGATATGTTACTATTATACCACTTGTCTGAGTTTGAGATTTGTACAGCTAGACAGAGCCCTGATATAAACAGGTATAATTCTATGAAAATCAATGAATTTGCATTCATTTGAACCAGGACAGATTAGATATTGTACAAACTGCTGAAATTACTGTTTTCTCATTTGGGTCATATGGTGCTTTAACAAGAAAGTGAYGATAGTCGTGAACTAGTCCAACTGATAGACTGTTCTTATGTTATGCTTTTTTATTTTAGTGAGTATGAATAACCTGGTTTCTTCTTCCTGCACTTAAAATCGTGAGGCTGCACTTCAGTTTTTTATTTGCGCACATAAGTTTTGCCTGCTAAGACCAACCAAGAACTAAGACCAAGTTCAAGGACCTGGTAGAATATTGTTAGTGTAGTTGGAACTGAAAGTGCCAGTAAATAATATATTCTCATTCATTAACAGTTATGCTTAAATTCAGAAAAATCTTTATAAAGATGTCATTGAAAAATGGAAATAGAAGTAAACTGTTTAAATACAAAGGTTAGAACAGTGCATGTATCCTGTTTTTATAATAATACACAAATGAAATGCTGAGAGATCTCTTACTGTTTCCATGGATTTTGTCTGTAGTTTATTTAGCAATGTAGACATACGTCTAATAAAAAAGATGCTGCATAAACCATAGTCCAGGCTGAATGTGCTTCTGTTTTTGGTTTAGGTAGAAATGTTTTTTCTGGCTGCGTCCTTCATACTTAGGTCTTCTTACAACAAATGGAAAGCCCTTAATTGTACCTAAGGGAATAGTTAATCTACGGTGGACATATGGTRGACAAAAGCCGAGTCTAGTAAATGAAAAAAATTATAAACAGAAAATGTGTGAATGTCTGCACAGTTTGAGAGTCATGGGAGATATTGTGCTGTTGGATTGTAGCTTATTTGAAGTCAATTTGCTATTCTTTTCTATTAGCATATTAATGGAAGTCAGTGCAGCATAAAATACGTAATTCTAAAACCCCATCAATTTCATGTCTATTTTATTGGATTGAAAAAAATACCTGTTTTTAAGACAGGACAGAATTTCTTTTCTTTGCAAGTTGTCCTGCTCCCACCTTTGCCTTATGACATAAATGCAATTTGATTTCATTAGTGGAGTAAAGCTCTCTGAAATTTTTAAAAGTTATAACTTTTGATTGGGGGCAGTTAATCAGTGTTAACCCTGAGCAGCTCTTGGGCTTTATGGATTCAAGCATTATATGTGGTTGCACTGCTCCAGCAAAAGGTTAAGTATTAATGGAAAATGTTCACAGCTCTTTTACTCAAAGAAAACATGTTACTTGTAAGTTTTCTTTTGATTTTACTTTTACAGTTACATTGAATGTCTTCATTCATTTAGCCATCCATAAAGCAAATATTGTTGCACATGCAGTGGATAATAAGTCTTTTTAGGACTACTTGTGTGGTATGTCACAGATCATTAACTGCAAGTAACCACCTGACTTGAGGGAAGTCTGGAAGCATCATTACAGTGAAATAAGCTTTTATTTCTGTATCACTGCAGCACATTGATTTGTAGGAATGTCTCCATTAGCTACTGTGGAAATATATTCTCATATATTATTATTGAAGGAAGTTGATGAGAGAGGATAACCAAATTTCAAGTGTGAATAGAGCATTAGTATTAGGATTTTGGACAAAGTGGGAAAAAGACAAGTGCTATTGTAGCATTATTTTCTATTTAAAAGCTAGATAAGTTGGTAAACTAATCTTTTTGTAATGCTTCACAGTTTTAGCATCAGATTAATAAAATACAGTAACAGTTGTACAGTATTTAGGTACACTGCAACTTCAACAGAAATGCATATAGTAATTGAATACGTTTACTAGTCTGTACAGGCAGAAAGTGTGGAAGAGAAGTTTCTTCCTAATCAGCAGGGAGAACTTAAGCTTTTTCTATGTATTTCAATGAACACACAAATTTAAGATTTTTATTGGAAGTAGCCAGTAATTATTTCAGCTCAATTTAGAGGATGAAGGATAGCCTATGTTAATATGGGGAATAATCATAATGGATAACCTCCATTAATATGATTAATAGGAGTTTGTAGTATAGAAAAGGCAATTCTGAAACATTGTCCTGAAAATATTTTAGAAAATTTGAAGTTTTTACAGAGATTAAAGTTAAGATAATACTGTAGGATTATCTTCCTATGTTGCTGTTTTTCAAAGTAATTTGCTGTCAGATCCTTTAGGAGCAAAATACAATAGAAGACTGATAAATGAGTGTTCAAATCAGCCTCTCAGTCGTATAGTATGAAATATGTGCATACAGAGTTAAGAATGAAGAAGAAAAATTAAGGGGAATGCATTATATGTAGATTTTAAGATTGTATAGTTGTCAGGACTTTATCATGTTTATTGGGGATTTGCAAGAGAAGGAAGAGGAAATTAATGGTACTATTTCAAGACACTAAACTCCATAACTATATGGAGTTATAGCTCCATACACTTGATATAATGAGACATTCTGAGTTTATGATGCCCATTTCAGTATAGGAGCATGTATACTCTGCTAAATGTGTGGCTTTTTTGATAGATCTTTAAACATATTAATGCTTTCATGACATTAGCACCTCTGGTTATGAATTCTTCATTGTTGCAGGATTTGAGATGGTATGTCCTGATGAGGTTCTGAATGAGCTGCAATTTCTTTCTGCTCTCTACTTTGGGTTTATAGGCCAGTTTTTTTTTGAGGAAAAAAAGGTATTTGAAAAAAGATATTTCCTTATTTGTCTGTTTAATATGAGACAAAGTGTTACCATGGGAGTAACTACTAAGCCAGTATCAAACTTTGTTTGATCTTAATAGTTCATTGAGATAAGCCAGATAGTTTAAATGCAGACTGCATTGTTGTTATTATTGTTGTTATTTACACTCTGTGCTTCCAGCCCTCATGATATGGAGCATAACCTCAAAATATGTTTGTTGTTTTCAAAGGAGAGATCTAAAATTCTGTAGTGCCAAAAAAATCAGTTAAAAATCAATTAAGATTTGCTGAAATGTGTTGATTAAGGAGGTGGAGTACAGTGATGATGAATGGTAAATTAGAAATCTAGTTTGTTTATTTAAAATAAGGTCTCAAAAGAGGAAGGCTTTATATACAATGTACATAGTTTCTATTGAAAAAATACTGAGTTCCCTATGAAATTTTCATGACATATTTTCGCATTAACTAAACTTTTTTGCAGAAGTAGTGCTTTCAAAGTTTTATCTCCATTGTTTAACAATGCAACAGTGTATTTGTGAATATGACAAGAGAAATTATAAATATGTAGCAGACTTCTGCTGAACCCTTTAAGAACGTTTAATTTCATTCCACCCATTTGTCCTTTGATGCTCTGAACACAAGGAGCAGCCATCACATCTTATCCTGGTTAGTATTTTTAACACTTAAAAATTTTTACAACTGTAAAATGAGCCATATCACATTTGCTGCGTTCTTTTGTTCAGTGTGGGGAATCACTGACCTGAAGATAAAAATTTTGGTTGTTTACATAGGTGTAAATTTATAGTACATTTAGTGACTTCAGATGAGCTGCTCCAAGTTTACTCTGGTGTTTTCGTGACTRGCCCCAAGATTATAATATTATTGTGGGTTACTTTTTTATATATATATACCATGTGGTCTTTCTCTTGTGGTAAGTATTGTCCAATATGTTTACTTAATTATGTGTGATAATAGGAATATATCATACTAGTATAATACTAGTGTGTGATGGTAGAATTCATTAGTTTTGAAATATGTATACAGAAAGAGGAATAACATTACCTTTTTCTGACTCTGACTAGAGAACTCATTCCTAAGCATTCCTACATAATAGCATTTGAAAACTGACATCAGGATCATTGCTCTTTTTTTGAATTAGTGTTTGTTTAGCATCTGAAATAAAAGCTACCGACTAAATAGTTGAATGGAACACACAGAATAGTAAAATGTCTTAAGAAAGGCTTGCTTTTGAAAAATATTGGGGTATAATCATTATTGAGGGCAACTTTAACTTCAAAATGCTGGAATTTGCAATTTTAAGCATTTTTTGTGGTAGATAATTTAAAATGAAGGCTGGAAAAAATAAATTAAGATTTGTACAGATAGCACACCTTTGATACTGTTGAAAGAAAGAGAGACCCTCAGTTGCTACAAACATACTTTATATATTTACAGGAGAAGTTTGAAAAGTCATTTGCCTTAGGCATGCGGAAGGAAGAAAGCAATGTGTAGGAGTTGTTGGTCAGGCTGTTACGTTGAACTGTTTTGAAAATATTTTTATATTCTGCTGCCCACATAGAAAATTGTGGCATTTTGGAGTCTACATCTCAGTCACCCTTCAAAACCATTATGGAAAAGCTTGAAGTATTTTGGTTTGGAGATGCCACTGCTACATCTCATGGGAAGTGTAGTGCTGATGCTTCTCTTCCCGTTCTCCTACGGGTTATGCTCCTGATGCTATGGATGTAAAGGCCGGTTTTGTTTTTGTTTTATTTTTCCCTTTATGTCTTCCATGATGTATCACATCCTCTTAGGTATGATAGGACTTTGAGAGTAACGCATCATGGATACTGTCCAACTGGCAAATCCAAACTTGGGAGAAAATAACAGGGTAAGACAAACAAAAAACCCCTCTCATTAGGCACCATACTGATCTTTCTGAATCAAACCGTTCTGTTCTCTTGCTTGGAATTTTTTTTAGGGAGTTAGTTTTATATGGAAGAAGGAACCTTTTTGAACAGAAAAAGCAGGTTTCAGTGTAATAAAAAAACCCTAGTAGTTCTGACTGATAATTCTGGACTAGTCCAACTGTAGAGAGTTTCCAGAGTTTTTGATTTTGATCCATTGTTCAATTCTAAGAATACTGTTGTGGTAGTTTGTTTTAATAACATTACCCTGTACTTGCAGATAATCGAGGAAGAAAAGCCTAGTCTGGTTATGTTGCAATTCTGTGAGGTTAAAAATGGTTCTGAAGAGTATTGACAGTTCTGAAGAGTATTGACAGTTCTTTCACAGCAATATTTAGTAAACAATGCTGTAAAGAAATTTTCTAGAAAGCACTGTATAAAGCAGTTGTAAAATATGGAATACAAGTTCAGTCTGTAGAAAGGTTCTGGGTTTTCCTACAAGTTACTTACTGCATTCTTTGCTCTGTTAGTTCTTGTCATCCTACAGTAACTGCATGCTGCAGTAACTGTAACTTTCTACAACACTACTGATGGCTATCAGGAACAATTACTGAAAATGTCTGGACTTAATAATGTTTGAACTTACATGTGKTTTTTTTTAATGCAAAGGGTTTTTATTTCTTAAGTTGTCTCAAGCTACACAGTAGAAGTAAAGGAAACAGTGTAATGAAACAATAAAGAACAATCATTGTAGAGAGCTCTATTGCCAGCTAATACATTGCTTAATTAATAATTAACAGTTTTCTTGGGCTGGCTTTTTAAAGTACATATGTTAAGATAACCTCCTCTTATACCATAAGTTTTGCAGTTTTATTTTGGGAATGGTGTATCCAAAAGTTTTTTAGAGAATAGTTACTGGTGTAGTTGCATGTTTAAGTGGTTGATCACTGGGGCAATAATGCTGGTTTCTGAGCACAGCCAGTACTTTTTCCAGCTGCTTTATAGTGATATCTTGAAGCTTAAAATGTAATCTATATGGGTAAGCCACAAAAGCCACTATATATTAAAGCAGACTCTGACAGTAAATCAAAATTGAACAGCTGGCAACACTACTAAAGTCATAAACTTATTTATTAAAAAAACTAAACAGAAGAATTATATTAAAAAGAGAGGAGTATGTTCTACAGACCAGTGGATATAGCTTAAAACCTGGAAAGTGCTGCAGATTAAGGGCCCAATTTATGAACATCTGTTCTGGCAGTTTCTGTGAGATTCTCATGTTCTTTACAATAAAAGTGTGAAACATGTTTTTCCCCCCATACTAATCACGCTTTTCTGCAGTTCATAAAACTTGCATTGAGCTTTATGCAACTGGGTCTGTCTGCTTTACACACTTGCTAGAGTAATTACTATTCATGAAAGGGTAAGTACTATAGCAACGTCACAATCCCACAGTATACACTTATCCTGACTTGTTCCAAGTGGTCTCATTGGCTTCAAAAGCAGTGAAAGAACTGAAGTTTCCTTCATATATTTAAACTTAGAGCGTGGCAATGAACTAGTAATGGAAGCAGGTCACTGGAGAGCAAAATGGACAGAAAAATGTCTTKTACATGGTTTCCCTAAAATTGAAGCATACTTGCAAGTCTGTTGTTTTGCTCTTTAACAGTCACCAAAACAACTGTTAACTCCCCTCGTCTCTTAATTTTGAAATAAATGATCATAGAATGATTATTTTAATTTTGCACTGAATAGTACCCTACATTTTTGTCATATTGACAGGTATGTGGGGGTAAGCTTTAGGATATTCTTGATCCCTTGATCAGGGAACTGAAGAGTGATAAATTCAAAACTGAGTGTCTAGTTCCGCTGTCAGCAGTACTGTTTTGCCTTTGACATCAGTGTGACCAAGATTTGTTTTGGAGAGTTTAGCCGCAAGCCCTGTTTTATAATCAGGTTTGATCTGCACGGCACAGGTCATAATATTTTGCTCTCTAGCTCTTGCTTCATGTCTAGAAATTTAGGCTGAACTAGAATAGTAGATCTTTGTGAAAGGCCATCAGTTTTTCTCTCAAGCAGTGCGGACTCTACTAACAGACCAAGCCCTGCTGCCATTAGGAGGCAAAGTCAGTCTCTCAACAAAGTTAGAGATTAGGAAACCAAGGTGCAAAAGAAACTGAGCAAACATTCAATAAAACCACTTTCCTTGTTCTGAGCAGATTATATTGCTTTATTGATGAAAATGGTTACGCTTTGTTTCAATTTGAATGGTTTCACCGTGTTATGCCTTTATTTGTTAGGTTGTAGAACCATATGCTTTTATAGTTGTTTAACCTGAGGAGAACACTTCCAGCTAAGAACCCTCAAGACAGGAGAATCTCTGTGCTCCTTTTGGGAGCTAGCTTCTCATACATTTAGSGTCATACTGACTGGCAGGAGGGAAAGGAAAGAGGATTTCTGGTATCCTTTGGATGAAGACATATCTAATGGGAACAAGGCACTTTCTGTGTCCATGCCATCCATTTTTGAGCATTTTATATTGTGGGTGCATCTCTGTGGTCTTATTTGTAGTGTGTATCAGTTTCTGAGATCGCTTGGCCAATTATTTTTCAGCTAACTTGTGGAATATTAAGGAACTGTATTTCTGCCAAATGTATATTGATCATTGATAGTTCCTTTTGTCTTTTCATTGAGCGATACTTTTATAATTGATTTATGTATATTTGTAGTGCTGAGGGTAGTACTATTAGGCAACTAAATGAAAAGTGACTTATAACCACTTCATAGTTATGGAAGTTGAATTTTCTTTCTGCTCTGTCTAATATGAAACATGTTTTGTTAATTGGTGCAGTATGAATCATTTTATCTGTCAGTAGTATACAGTATATTAATCTCAGTTCTTAAAGCATGGTTTTATTTGTAGAAGTTTCAGAAACATTAGTGCTATATTTGCTTTATTAGTGTGTTTACCTGTGGTGAACTTTTATTTGTTATGTTTGATGTGCTAAAATGCACAAATGTAATTTATATGCACCTGCATAAAATGTTTTACTTGTGACCTGGGTTTCATTTGTCAAACTGTGCCTTATATTCAGCAAGGAACTAACCCAACAGAAATCAAGGCTTCATATCGTCAAAGACAATATCAAATTGTGTCCCAGAGGAACCCCAGGCCGGGATCCAGGTTGTAGTGTTTTTTATTGGACCTGACTAGAATATTCTGGATTCCTGGTTTTGATTAGGTCAGATTTTCATATTTGTTATGAGTGCTTTATTTCTCATCCTTGAATCTCTTGCATGTGGGTGGACAAGGGAGGCAAACAGATGACTGCATCACTAAAATTTTCCACCTGCCTCCCTCTATTTGGCTCTGCTGTCCAGGCTGGATTACATATCTCTTTTCATGCAATTTTTATCCTCTCCATTCTCTTTACACCTAGTCCCTTGTGCTTGGTGCAAAGGGAGTGCTTTTAATGTTGGTTTTCTTTTTTGTTCATAGATCTTCTGGGAGTGCTGCTTCGTCAGCGTGATATGGACACCAGGTTTTTGTTCTTTTTTTTTAAATAGTTATGTTTTGAGAAGTGTGGGTTACTTTGCATACTTTTTTAGTATATTAGACATCTTATAAAAATTCTAGCAACTTCTCTGTCTGAATAAACTTGATGGATGAACTACTAAGATCTTTTGGTTTAAACAGTACCTGTACTAGTGCACTGGAAAAGATTTCTTTTGGAGCTGTTACAGTCTACAGGGTAAATAATCCACATGGATTAATGTGGCATTTCCTTCATAATCCTATGAATTTTCTGCCTTAAAAATACTTTTATGTTTTTCCTAAGAGTTTTAGTAGAAAAGACCCTTTAATTATGTGTCAATATTTAGAATTATTGTATTGTCATTGCATGCTTTTGTACTTAAGGTGTACAAGTAGAAATAAAATGTGTCATTTTTATACTCCTTTCTTTCTGTGAGTTTTTTGTTTGCTTGTTTGAATTTAGTATCTAGTGCTATGTATTAAGTAATTAGGCCAAGAGGGCAGAATTTTTGTGAATATGCCGGTGCTTAAAAATGTAGACTGCTGTCTGGAAGGATTTTCAAATGTCGTTAAACCATTGCTTAGTTGCCCAGTAGTTGCTTTGGTACTTTAAAAAGTCCCCCTAGGAATGTCTGCTTGCATCTTTCCATATCTCAGTACTGTTGCAAATCTGATTCTAAACGTTTAATTATTCCAAGAAGACATCTCAATGCAGGGGAAGTTAAATTCTTTTGAGAACCAAGACAGTAAATATATGGCAGTATTAGTGAGCTAGTTCTGAGTTGTGTTTCTGAGTTTTCTGAGTTCACAAATGTATTTGGGAATAATATTGGAACCTGTGGAGCCACTTCATTCTGGAATTAATTTTAGCATGCTCTGAGGGAAGAGCATAGTAGATAGCCAAATTTTATTATACTTGCAAAATACAATTTAATTTAATTTTGGAAAACATTTCTCAAGAAACACAGAGTTAATTTCCCATTAGCTAATAAAATCACTTAAGTGTGGTGCGTGCTCAGTTTCTTGAAACTTATTTTGTGTGTTTACTCTACCTCACTTCTTGTTCTGGAATTCTTTTCCCTAGCGTTAGCACAGCTGCATCATCCATTTCCACGGTCCTTTTAACCTCCACTTTTAATTAAAAAAAAATTAAATCAGATGCTGTTTAAAGCTTCCCATTTAGTTTTGGGAAAATAAAAGTTCACATCTAGCTTAAGCGTGTGTGAACAGCTGTTAAAAGCCACAAGCAAAACGATACTTATAAAAGTGGTGGGGGGAATTTTAAGAGCAAGCTGCCAGTTTGTACTTTTCAATAGCTCTTCACTTTCAGCCAAATGGTTTTAACAATAATTTTCTTTGAAAAAAACCCCTGTGTTTTATAGAAGCAGCAGCCCAAGCAGTTAGGCCAGTGGTAATAGGAGGCAACTTGCCATTTCTCTTTAACTTTTTATGGAATTTTTCTTTGAATCTGGGGAAATTGCTCATTAGAGAGGTTGGAGGGGCTGATCCACCCATGCCCACCCACCGTGTAGGTACATCTGTCCCCATCTGATTCTAATGAGGGATCTTGTTCATTGAAATTCTCCAGTTCCAAGACTAAGCATAGAAGGATAATTCTTCCCTCGTACCTTTTTGCCTCAGTCTTTAATAGTCAGACCTGTGATCCTCAGGGTATTCAGCCCCCTGAGCTGGAAGACAGGGACGGAGAGCAGAATATGCCCCCCATAATCCAAGAGGAAGAGGTTRATGACTTGCTATGCCACCTGGATGCTCACAAGTCTATGGGTCCGGATGGGATCCACCCGAGAGTACTGAGGGAGCTGGCGGAGGAGCTTGCCAAGCCGCTCTCCATCATTTACCAGTGGTCCTGGTTAACAGGGGAGGTCCTCGATGACTGGAGGCTTGCCAATGTGACACCCATCTACAAGAARGGCTGGAAGGAGGATCCAGGGAGCTACAGGCCTGTCAGCCTGACCTCGGTGCTGGGGAAGATCATGGAGCGGTTCATCTTGAGGGTGCTCATGAGGCAGGTGCAGGACAACCAGGGGATTGGRCCYAGCCAGCACAGGTTCATGAAGGGCAGGTCCTGCTTGACCAACCTGATCTCCTTCTACGACCGGGTGACCCGCCTAGTGGATGAGAGGAAGGCTGTGGATGTGGTCTACCTGGACTTCAGCAAAGCCTTTGACACTGTCTCCCAGAGCATTCTCCTGGAGAAGCTGGCGGCTCATGGCTTGGACGGGTGTACTCTTTGCTGGGTAAAAAACTGACTGGACGGCCGAGCCCAGAGAGTTGTGGTGAATGGAGGCAAATCCAGTTGGTGGCCGGTCACGAGCGGTGTTCCCCAGGGCTCGGTTTTGGGGCCCGTCTTGTTTAACATCTTTATCAATGATTTGGATGAGGGGGTCGACTGCACCCTCAGTAAGTTCGCAGATGACACCAAGCTGGGYGGGAGTGTTGATCTGCCTGAGGGTAGGAAGGCTCTGCAGAGGGATCTGGACAGGCTGGATCGATGGGCCGAGGCCAATTGCATGAGGTTCAACAAGACCAAGTGCCGGGTCCTGCACTTGGGTCACGACAACCCCAGGCAACGCTACAGGCTTGGGGAAGAGTGGCTGGAAAGCTTCCTGGTGGAAAAGGACCTGGGGGTGCTGGTCGACAGCYGGCTGAACATGAGCCGGCAGTGTGCCCAGGTGGCCAAGAAGGCCAACAGCATCCTGGCCTGTATCAGGAATAGTGTGGCCAGCAGGAGTAGGGAGGTGATCGTGCCCCTGTACTCGGCACTGGTGAGGCCGCACCTTGAATACTGTGTTCAGTTTTGGGCCCCTCACTACAAGAAGGACATTTGAGGGGCTGGAGCGTGTCCAGAGAAGGGCGACGAGGCTGGTGAAGGGTCTGGAGCACAAGTCTTATGAGGAGCGGCTGAGGGAGCTGGGGTTGTTTAGTCTGGAGAAGAGGAGGCTGAGGGGAGACCTTATTGCTCTCTACAGCTACCTGAAAGGAGGCTGTAGTGAGGCGGATGTTGGTCTCTTCTCCCAAGTAACAAGCGATAGGATGAGAGGAAATGGCCTCAAGTTGCGCCAGGGGAGGTTTAAATTGGACATTAGGAAAAATTTCTTCACCGAAAGGGTTGTCAAGCATTGGAACAGGCTGCCCAGGGAAGTGGTGGAGTCACCATCCCTGGAGATGTTCAAAAAACGTGTGGATGTGGCGCTTCAGGACATGGTTTAGTGGGCATGGTGACGTTAGGTTGATGGTTGGACTTGATGATCTTAGAGGTCTTTTCCAACCTTAATGATTCTATGATTCTATGATTCTATATTTTGCAGGCATTATAGTCCTGCTCATGACTTAAGCATTTTGAGGTAATTGTAGGATTTCTTTTTTGAGTCTGATTTACCAAATTTGACTAATTGGTTGGACAGAAACATGCAGGGAATTTATCAGATGTTGAATATTTAAAAGAAAGAGGAAAGATTTAGACCGTTCCTTGTTCAATCCACCTTCTGTACTGTAAGGAGCTTTCAGGAAAAAAAAAATATAGTTCCTTCAAGAACATTTTATTTTTACTGATGAGGAGGAGGGGCTAGAGTATAAAATACTCTGTCACCTAATAACCATGCATATGGATCTCTGGAATTCTTTTGGGCAATTTTCTTTGGGCCTGTCCTAGCTGTTCCATTCCATAAATGAGACATCATTGCTGCAACGCCTTGCCAGATGTATGGTGGCAGTCTGTACGAACAGCCGTGACCAGTCCCACTGTGGTAGGGGGACAATAAGTTCGCTTAGCTCAAGCTTACTGTGTGCACTAATACTCATTCAGAGCATGCACCTCTATGTGGAATTGTCTTCATACTGTTTGGAAGCCTGGCAGATGTATGGCCGTAGCACTGGCCTGGGTTACATGTAGCATATAGGTATAACCGTGTACGTGTGAATGCGACAGAACAAGCGTTGCATGGTAACTTGTGCGGATCCACTGAGGTGAGATGTCCCCTGAGCCACAGGTTCTAATTAAGTCTTTTGACTTTTTTGTGGGGCAGCAGAATGATAATAATCATAAATGCTTTTGAATTTTCTTCAAAGCTGCAATTTTTTTTTTAAATTGAGGTTGTTGAAGTGTCTGTTATCTTTTAATCTTAGCAGATTACAGCCTGTGTTAACTGGTGCCGTCACTAAAATGGTCTGTCTTGGTATTTGTTGCTTTGTTACACTTGTAACTGCTGTGCTGGAGTTTCCACACTTGTGTTATGACTTCAGTATCACTTTTGCCCCCAGCAGGGTGACCTGCAGTGTGGAGCCTAATGTTTTGGGTTTGAAGATTCGGTATGGCTTTCATTTGACACATCTCTCTTTGCAATATGCCCATGTTTTCTTTGCATGGACAACTAGTGAAGATGAGTCGGGTAGCAATGTAAATTCTTTTAAAGTTATTTTGTCATTGTTTTCTGCTTATATGTGTAAGTATGTTATGACTTCATATTATTAGCAAGCAAGAACCAAAAACCTTGTTAATCACTTCCATTTTCTTGGATATCTCATTTTTGTGTTGTTTAGTCAGAATTCCCTAAAAATTTCCCATTATCATTTCTGAAAGGAAAAGAAGAAACAAGTAGAACAAACAAAATGCCAAATGAGTAATTTCCTTCCATTGCAGTGAGTATCTCTGGCACCAAACTGTAAAGCTTTCATAGGACTCTGTGTATGCTGGGATTAGAATTTTGGGTATAAATCACAGAATTATCCTCAAGAATTGGGAAAAGTTTAAGTGGTTCCAATCTACATAGTGCATATAGGAGTGCAATAATAACCAGAGGAATGAAAAAGCTTTTATATGAGGAGGGACAAAATAGATTGAGTTCCTTAGCAGTAGGAAAAAGACAAACAGGTATATAAAACCATGAGAAGAGACCAGAGGACAATTATATAGCATCTTTTCAGTACAAACTTAAGGAAATCTCGTGCCATTTTATTAAACAGCAAGCTTAAAATAAACAGATGAAATTACTTTTTCACATTGTGAATAATTAAATTGTGGAAGTCCTATTCATTGACTGTTGTAGAAGCCAAAAGTGCACATGGGTTCAGAAAGGAACCACAAAGGTTTGTGAAGGGCTGGTCCACCAGCACTTCAGCTGTACGCCTAGCAACCTGGAGATGTAGTGTCAGGCTGAGGAATGCAGATTGTCTGATAGTGAGGTGTGTACCAAGGAATGATCATTGTAGTTGTACTGCCTCAATACCTGCTGTTGACTGCTCCTTGAGGCACGTTACTGGCGTGGATTATACCAGACCTTCAAATATCAGATTTTAAAAAACAAATTCCTGACCTTGAGCTGTTACAACTCCTGCTCTCCCACTCCACCCTCCAAAAAAACCCCCAGAACAGTGAACAAAACACCACCCCTTGCCATTTTGCCATCAGTGCCTTAGGTTGTGTAGCTGTATTTATGTGTATTGCTTTGTAGCTGGTTGGTTGGAACAGTGCAGGTGAGAGAACGTGACCTGGATTCTGGTGGTTGCTCCACAGTCTCTCATTTATTTTTCAATACAACAGTCTTTGGATAAAGTAATTAAGTTGTCTGTGGGATAAAGAGAGGCACTGAGTATCTGAATAATCCCTAGTGATTAATTTTAGGCCCTCAAGGTCTTTACAGTATCTGCTCTTAACAAATTCATCTGTGTTAGTCACGCAGACTCTTCTGAAAACCCCACTTCTTGTCTAGAGTATGTTAAAGAAGTTTGTTTGGCTTAAAAGTTCTGAAAATCTAACGTGTTTAATACATTTTTAAAATATGTTTTAAATGGAAGTGTGATGGTGACACAGTTTTTCAAAGAGTGCTCAATGATGGCCTAAATTAATGTTTAACCATTAACTAAAGTCTCTTTACTATCCTAATTCTGAAAACTTCACCCATGGAAATTATGCCTGCGGAAGCTCCATGCCCTCTTAATGTATATTAGAAGAGGAGGAGTGTACTAAGTCACGAAGAAACTAGGTCATCATCAGGGCCATGCTAAAATTTTAGTAGATAGTATCTTGGGGTTATTTACGAGGGACTTGTTAACTTCTTGACTCGTATTTTCCCTTTCCTTTTCAAACCTAGCAACGGAAGTGCTGCTTATCCTTGAGGACTCCTAACTATAAAAAGTAGAGTGGGTTTGTTTAACTGTTTGAGGTCATGACTGACCAAATGATCTGGGAAAATACACTTTCAGCATCTAAATTCCGCTATAAATCAGATGTAGCTGATTTCTCTAACTTCAATAAAAATTGAACGAAGCAGAAACTGTTAAAATAGTCTTTGGCTTTAGGAAGTTTTAGAAAAACGGTGTTAAAAAGTTCACGAAAAGAAGTCCCATCTGAACCTTAACTTGCTTGCTTAATATTTTCAAATTCAAGTGAATCCTGACAAAATTTTTTAAGAGTGCCTACATGTGTCCAAATCCAGCTGTTCTCAGTGTTGTATTCCCCACAACACTCAGCCCAGTTTGAGGAGGTGGTTTTGCAATTGACTTAACCGAGTTTCACTTTTGTCAGCTGTAGTCGTGGTGGCACTGCACAGAGAGTCGGTTCAGTTCACTGATCCAACCTAAACTGAACAGAACAATGGGAGGAGTTCTTGTTTGAATGAACTCGTGGATTCCTTTTATTCTGCAGTGGTACTATCACATGAGAAGGTTTGGAAGTGCTTGACCAGCGGCACAGGGAAAGCCAGGACCATCCATTTGATTTGCAACTATGTTAACTTAAGCTGCTAAAGAAACTACCACTTTTCTAACTCTAGTTTCAGGCCAGCCCCTTCCACCAAGCTATCTATTTTCTTGATAAAAGTTCTTTTGATGTAGGTTTTTTTTGTTGTATTTTTTTTGTTTTGGTTTGGTTTTTGTGTGTGAGGCAAGAAAGAGGGAATTGGATTGCTCTGCACAGCCAGATGGCCAGGTTAGCTCTGAGAAGAGTATGGACCCTGCTTTGTTAGATCTGTAACAATCAAATTATATACGAAGTACTTTTCTTATTCCTTTGGGTCCTTTGTGCATTATATAGCTTTAAAGTCTTGGACAAAGTTGTTAACGATTTTATTCAGTCCCTTGTAGCTAGCCTGATGAGTTGGTTCCTCTTGCTCATCTGAGACTGATCAATACTGTAAAGTTGCAATATTAGTATATTCTGTCTGAGTGTGTCCACTATTTGATGTTTTTMATTTGTTTGGAAAAATAGTAGATATAAATATGGTAGAAGAGCTTTTGTAGCTTTTCCTCAGTGTCTGAATCAATTATAGCCTCCTGTTAAGTTAACAAAGTTTTGGACCGAAGTGTTCACATCATGGTAGAAATTTATGTCAGGAAGAGCCAAGCTATGTGCTTATTCTACTTGGAGACAAGAACAGTTCTTCAATAAAATGATGAATCAATGATTGATGTATTGATTGAAATTCRGGGTTTTTTTGCCTGGGTGACTAGTTAGTGACAATGAAATATGTGAGTTGGCAAATGTGAAAGAGGTTTGTACAGTCCCACTTCTACTGTCTGGTTTGAAATCATCATATTGTTGAAATAGAAATAGTTTAATTCAGTTCTTTGTAGTCTTTGAAATGCTGTGGGTCAATTTAAGAAATAGCTGATAAATTTATTATCAGTGATCTGAATATGTTTGGTTTTCATTTCTCCTTTTATAGTCAATTAAATTATGTTATATTTTGTTACTAAGCAGTCTTACTTTTTTCTTATAAAAAGTAATTTAATATAAAGTTGAGTTGTGCTATTAATTTTTTTACTGCCAGTTGAAAACAGTTTGGCTTGGTAGTAATTAGTTACAAAAGCTTCCAAATGGAAGAAAAACCGGGCTGCTGTCAAACAGGATTTGATACACATGGAACAGTTAAGCAGTAATAAATTGCCTAGTAACTGAGTAATTTCACTCAGATATGTGCCAATTTTGCCTCTACATTGAAAAAAGTTTGGAAGAAGAACTGATGTTTGAAATTGCTTAATGCTGGAGGTTTATTGTAATAACAATAATACTGACTTGGCCTGATCTTTGAACATTTAAGTCTTGTTTTTATATCCCAGTGAATGATTTCATGTTCATTTATAATTTTTGTTGTGGGAGATCTCCCAGCGGGGTATGAAGGAGAAGCACTAAGTGTCTCCAACTCTTTATTACATCTGCTGGAAGCAACAATGGAATCAGGCATGGAAGGGCCCTGGAGCTGACCTGGGTTGGCTCTGTTACGAGCAAGTAATTCAGAGTATTGGATAAAAGCATCACACTTGAGAGGATAGCCAGTTTTTTAACATGGCTGTTTGGCATGAAATCAACAGAAGGATACCTGTGGAAACAGTCTGTATAGATGGATGAAGCAGCAGCCATCAAGAATGCTGGAGTGGGTCCTGTGAGGAAGTGTTATTTATTAGGTAAATGCTTTTTATAGRAAGAAGTTTTGTATTAATAGTTCATTTCCATGGCTTCATTAAATATATTACTCTGATATATGTTCCTATGCAGTATTTTGAGAACACTGTTTTAGGAACTGCTACGATAAAGCTTTTCACTTGATGTTATAGTATGTCCAGATTTACTATTTTTGGAAGAAATTACTGGTACAACTGTACCTAGCTTACAAGGCACTGTAGAATGTTTGAATTATAGGCAGAACTGCAAATGTGTCTAACATTTTGTGGGGGTTTGGTGGGGGGAAGGTAGGTGTGGKTTTTTTTGTATTCTGTCTATAATTACAGACTGCATCTAATCTCTTAATAAGGAGATATCTGCCTTTAATAACATGAAAAATTTAGTTTTTCATATGCAATAGTGAGACTGACTTTGTTAACTTGCCTGCCCTTTTGAATGCTGATAATGAATTCAGCCCTTCCGAGCTCACGGAGGCTGCAGTTCCACGATTGGTTGGGTTTTGTGGTGAAGCCGGTTTACAGCTTGAATTTAGCACCACTGCCCCACAGGAAATCGGATCTGTGGCTTGATCTGGGTTAAACAGAACATTGCAAAAAGCAATGGCTATTTTTAACGTGGATCAGCTCATTGAGCTTCATAAGCTCGTACGAGTTGCCTGGCCTCCTAAGTAGGTGAGGAGAGAATAGTGCACTGTGACATGAGGGTGGGAACGAACAACCAGGAGTGGGACAGGTTGGTGAGATTTTCCCAGCTTTGGTGCTGGCGTCGGTAAGTCTTGAAACTGTGGCTGGAAAGTCTTACCGTTGACTGCAAAAAGAGACAGATGTGAGTGACTGAAGGTAGAATCTAAGAAATGTTGGATGAGTTTTCATTAAGATCCCAAGACCTTGAGTTGATGAAATTATAATGAGCTTTATATTTTATGGCTGTCAATCTGCTAAATCTTTGTGAATTTTAGAATGATAAATCATTTAGTAGTGTTCTTTTAGTACTTAACTGAAGATGACTATACCTTGTCCTGGGATTGATAAATTCAGTGATGATGTAGTAGATACATCAAAATTAGAGAAAATATTTGAGAGAGATGAAGAAAAGCTGGTCCATCCATGGCTTGCAGATATATTGGACTAGCACCATCTTCTGAATGTTTAGTACATTACAGCTTTGTCTTCACTAAGGTATTAAAGAACATTTAAAAAAAATATTCACTCAACTCTGAATTTCAGTAATCACAGTACTGTAATATCTTTTTTACACTTTATTGAGTTTATGAAATCGTTAAATTAAACCAAAACAAAGAATATCTATAGTTGAATTAGTGAGACATTAAGATTTTTTCCTTTTACACTTTTTTAACCTCTGTCCTAAAAAGTAGACTTAGTATTACAAGGAGGGAAATTATTTTTTGAAAAAAGCTCTTGAAGTCCAGCAATTTGTTGCTAGTAGCTCAGCTAAATAAATCAATTTAAGCAGTTTTTTATGTTGTTTCAGTAATCCTGATAAAAATAATTTCATGTTTAATCAAAGAGRGGTCTGTTATTATTTTTCTGTCAGCAAGTTTTGTTTCAGAGTGCTTGGGCAGTCATTGCAGTTCGGTGTAGGGAAGTTTGGAAACTACGATCAAAACCAGTAATGTGTAATCTGAAGAGAAGCGTATTTTTTGAAGTTAGGCTAGTAGAAATTCATTTGTCCAGAGGAGTTCATATGAACATTTTAAAATATATATATTGCAATCATCATAGTGTTAAAAATATTCTTACAAGATTATGAATCAAGTAATTCTGTGTTTCTCATATGTTGCTCTGTAAAGGGTAGTGTTATATAGGTGAGGGAAAATGTAGATTCTAAACGGTATAACTTTTTTCTTGTTAGTGTTGCTAAAACATTGGCAATTAGAAAATGACATATCACTTGAAACTTGTTTTTTTCAATGAATATGTGTAATTACTGTGTTTGTGAAGGATGCTAGATCCAAAAAGTGAAATATTGTATTTATTACTGGTAGAAACTTTTAAGAATGTGAGAAGTGCTGCAGCTAGAGTTGCAGAGATACAAAACAATCATTACATATTTTTATGCTGTATTGTATTTGAGTTATGGTACATAGTTAATAGAATTGCCATTTCTCCAAGATGGTCACCCTAATGCTATTACTGTGTCATTTATAATTTCATTAGACATTTCATTGTCTAATGCCAGTGTGTTAGAATGTGCCTCTGGGGACTGGAATTCCAGCTGTTGTTGGGCATCCTGGATTACGATTTGTGTGAGTACAGGTTAGCTTGTTTTGTTTTGCTTTCTCAGTGTCGTTCAATAAATAAACCTTTCCCAACTGTGTTCGTGTGCTCTGCTGGTCACTGTGACTGCCCAGTGATTTTTTATAATTGAATTATAGCAAGAAAAATCCAGCTGGGGGTGTTCTGTCCCAGCCATTTTCTCATTTCTCCTTGTCTCCAGGAAATAGCTATTTATAAAGATGTTTGAGTCCAAATTAACAGTTTTAACTTAATAAGTAAAACTAATTGCTATCAAATTTCTTATTGGCACAAAGATTAGGAAGCCTGAATGCAAGTGTTAAAGATGAAAGATGATTTAGTGCACAAAGCAATAAATTCATGGTTCAGTGAAACTTCGTGTGATCTTAAGCAAGGCTTTAAATGTATCTTTTCGTACATTTCATTTTTGCATTTGTAAAAATAAGAATAATATTTGCCTAATTTACTGGGAAGAGAATTAGTCAGCAAATGATTTGTTAGTAATTGCAAAGTGCTTATAAACTGATGATAAGGGCCATGTAAGAATCTGACTGACTGGATAAAAAGCAGCAGTGAACAAACTGTCATCTTTCCAGGAGGAGCTTGTAATCTTAGGACACATTTCTTTGTGGATATTAAAACTAATTAACCAAAGGTGTGAAATAGAGAACATTACAGTCTTGCGAGATGATGCTTTTGAGAGAGAGTGCATTAATGCATTTGCTGAAGCTGGCCTGTTCACTCTCCATACCAGTATGCACAAGTGTTTCATATTCTTTCATTCACACCCCCACTTGATTTCTTAAGCTTACCTTAAGGGCGTATTTATTTATTATTTATTTATTTATTTAGATCTGTACACTGCAGACAGTAAACAGAGATATGTAGTAAAATCATCTGCACAGAGGTCTGTACTGCCACATCTAAACTCCTTGTGCGCAAATTAATGCATTTCAAGTTAACTTGGTCATCTCTTTGCTATGCCACCATCTGCCGTCTAGATATATCTTCAATGTACTTAGGCACTTGAGTTTCAGGGTGGGGAGATGGCAGTCAACACATGCCTTTCATTCTCCTCTCTTGCTTTCTGTGTCCTTATGACACCCTTTTAAAAAGGAAAAAAAAGGCAGAAATGTTCCAATTATGTTTTAATCCTAAAATAATACTACCAGGTGACTCAATTGTGTATTTGTTTAATTATATCATCTTTTTTGAATACTTGTTTCAAAAAATGTCTGCATTAGGGGTAGGGTTAAGGAGTAGAGGTACCTAACAGAAGGGATCAGATTCTAAATACCAGGGTAATCTTAGTCTGTTCAATCAAGTGATAAATGGTTGCAAGACTTTCTGCCCCGAATTTATTGAAAAATGAAAATGGGAAATGTCTAGCTGAGAAAAAAATATTCTTATTTTCTCTTTAACTGTCTCTTCAAGCTGTGTAAGCCAGTCATCTGTCATCTTAGTTTTGAAAAGAAACTTGGGTGTATTCTTTTTTTCTTCATAAGAAATTTTACTTTTGTATGAAAGGATGCCTGCTGTTTGTATTTGCAAAGGTTATATCTTCTTAAAAATGATCTGTCATCTACCAGACGTTATACGTGCTTGTTATTAGAAAAGAATCGGGTCACATTGTGTCCTCTATAGTTAGCTGCACTTGGTGTGCTGAGATGGAGACGTTTGCTTCTGGCTGCTCTTCTTGCTTTTTATTGAAACCTATTTTAAATCTTGGAAATGTTAACCTTATTAACCTTTTGTCTTCCAAAGATGCACAAGAACCTCTGTTTTATAGCTTTAGAAAAAATGCTGTAATCCTTTATTATTTAACAGTATTTTAAAGTCTCATTTAATATGGGATGTTTTTCTTCCATAAATACACATCAAAGAGAACTTGTCATGCTAAATACATTCTTTCTTATTATTTCCTGTGTTAGAACAAACTATTAACATCAACAACCTGATTTTATTGTGTGAAGTACCCTTATTCTAAGAAGCTCATCACAGATTTTGTGTCTTCGTATGTCATTCTTTGAGATGAAATAGAATTCCATATAGGCTTTGTACAAATAAGTGGAGGCCCATAAGAGAGGTATGCATAAAACCAGACAAACCTCACTTCACAGGCAAGATGCCTTTCTGTTTTTAACTGGAGACCTAGGAATTGCTCACCTTTCATTTCCCATGTTAGGCATACATTTTCTTGTCTTGTTTCTGCAGGAATTTGTCTTTTGGTTCGGAAGGAGCTCAGATCATAGATTTGGCATTTATAAAGTTATATTTTTCTTTAATAATTAACGAGCATATTTGCTGATAATTCTAATTTTTTAGAGGAGGAAGTGTTACAGTGCTTTATGTAAATTACAAGAGTTTTTAAGCCATTTTTTTTTTTTTTTTGCTTTCTGAAACCAGTAATTTCCTGCTGTAGCTGGAAATGTTAAGTATAGTTTTTTAAGTATTAAAGTGCAGCATCAGCTATTATTATTCTGCCTGAGCAAGTCTTCTAATACGACGTTTGATTTGTTACTGTGTCCTCATGGGGAAGCATCAGCAGTAGAGTGTACATGACAGTGAGAAAGTAAACACATGCTTGCAATCAAATTAATGTATTTCATCTGTCTTCAACTAATAACAATCTGTCATGCTATCTAGCTGAGAAGGGGCATAAACAGTTTATTTTGTGTTTGGAATAACTTCCTGGAGGTAGTTAATATGACATGTAGTTTGTCTGACATGAGTATAACCAGATCAACACTCTAGATGTTTTCTTGATAACCTAAAAAAATTACTGAGAAAATCTGTGCTGGAACTGTATTTATATTTCGTTTTTAGCTTCCCTAAATTAGAGTAGTGGCACAGTTTTCAGGACTTCTATGAAAGAGTTTTCTTTTCTTGGCAGTTATACAATTTTAGTGTGAGAAAAAGGTTGGAAGTATTAATAAAAATTTAAATACAAAAAGCTTCAGTTTGCACTCTGACATTTAGGTTTGAATATTCAAGAAGTATGTGCTGTAATAATTTAAAAGTACCAAATCAAAATTGATTTTTAAAAAGCTAGGTAATACACAAAGTCTGATAGTATTGCAGACTTGATACAATTTGTTGTCAGATTAATTTATTATTATTTCTGCATAATTCTGGATATGTCATTATATCAGATAATATTATTATYAATAACATCAGATGTTTGTTATATCAGATGAATTTTTAATTTGCACAGAAAGAACCTTTGTGTCTAATTAGAAAATGAAAGTGCACTTGCTTGAAGTTCTAAGTAACCCATTCAAATATTCTTTAAAAACTAAGGCATAATGAAATAGCTCCATCTTTTAGTGGGAAAGCAGTAGGTTACGAGTAAGCTGAGCAATAAAAAGCTAGGGAAGTTCTTTTTGTTGCCTTTTTTTTCTATTTTCTTTAGAGTAATAGCAGAATTAGAATTAAAACTGGGTAATATTGCTTATGGCAGAAGAGGCCTGAGAGGGGTTCCTTGTGGCCAGAGCTGTGGGACCAGCCAAGCTGTGCTCTGCTGAGGTGCTATGGGGCAGAGGTCTGGTGAACTGGGCAGTAAATCCTGTTACCCAGAATGCTGCTCCCAATATTCATCATGATTTCTGTTTTATTCTTTAGAATAGTGGATATTTGGGCACATCTTACAGGAATCCCATTTTTATTCCCTTTTTCATGCACTTTGGCTTATGCATGGGAGAAGCAGAACCTTCACACTCTGAAATTAAACTGACTGCGCTTGTTGAGCAGTGTATACTGCGTGAAGATATTACTGTATAATAGTATTGTCTTCATCGCTCTGTTAGGTTTTCAGGTGCTCAAGCTAGGTTTGTTCTTAAGAAACCAGGCTGGAATAATACCAAAAAATAGGATAAAAAAGAGATCGTCATATACAGCTCCCTTTTTTATGACCCTGGAGTATTTTCAGAAGAGAAAATATGTACATAATTTTAAGCACATGTAAATCAAATTAATAAATTATTAAAGCATTTTACTTGTCATGTCTGTGTGGGCTAATCGTGATAGCTCATTATTTAAACATTATGTAATTGTATACCTTGTGTGAACAGCTGCAAATACTTTGCAGAAAGATTTATATTTCTTTTTTTGCAGCATACTATAAAAGAATATATTTTTGTGCAGTACCGTAGATTAATATAGATGTTTACTTATAACTTTAAAACTATCCTTGATTATATTAAAATATGAAATAGTTACAATATGTGTGATAATGACCAAACTAGATAGTTGTAAATTCATTTATGTGTTAATACCAATTTTAATAGCAAATACTGTAATTATCAATAAAATAAAAAGTTTAGCTTAAACAGGAGAACTGCCCCTTTGTAACAGATTCCCCCACAGTTATTGCAATTGCAAGCTCTGAAAGTGAAAGACACCCAGATTTGGGTGGAGAGGCGTCCCTTTACTGGAATTCTCTGAACTGTCTCTTTCATGTTTCTTTTCATACATATGGTTTAGAAAATGGTTAGGTTAGTTATCACTGGTGTAATCATTTAAAATGGCTGTGTAGTGCCTTATAGTTTACAAGTGTAATCTCACAATCTAGGAGGAATGCCAACAAACTATTAAACATTCAGACTTGCTTAACATGCATTATGCATGCCACTCAGCTGTTTATGCCATTCTGGACAAGTACTGTCACTATTTTTTCAGCTTCCTGGAAGTACTTGTACAAGTTATATATTTGTGTTTCTTCCAGAATTACCTGAAAGGAAGATTCATGCAAAATGGATGTTTTCCGACTTTAAAAAATTGTAGTTTTACATGGAGTTCTTATCCAGTGATAAGAACTCCATGTTATGAAAGAAGAGACTGGCAGCCCTGTGGGAAGGGGAGATAAATAGCATGAGTAGCAGCCTTCGCATTCTGGATAAATGATGTTCTGTTGTCTTTTTAGAGTATGTGCAGTTATTGGCTTGAGTGACAAGATTTAAATAAAAATACACTATTATTACATTTTCGGCATTTTGAAAGATTATAAAGCCAGAACATTCATAATTCTTCTAACTGATGATACATATTTTAAAATACTTACTGGCTCCCTGTTGTATTACTCTGGTAAAGTGTTACACATATTTTTATGTAATTAATTTTGAGACAATACAGCTGTGGGATTTGATATCACACTTTATTTCTTGAAGCAAACTCTGGCGAGCTGATTATATTTGTTCTAGTTCATTTGAGTGAAGCAGGTGAGCTAAAGTAGTATTTAAGCTGCTTGACTATTGGTTTTCCACATACATGTGGTGTAATGGAATGGAAATGCTCATTTGTCCCTGCACAGTGGTGCTACGTGGCTTGTTGCAAGCCTTTTTTTATCTTAAAGGAATGGTACGTATATCTAAATAGTGTAAGAGAAACAGTATGGCATTAATTCATTTACCATTAGTGGTTTCAGAGTCTCATGTCAAAGACAGCAGAATTATTCAATCAAGACTGAATTGCTATTGAATGGCTGCATGTGGGTAGATTGTAAAGCACCCTTTTGTGTTTTACCTAGTACTTTCTAGTGTTTTTCTATTCCCTTGCTACTACCCAATAAACTAAAATTTCAGTGACTGACTCTTAATTTCTCAAGTAAAGTTATATAGAGATTTGACTTTGAGTAACTATTTATACCGTCGCAAGTGTTTGCTCAGAATTTTTGTATCATTTGATATCCAGCCTTGCAGACAGTCATTTAAAATATGGTGTCCTTTTCCATTTTGAGTTAGCACTATCAGCTTTTCACTGCAAGTAAGTGATGTATAGCTGCAATTCAAAGGATAATGAAAATGTTTGTATAAATCACCTGAAGATGTGATCTAATCAAATCTCTCTGGTCCTAACTTAAAATGACTATTCTGTCCTTGTCTTCTTTGAAATGTCACTTGCTCTACCCAAAGGTGACCATGATTGTGTTTACATCTTTCTCCTTACATAGATTCTGCAGTTTTCTTCTTACCTGTTTTTTTCTCACATCTTCAGGAATGCCTTAGAGGAAGTATCTTCTGGATTTCCGTGGGAGTTTCATACTTGTCTCCTAGATTCTGTTTTCTTGTTTCACCTCACCAGATCTCTGTTTAGTCTCACCTACAGATCAAAATTGAACTCTCGAGAGTTCATGAGAAACAAGTCTTTTAGCAAGCCTTACCTGCTTTAGCTACAGCAGACACTGATCTCTGCTGGTTTCATCTACGAGGTGAGATTTTTCACTTGGATCTGTCTGGCTTGGTGGAAGTCATGTCTGAATTCCTGAAGTTCCTAATGTATTTACATTGTGCCAGTATCTTTATGGGATACCCGTACATACAAATGCGTATAGATCTGTTAGTTATGGAGCAGCAATTTTTCTTGCTAGCTTTAACTGAAATGACTCTTCACACCAGACAAGCTTAAAGGTGAATGTTTGGTTTGATCCTGGAGAAACAAAAGGTTGAGCTCCTGACTAGTTAGTTAGAAACAGACTTGCAGAAGAGGACAACTAAGACAATGGAGATAAATTTTTGGAGAATATCTGGCAACCATGGTTTTTTTGTGTAGTTGTCACACGAGCTTTTTAGTGTGTATTTCAGGCATAAAAATGAGCAAATGGCAGCATCCCGTATTGTGGATGCTTTTTTCTTAGAATGGGACTTCAAAATTACTTTGGGGGTTGATGAGCCCCTTTTTTTCTGTCCTCACCAGGCCGATCGGAAACAATGCTATGACCTATCTTTCTCCCATTGCTCATGATGTCCCTCTGCTTCTCCTGATTTCAGTTTTCATGTGGTTTATTTAAGAAGCATTCCATTTAATGCAAATATACTAAGTGGTTCCTGTATAGTCAAGGAATTAGCAATGTTCTTGTACTCCTTTGACATTTTAACTGTTGCTTTGCTAACTTCTACTTTAACTGCCATTCCTGTTGGTCCCATTTTTAAGACATTTAGAATTTTAGAAATGATAGATCAAAGAAATGCTCTCAGTGCATTCTGTAAAATTTACACATCTTGGGGTTGCTTTAGCTTTTCATGATCAGAAGACACAATTTATTAATGTAGATAGTAGAGTTTGTATCCAAGCACTTAATCCAAAGTACTGATTTGTAACATTTGTGTGCTTTAGAGATTCACTGTTTGCAAATAGTTAAATCTCTTTTCACTTTCAAACTAAAATCCTTGTGTCTCCTTTAGACATCCCATTGTGAGGTTCTAGCCATCAGTTTAAATTCTGCTTGGTAAAAATGGACCTAGTAATTTTCCCCTGCTGTTGTCTTTGTCATTCACTTCAGATGAGGAGGTTGGCTGTACCATCTGGCACGTAAACTTTGCTTTGGGCCTTTCTCTAACTGTTTGTGTTTGATGTGTGTCCAAATCTTGCAGATTCTTTCTTTGAGACCTTTGTTAGATATGGCCTATTATAACCATTACCACAGTTAAGAAGTTCTTATTTTGCATCTTAATTTCAGTAATTCCTTTTTCTTGGCCAATGCAATGTTATCTAGTCATTTAGAATATTCTGCAAGATCATTTTCCTGCTTTGTAAAATCAAACTGTATTTATATATCTGATTCTCTTTCTTTCTATCCAAAACTTATTTGTCTTTGCCTTTAAACTTTTCATGGCTTAAGTGCATTCTAGTATCATCCTTCATCCGAAGATATCTATTCCTGCTGTTAATTGGCTCATCAAACCAGTGCACATTGGCCAGCTGTTAGTTTTCTTTCTATAAAGTCCCTGCATTCCTTATAAACATCTTTTTAGAAAATAATTTTTCTCCTCCAAATCCCTCCTTGAAGTCTTTTTGCTGTGATGTCTAAATAAAATCTGGGCAAGACTTATCTCCTGGTGTGCTAAGAATTCTGCCTGTCGAGCTGACCAATGTCAGATGTTCAAAAAAAAGGACTGGAGGGTAACTATTCACTGTATTTTAGCTGATCTTCAGTAACTGCCTATGATTGTGCCCTTAGCCTGTGGCAATGCAAAGTAATTTGAGTTAGCATAATCGTCTTTCATTTCGTTGCAAACTGCAACTTTTTATAGTTAAATATTTATTAATGCTTAAAACCCTTTTCTTGTATGAAAACTGTGCCCTCTTTCATTGAGAGCTAATGTAACGTGAATTGCCTTGTATTTACTGTGGGCTCAGAGTGTGCACATGGACAGTTACCTGGCAGTTATCTAGCATAACAGTAACCGTACAGTTCACAGCAGACTGCCCATAATTCAGAATGCACAAGGTGAAATACTTGTAAGTGGGGAGAGGGACTGAGCATTACACAAAATTCAGAAACATAATTTCACCTTTATTTTCATTTCCAGTCTGTTAGATTCTAGGATCTTGTGTACTTTTAATTTCTCTACTGTAGTAAAGTATATGCTCCACTGACCATATATTATTCTTGATGTTTCTTCAAATAGAAAATAGGAGGCATTTGAGGATATGATTTCCAATATGACAGTGGCATTTTCTTCCTGCAAATTCATCAACCTTTCAGCATGCTTTTGTGTTCTCCCACTCCCTATTCTTTCCTTCCTGGGAAAGAGAGTTTGAGAGAGATTGTAACTTGTGAGCTTGTCTTTATGGACTTACATAAGCATGTCATGGTATTTTAGAGGGATACAGTGTAAATGCTATCTATCCATCTATTTATTTTTATTGTAATCGTGTGTAGGTTTTTGGAGTTCGGGTATAGTCAAAGAAATACAGTGAGTGAGATTTGGAGGTGGGGTTAAGGTTCCTTTAAGAGCTCATCAAATAAAAATAAAGAGAATATGTATTTATTTTTCCCAAAAGAGTAATCTCACTGTTGTGTTTTCCCAGCTGCACTTAGAGCTAATAAGTGAAGAGTAAAAGTAATAGTTAATAATGATACAGTTCAGGGAGTATGCTGTATTTTATTCTTAAAAGTGTTTCAACAGAGGCTCTCTTCTGGTAGTTATTTTTCAGGAAAAAAGTTAAGTATCTGTTACATAGACTGCATGAGTTTTTAACAAAATTGTTATCTACTCTGGGTTTTATCTTAGTAAATATATTTGTTCTTCCTATTTTTTACGAAACTATATATTCTACGTTTAGTATTATGAAAAACTGTACTACAAACATTAGTGTTAATAGCTTAGTATTTTAGTCCTTCACAAATTAATGCCTGTGGTAACTGGATGATTTTAGGCCTGTTCTTATAAACAAGGCCTTACTGATGTGCAAGGAACAGTAATATGTGGCAAAAACTCCACATTAACCAAGGTAAGCAGTATAAATGGGGTGTAGGAATCCCCTGTTAGACTAAAAATCTCCAAGAGAAAATCTCCAGAGCCTACAAATTAAAGACCTCCAATATCATTTTAAAATAAAGCCTTTTATGTAGTAGGAGAGCATTTTTTCAGCTGATAATCAAATGACACTATTATGCAGGCTTACTAGATTTGCAAATTTACAAGTTTTTACAAGTCAGTTGGGTCCCTTCCTCAGGAAATCAGTTTAAGTTTTTTTTTCCTGTATTGACTCAAAGAGCCTGGTTGTCCTTAAATCCTTCTGAATATATTTGCCTTATAATTTGATGGCATTGAGTCAACACCCTTATAGGAACTGTAATGCAATAAAAAGAGAAACTGTTCAATATAGTTTCCAGTTACCTTAGGATCAGATTTGGAGAAACAGGAATGTACACAATAAAACCTGTGCAAGACTTGAGTTCCGTGTTGTTTTGGAAGCAACTAGTGCTTTTCAACATAAAATACCATTTGAAAGCTTTGCTCTGCTTCCAATGGTTGTAAAATGATAAAAATGAAAATGCATGTGACTCTTGAAATATGCATTTTGCTGTTTTTAATTTTCTGAACCATACTTTTGTGGAATTGAAAACTTCATATACAAGTAACTAAGCATCAATGTTTTTACTCAGTTCATTTTTTATTATAGTGAATGTTTTTGCTCTACCATGTTCTGCAGTAAAATTCTTAATAACTCATTTACATTTTTTACTTAGAAAAAATACGTAGATTCAGATGTGCTTGGTGAACTCTATTTTGTAAAAGTCTTTAGATTACACTGGAATCTCCAATATGCATTATGCTTGCAAACAGAATGCGCAAAATTTAGTTCTGTCTCAGGTTTTTGTATGTAGTTAGCAGTGAAGTTGTTACAGATTTCTTTTTTGTATTCAGAAAAAAATTTGTCCTTTATTTCAGATATGAATTTGTTGCATTTGACCATATAATTTTAATTGTAGTTTCATTTTAGTTTTGCAAATAAAAATAATCTGAGGTAAGTAGTTATTTTTATTTTGGAAAATGATTATAAAAAGAAAGAAACTTGTATTTGCATACATCTGTAACGGAAAAGATTACATCTGATGTGTTTCCAATGAATAATTTCTAAGACAGGTAACTAAATGGGCTCCATTGTAGTAATTTTTCCTTTTTTCAACTTATTTTTAGTTGACTTGGAGCATATGCGCACAGTGAAAGTTGACAAACACCAGCGATTTTGTCAGGAAAACAATTTCAGTAGCCACTTCGTGTCGGCCAAGACAGGAGATTCTGTAAGTAAGAAAAGTAAAATCCTTGTAGATGTCTTTTTTTTTTTTTTTTTTTTTTTTTTTTTTTTTTTAAGAAAGCCATTAATCTGGAATATAATGTAGCAGATTTATTTATTTGATGTTCACATATCACACCATTGAGAACTTTGGCTGCTGCAGGTCCTTTTTGCCTACCTACTTGCATGAAAAATAGATCTTTGTATAAGTGTATATGTTCTTTATTAATTACAGTGGCTTCTTATCTGATTTGCAGTTTGAGGTATAGATTTTAATATGGAAATGGTCTAGCTTATACATCAGCATAAGAACTGAGACCAGCTGGATCTCTGCTTGCTGTCAGCCTGTAGTTAAATGTATTCCTTCGATCCAGGTGGAGTCCCATCTATAGACCATCAATATAGAAACTTTCAACAGTTGATAATGTCACAAGACCCTGTTGTGATAAAAGTTTTTAATATGGGTCTTGAGCCATGAGAGACACTCCCTCTGCAGGTCCATTGAAATTTGAACATTCTGCTATTTATAATGCTTTGCAGAGCACATTTTTGAACAATCTTTTGACTCTGAGCTAACTGGGTTATTTGTTTTAGTTGGAAGCCTATGGAAGAAAAGGTTCTTTGTCAGTTGACTGTATCAGTTAAATTAAATCACACTGTATTGTTTTGCTTGATTTCTGTAACATGCCTAATGACTTCGTCATTCCCATAAAACAGTCCTGTATCTGTCTCCTATTTATGACATATAATTTACTTTGTTTTTATGTTATTGAATGGTAAGACCATGTTCAATTTTGTGGAAGTATAAATCTGTAACACAAATGGAATAATTTGTTGTTTTAAGATCTTTGATGAAACTTCTACATTGGACTGCCTGATTTTATAAGATAATAGTTATTCTGTAAAGTCTAACAATATTGCTGTTACAAATGCAGTGAGTCCTGTTTCTCCTTATAGTTTGTGTTAAATCTTTGGCATAAATTTTTGTTTGAAGTGTGAAAATTCAAGCTTTTTATGCTAGAAACAGAAGAAAAATTTTATAATACTTCAGTCAATGAAGCGTGCATTTGATAAAATGTATTCCTTTCTCAAGGAGACAACCTTTTTGTGGGATTTGGTAATACGAAGGAAAAGCAGTTCTTTTTATAAGGTTGATGTATTTAACATTACAAATCATGAAGGAATCTTTATTACATCTTTTCAGTTGATTAATGAATTACAGCAGCATCCCACTATATATACTGATTGTACTTTTTTTTAACCTGCTGTTTAAAACCAAAAGTAAATCTGAACATACCTAGAAAGCATTAACCAGAAATCTCTGTTTAAATATCTACTAACAAAAGAAGGTACGAGGTATAGTTTACAGTAGTTCATTTTTAGTTTCAATATAGATTTGAATTAACTCTTTCACTGTTACAGCACACTGACCTTTCAAAATCTTCATGTATTTGGGTAGTTGTGCAGGAAAGACAGAGTGTTTACCTTAGACAATGATTTAAGAAGAGGCCATCCATTGCTACCGCGGATATAGACTAGAGGAGTCTTAAATACTCAGTTAAGATAAATGAAGTGATTTGTTTTGTTTACCTCGGATCTTTCCAGCAGACTTGTTTGCAAAAGATAATTTTATGTACATAGAAAAGCCCAAAATTCTCAGGGGAGAAAAACTCTCATGAAAGATTTAGTATAGCTAACGGTCTTACTGTCCATCAAATTGCATAACTAAAGCACTGAACTCGTGCCTGATGTTTTGTGCACAAAGCATCCTCATGGCAGGTGATCCAGCTCAGTACACCTGAGGGCCTGGTGTGGGTTAAAGTAGGTCTCTGGAAAAGGTGAGCCTGTTCAGGATTTCCTTTCTGGCTGTGTGGATGCTAGTAGAATAGACCAGTACTAGACCAAGTAGTTAGAGAAAGAGAAATTATTTTGGAAGCTACCATGGCTTGTTGGTTGTGCCACTAATTTGTTACTAGATTCCATGTCAGGTGTAAGAAGAGAGTGTGTAAATGGTATTTTTTTGAATTTTCATTGAAAATGACTAAACCCACTTACATAGGCCTTAGCTTTTGGGGGTGACAGCTGCATGATGAAAACCAATGTTTTTTAGTAGTTTAGATTGTGAACTCAGTCAAATAACCATGTAGATAAAATATAATGTGTAGCTTGACAATACAGTGTTCAGCAGCAGTGCAAGCTTAAGCTTCTTCTCCTTAACATTGGTTGTGTTCTTTAATCTCATTTAAAATGCAGCTGTCTAAACAGTAAGATTGGTGGACTGGATTGAGATGAAGTAAAGGAGTTATTTAAGATAGCATTGCCACCCTGTGTTATCTGTCAAGCCATGTCCAAAGCCTAACTCTGCTAGGCTGGTGCATGCTGTACACCATCTTGCTTGTTTCCTAGATAACTTCTGTTCAGTATAACACTCAGAATGTTTTGCAAGACTTCAGAACAAATGTATCATTGCTTGGCTTTCGTATTGCTAATGTTTTTAAGCGTGTGCAGTAGACGTTTTGGTGATGTTGATGCACAGTTCTGTTGTGAGAAAATTGAGAACAATTTCAGAAACCTACATCTCTATTGCACAATACACTGGTAATATATTTTTTTGCTTAACATTACTGAATACCCTTATTCATATTTTATAGCACTGAGAGTAGTATTTGAGAGGTGGGTTGTGTAAAGGCTTGTTTAAACTTAGGTCTCTGGAGGCAGAGTAGAAGTGTTGCTTAACAATCCAGCATACTGTTCATTCCTTGTACCATTGTTGAGTTATTTTCTCCAATTTTTAAACAAAATTGAACGTACCAGATGAGGTTATTTTCAGATCTGTTTTGCACAGGTCATAATTTTGTATATCTCATTGTTTACAGTTCAAGAATGGTTTGATATATTTGAAAGAACCTCAAGGATGTCTGTTTTTAATCATTTAAATGCAATTTAATTTTTTTCCATAGGTCTTCCTGTGTTTTCAGAGAATTGCTGCTGACATACTTGGCATCAAATTAAACAAAGCAGAATTGGAACAATCACAGGTGATTTTCCACAAATACATGTTTTTTCTTAGTATTTTATTTAGTATTGAAAAAATAATCTCATTGCAGATTAATAACTGTCCTTTAAAGCAAGCTGCATCTGTTGTTCTGAAGACAATTATTGACTTTCACAACAGCATGTTTTAAATGTAATAATTCTTTATTTATCCATCATGATAAACCTGCTGAAAGAAGAAAATGTATCTTCAAAAAATTAGGAAAAAACTTCAGTTTGAGAGCTGTTTGTTTAAAAACAGTACTTAAAATTGTTTTAGAAATTAAAACCTCTCTATATGTATGCATATACAGGTATCATGGAAGACACTCTTATATATACATTAATTACTGTGCATTGAATTCAGATATGGTTTTTATGAGAATTGTTCTTGTTTAATTCTTTACATATTTAAAAACAAATTTTATTTTAGAACAGTACAAATTTAAGTGATAGAAGGCATAAGCTTCTGTGAGTGGAAATGTTCTAAATCAATCTTCATTGTAGTCATACAGGAAAAAATATTATTTGTCAGTCACAGAGTCAGGAATTAACTGTGTCAAATCCTGTGTTTGGTTAATCTCAGATTTTAGTTTTCATCGTGTGCCTGTAAAATACAGGACAAGAATACTTTCCTCAGTAGTGACTGTCTGCCTTGGCGAAGGAATATTGACTTTGTAGTCACTATTTCCCATTTTATTCTGATGTGCAGATGAGAAACAAGTCCTATTCTGGTTCAGCATACGCATTCTCAGCAGCAGGCAGACCTGTGGAATCGTGCGTTGGGGTAGCTATTACGGCTCCCTGGCATCTGCAATTATTTTTTTCAYTGTACCAGTCCGAAATAATCTCCCCCTAAAGGAGCTGCATAGTTTCTGCCCTTGCATTTTGTGTTTTATTCTTTGCATTATGAGTGTTATCTTGGGGATTTTCTGCCATTTCCTCTGCAGTAAGAAAAGGCTGAGAGAGAGGAGAATGTTTCCCAGCAGTAGGTGGGAAGGTCATCAAGAAGGTTGTCCCCTGTTCTCTTATATTGGTTGGCAGTGTGTTAGGCATGTGAATATAGCGATTTCACTGTGAGCGCATGGCAAAACCCAGCTGCATGTCCTGCTCTGAACTGTAGCAGAGCTTTGTTGCGGTTCATGCTGTTCAGTAATTGATATAGGCAAAATAGCTCTAATGAGAACATTGTTTTATGACCTTACATATTAGTGGCAAAAAGATGTTTTCACTGTTTTTAAAAATTAGAACTATAACTATGTTCATTAAAATGTAAGCACTTGCTTAACTGTATCCTCCAGAGTTGGAAGTCACTTATTTTTTATCAGTGAAAGTTAGGAGATGAAAAATTGTTCAAATAAGCAATCAAGCAAGAGCTTTTCTAATATAACCCCTTTTCCCTTACCACCTCCTTCTTCCTAGTTCCTACTTCTAAAAATAATTTTCCTGCCAGGAAGACTGTGTGCGTAGGTTTAAACCAAAAAGATTTTATACAAATCCAGTTTCAGAAACCTTGAAAACAAAGATTATACTACTGAGGCAACCTTTRCTATATAATGACGTTTGAGATTACAATACGCTTATATTATTGAACCAAAATGTAGCTGTTCTAGTGGTGTAATATCCTGGAACTGCTAGTTACTACCAACATTAAACAAGTACCACAAAGTAAGTCAACAAGTTTATTTAAAAGAAAGGCAAAACATTTCTTATGTACAGCTTGGTTTCCTGCTTTTTGAAATATACAATAAATAATGTAATTTCTGAAAGTGTTTTGCCACAGCAGTGTTTACAATCTGTGTTGAAGTGGTTAACTAGAAAACTGTATTGCAAACAGTAAAATGGTAAAATACATTTACACTGCTTACCTAACAAGCAAAGCTAAGGAGCTTTGAAAAGCTGTAATTTATAGGTAGAGAAATATTGTGTCTTTTCAATGATCTTTTACTACTAAGGCACCATCCATCTATTGTTCTGAGCTCTGTGATTATTTGCATATAAATAATTCAGCACATAATGAGTTCTTCAATTTTTCTTTGGTTGTTTAGCTAGCATCGGAACATCAGTCTTAGACCACTCTGTGCTGTGTGGTGTTGTGTTCTGGTAACTCAGGTGTAAGCTTGTAGATACCTTAAATTAAAAAGAGAATATGAGAAGTGGGGTTATACAGAAAATTGTAGATTTCTAAAGAAAGTGTCTATTTTTAGGTTGTTTTTAAAGTAAGAACTCTATATAGCCCTGACTCAGAGTACATAACTTTCCGTGTCAAATTGGTATCGGCTTTAAGTAGGCTTCTTCCTACCTTAGTACTGTAATTACGATTTTTAACTTTGTTGAGCAGATCATTGAAATATGCAATATGTGGATCAGACAAAGTCGATATTACGCAAATTGGAGTAGCAATAACCTATAAATAGTTAATATGCATAAATTAAATACCCACTGTGGCCTACACATTACTGTTAATGTGAATCCAAGCTATAGTGATAAAAAAAAAGGTAAAAAACCCCCCGAGAAACTGAGAACAACAAGAAAAAACTGAAAACAGAAGTAGAAGCAAAGCTGGTAAATGGAGTTGGATGGAAGAGAACAATTTCATTGTCGCCGTTCAGGTACAGCAGAAGTCACTGCGTGGTTACGCTGTGCATGTAGCTGAAGAGTGAGAGCTGGAAAGCAGCTGCCTGACTTTGCAAGGTTCTGCTAAGCAAGCGTAGTTTCAATCTATTCTGAACAAGCAATAGTTCTTTGTTACAAGTAAAATGTTTGCTTCCTTTCAGAGTGCTATTTTGCGTGGGCCATAGGAATTGCCCAAATTTAAGTTAGTGAGAAACCAATGGGAATTGTATTGGAGCGTCTGTCTGTTAGCTGTATTAAGGTTCATGGTTGTATGGAACCAAATACCTTGGTCACTTCTTAAGATAGGAAAGGTAAAGTCTCTACATAACATTGGATGAGGAAAACTTTAACCTTCATATTCTCAGGGAGATGAATAGAAGGACATTTCTTGAGAGAAATTTATTAGTCTGCAGTGGAAAAGACTAATTGAAGTAATGTGTTGACGCTGTTTCCCAAAAGCATGGAGCTGGTCTCTTGGCTGGAAGGAGGTGGTGTTAGATGATGTTGCCATTACTAGGTTTCTAGTTTACCACAGACTTTTTGCATGACAGGTACAGGTTCCTTAGTGTGGTGGTGGGTTTTTTTTTTTTTTTCTTCCCCATCTGTAAAATGGGCACAGGGTTTCCTGAAATTGTGGAACAGTTATGTGAATGTGTTCCTTAAAATTTTTAGGCATTTAGTACTCTAGCTATTGGACTATAAAAGTAGATAGATAGATGGATGCTAGATAAATGCTATAAAGAAACAAATAAAAAAATACAATAGTAATTTTAGTATACAATAGTAAAATAGTAAATGTGACTCATCCTTAAATCAGTAAGTATGCAAGTGTTGACTTAGGCTTAATTTTTAAACAAAGAGTAAAATACATTTTAGTTTTTACAAATGTGCACTATTCACACGCTGGATTATATCTTTGAATTTTCCATATTTTGTGTAATGTGAGGTTTCCTCATTTTGAAAAATGAGAAGGTTGTTGCTTGAATGTTTGTCAGAGAACATCAGATGTCTTCATTCAATCTAGGTGGTAACAAAGTGTAAGATGAAATACTGTTTGTGTAAAATGCCAACAATGAAATGCCAATATGTGAATTATGCTTTAATATGCATTCCTTCATTATTACTGATTGTCTAATATTGAGAATACCTTTAAAATTATTTCTTGCATTTTTGATTTTATGCCTGAAGATCACATTTCTTGTGTTTAAAATCAATTTATAATTGTCACAGTCACTAGGAAGATCTTGGAAGTGACTCACAGTTGGTTAGAAATAAGTAATAGGAATCCCAAACACATTATTTTAACTTGTATGAATTTGTGGGGCTTGACTCATGACTTATGAGCTTTGATGACTGGCAGAACTGCAGAAGCTCTGGTGAAAAGTGGAGGGGTTCTTGGTCCCCTTCAAATTAACAGCAAAACTTCTGTTAATTAACTGCAAGAACAAGCCTTAGAAATGGAATGATTTGCCATGCATTGTTTTAGAAAACAGCTGCAGCAGTTTGGGGTGTTAATGCAACCCAAGCTATTTGTTACTGCCCTTTTGCTGGACTTTATCACTCCCACAGCAGAATCAGAAAATGGAAGGTGATCATGTGCCTTGGGCACATCAGGGTGAAGTTGAGCAGCTTAGCTTAAACTGCTGCTGAAAGTTGTTTTTAAGTGAAGCTTCCAGACTTTGTGCTGAAGGGGATGAGGTGCAAGTACATGTTGTATCCCACCAGCTCTCCTTTGGCAGCAGTGATCTCCAGCAGAGGAATAGGACAGACATTGGGGGGTGGTAAGTTTTTAAACTATTTCAGCTAGAGCTACTAAACCTTGTCTGTTAACATGCTTAGATGACTGTTAATCAAACCTTTATTTGGTCAAAACTGTGGTGAAACAAAGAACTAGATTACTCTTTATGCGTGACTGGAAAGTAGAGCATGTTTTTGAAGTAAGAAAACTGCAGATTCTGACTTATTTTCAATCCTCAAAATACTCTCCTTTAAATTGCAAGGTTCTGATCAAATTTGAGGAAATAGCTCCTTCACTAATCAAATGGTTTTCTTTCTGTATTTTTTTACTTTCAACCTTAGTGTAAAAACTGCATGGGGTACAGCTTTGTTCCTTGGCGTTGGCAAGGGCTAGCATTTTTGTAAGTGATGTGTAGTTTTCTCTTTAACTAAATGCCAGCTCAGCAGACCTAGGGTGTGTGTGCCAGCTTTGTACAATAAAATGTTTGGCAGATAAGTCAGATCTGGAATTCAGAGCACCTGCTCCAAGAAAGGTTATTTCTCATTATTGACAGTCATTTGAACCATGGCAATGATGTGCGTGACGTAGAAACTGATACAAAGCAGCCCAAATTTTTAATTACCATGAAGTTAATAAAAGAAATGTTGCAGTGGTATTTTTTTACTCTCACTTGGATGAAATTCCTTTAGAAAATCCAAGTCATTTATGATAGTCAGTTTCTTGCTACAGCGTGCCTAAGCATAGGGCACTAACCTGCCTGTGTTTACAGGATGGGATTTAGACCAATGTTTTGAGGAACAATTAATTGCCTACTGATTGCAAGACTTCCCCTCCTGYCCCCCCAGCTCTAGTCAAAAGATTGGTCTGAAGAAACTAGGTCATGTGAGGTCAGATAACACTGTTTAATGCTAAAACTCTTACTACCGCCTTACATGGGATTTGCCAACCTTTCCCTTGATAACATCAGGCCAGGAGTCCAGTAAATCATGAGTGTTGTCCACTAGATAAGATAATATGAATGGGATCAACTAAACTCAAGAAGAATACATCAGCAGCTAATAAATCCAAATCCCTTACCAGCCAATTCAGTTATTGTTGCTTGTTTGACATATAGGTTTTATTTACAGTGGTAATCTTTAACAGATATTGTTCATATATTCATATAATTCAGTTTATGTATTGTTTCCTTTAAAATAATAGTATTTATTCGTTTATCCATTCATTTTAACCTTGAAAATATGTTGTGTAAAAGTTGAAGTATTTAAGAAAAAATTATTAAACTGGTTTAGGGTATCTTTCATAGTAGACCTACCTCCTCTGTTACTTCTTTGCTGAAATTGTTCTATGAATTTTTCTCCTCTTTGCATGAACACTGCAGTAATAGTGATAAAACTTTCAACAGTTTTGTCTTCAATGAGAGCCTTTTATTTTTATATGAAGTAAAGAAAAATCAAAGCTTTGCAGCACGTAGATGTGAGGTTGTTAATTTAAGTCACTGTTTTTGATTGTATATTTAGTTATAAGGTGATAGTTATGTATTGTAAAAGATGCATGTGTACATCTAATGCGCTTGTTACAATTGTGGATAGGAAGCTGACTAATGTAATGTTTAAGTACCCTAGACTTAAAGGAATAGGCCACTGTCATCTTTATGACATCACACATCACTGAATTGCCTTCCTTTTTCTTCGCTCCCTTCTCTTGTTTTAATACACTTTCGCTGATTGCATGTATGAATATTTCACTTTGGTGCTTTGAAAGGGCATGTCCCTGAAGAAGCTTGAGAAGCAGCCCTGATGCCGATAGTGACGCTTTCAGCTGGACGTGTTGCTCTTGTATCAGCATAAGGCCTGAAAAGAAATGCACTTCTGTTTTGCTTCTGCGTAGTCTTTGTATGTCATTCATTCATTCTTTTCAGCTACTGATCAATCTCTCCATTCTTTTTCCTTCTCTTTTTACATTCTTCTCCTTGCCCTCTCTCCATTATGTTGATACATGATTAACAGCATGTTGTCAGGGCAGAACTAGTGAAATACCCTGAAGAAGATGACCAACGTCACAACACTTCCAACTGCCAGAGCAAAGTCTGCTCAATGCAGTAGTTCAGGTATTGATGGAAAGCTTGGGGTTTTTTCAACCTGCATTGCTTTTTCATGAAGTAACAACTGTTACAGTAAGTTCTATTGGAGAAATATATTTTGTATCTGTAAGCACTTGTAATACTTAACATATTAATTTGGAACTCTGTGTACAGTTACATGGTGTTTCTAATAACCAGATGGTTCACAGAAACTTTGAAATACTTCGTGTTACTGTATTAGGAAGGTCCTTCAGTGCTGTATGTTCAAAATGTTACATAGCTGCCTCAGATGGAAATGGACACAAACTGGAACCTCATTTCCTTCTCCTCATATAGGAGAGACCAACAGTCTTATCAAATGCTTAGTAAATAGAATGGGTAATATCTGTGGATCTGTATTAGAAATAAATATTTATGGTATGCAGGGGTTCTTCTTATGTTAATTTAGTCTTTAGTTAGTCTGCCTATCAAAGCTTTTTTGAAATATGGTTGTATTTGAAATTTGCTTTGAGTTCTGTCCATATTTCCTTGTGAAGTGCTTGGAGTAAAGACGGAAAGACAAACTAACGTACAATTTCCAATTATAGTTTAGGCAGTTATTCTTAAAGAATGCATACCATAGCCTTTGTAAACAAATATTGTTTTATTATTTCCATACAAAACAGTTTTCATGGAAGTAAAACTGTATTCATTGCTTTTGCAAAAAAGTCATGTTCCATTTGTAGTGTTGTGAAAACCTACCAAGGCACTTCCTTCTGCTTAGTATGATTAAACTGGTATTTAGAACGAGAATTAGCACCTGTAAGACTTCCTGTAAGGTAATGAAAAAACCCTAAACAGTGTCTGTTTTGCCTAATATTTTCCCTTCGTATTTCATAGTAAAATACCTGTTGAATGTTTTGCCAGCATGAAGATTATATTTTCTGATTGTTATTGTGTTTTCTTTTATGACAGAGGGTGGTGAAGGCGGATATTGTCAACTACAGTCAGGAGCCTGTGACAAGAACCGTTAATCCTCCTAGAAGCTCAATGTGCGCGGTTCAATGACCATGCTGCTGTTCTCTGTTTGATACCTTTGGCGGTCCTCCTACCTTGACACAGGCTCTGGGATTACCAGGAACTTTGTTGTAACAGTGACCATCACAACAATGCAATTAGAGGTTTCAAAAACTTGTTGCACCACTGTACGTTGAGAAGCAGCAGGCAGTTTTTTGGCTGGCCGAAATTCAGACATGAGACCGCACACTTTGAAAAATTGAGTTCTATATTCTTTTAAATTATATTTAAATAAAGCGGTATAACTGTGTTTATATGTTTCCTCCTATCTATTTGACTGATGCTGGAATAACAATGGATGAAGAAGTCCTGCATTCAAAATACTTTTAAAGACATCACCATGGAAGGGTATTTTGCCAAAGCGTTTTTAGAATTTTTTTCTCTTTTTTCTCCTGTGATCTGAACTAACACTCAGCAAAATGTAACTTGGAAAAGCTATTTCTGGAATAATTTTAAGCACGTAATATATTTTATCTAGGGATGATTTGGAAAATATTCCATTAATATATATACATAGTGTGAAATGTATAAATCATATCCAGTAAGAAACAGTGCTTGAAATAAAGCTGTAATATAAAAATAGTTATTTTTCTGAAGTCTCAAGTTGTCTCCATGGATGCTCTGAAAAATGCTAGTGTTTTTGTGTATTTTTATTACCACATCAGCATTACTTCTTGCAGTAGTAGATATGCTCATATGTCTTCATGAATATGGATGAAGCTCAGTCAACAGTTTGGGCTGTAAATGTTGAGTGATATATTCAGCATGCATTAGAAACTGTTGATAGATCAATTAGGATCAGTCATTTTTAATAACTAACTGAATGACTTTTGGCCTGGTACTCTTTTTCTAGTTCAGAGTAAACGACAAATAAAAAGCTGTCTGCTCTGTGATCATCACATTTCTCCTCTGGTCCTTTTATAGCAGTCTCTTTTAAACATGCAGTTCTCTGCTGGCACATCTGAATAGAAAGCTAAGGAGAGAAAAAAAATTAAGCTAACTTGATTCCAAACTAGAATTTTTTTCCTGTTTTAACTCTAGAATGTGTTTTCTTATAAAGTATAACAAAACATTTTGAGATTTAGAAAGTTAATGAGGCTGAGTGAAGGAAGCTTGTGTATCACAAGTTAAAATGATAAGGTCCTTCAAGTGAGTGTTTCTATTAAGCTGTTCAAGCAAGTGCTTAATAGTTGGAACTATTAAACTATTAATAGTTTAATAAAATAGTTAAAATATTTTAACTATGTTTAAAAAAAAAGATTGCGGGTGGCAGAAATGTGCTATTTGTTATTATTTTGGTATATTCCAAGTTCATTGAAAAGCTAAGTTCATTTTTAAACCATTCAACATGCAGCTTGACAAATAGTTTTATAACTACACGATAATGACTTCGTGTTGTAATATTTTATCATTAAAATATGGAAGTTGTAAGAAACAAGCCGAGATACTGAGAAATTATTCTGAGGTAGGTGTGAATTTGCAGTAAACTATTTATTCTACGATTACAGCCTGTGTTCTTGCTCTGGTCCCACGGAGTTTGTGTCCCACTGCGTGCCTTTACCTGATTGTTAAATGCAATGAAAGGTGAACTGTCTTCCACTAGCACCAGATGAGAACTTCTCTTCAAACAGTGTTTCTGAAGTAGCTAATAAGTTTACAAGTTTATGCCCTCCAAAGCATGTGGTAAGCTTTTTTGAACCCTCAAATTTCTTGGTGTGTTTGTGTCCTGAACTCTGCCTGTATGTTCAAGTACTCATGAGAACTGCCCTGTCTCTGAGGAGCTGAGCGCAGCCTGGCTCAGCTAGAAGGCTAGGGCCGTCTTTCTCTAGCGCATGTCATTCAACTTCCTCGTCCTGCTTCCCAAGTAATGTGTAACGTGGTCTTAAAAACCAAACGGTGCTTTTCTCTTAAAACTTCTGTAATCTTACTTTTCAGAAGAAAATGCTTTTTCATAACTTGATACTCAAAGCCCATTATTACCCTGAATAATAAAAAACTCTTGCTTTTACATTTGGGGTAATCCTGCAGTATGAAGGCTGTGATATTGCAAGGTATTTTAGAGATGGATTTTATGTCTCCGTCTCATCGCGATCTTTTATTCYCAGTGCCTGTTTTTCTAGCTGTCTTTGACTTGTACATCCTTTTGTGCTTTATTCCCATTGATCTTTTCAACATTTTCTGTGTTAAAGCCCTACCTCCTCTGAAGATATTTTTGTTTACATTTCCAAGCTGCTCTCATTCTTCCTCCCTAACATATATGTATATTATTTACGCTAACCAGGAATTTCTTGCCTTCTGTGCCCCCCGCCCCTCCTTTTGCTGCCCCTCTTAACCTCCTCAGGTTTTCTGTATTGTATACTGACTTCCACTCTCCCTGCCTTTCCCTACCCTTCCCGCCCCATTTAGATCCATTACCTGTCCACGTTTTAATCCTTACAAATGAGCTTCGCTCTGTTTGCTCAGCCCCGGGGACCCCACCTTGAGCCTTGGGATTCCAGCTGCAGCCTAAATCCTTAGCTGTGGTAGCTGCCTTTGAAGTGCTGCCGCAGCTGCGGTTGAAGATTCAGGGGTGCCTTTGCCATCAGTATGGCCCAAGTTCCACCAGGCTGAGCAGAAAGGTCGGAGATAATTCTGGAGGATTAAGCAACGTGGAGAGAGGGGGCAGACACTTCTGCAGGGAAGGCAAGGGCTCTCTGGAGACTAGAGGGGCAGAAACAAATGTAGTCAGAGAGGTGTGTAGGGGAGGCAGGCGGGCCACCGCCCTGTGCCCGCTCTTCTTCCGTCAGGAATGTCCCGCTGCTGATCCACACGGTTCAGATATGGTGGAGTTTAAGCTTGTGCCATATTAATGCACTTAAATGTTTTTTGCAAGGTGAGAACTGGTTGAAAGCAATTCAGCAACCAGTAATGAAGCTAAATAATGCAACGTTTCCAAAAGTGAGGTGACATATGCTTAATGTCCGTTGACGTGGGGAGCGGGCTGGGGCGGGGGGAAGCATGTTTTTTCTGAAGCCGAGGCCAGATGAAGGGAAGAAACGTGTTCAGGCCCTGATCTTACACAGATCCACACTGGTGAAGTGATCTGCCTGCTCAGAGCTGTTGTAACTAACCACTTCAGTAACAGCTCCGCAGCTAAAAATTGTTTCTAAGTTCAGCTCCTCGCTAGGGTCCGTCTCGTGTGATGCGGTGGATACCAATAGGTACATTGTGTCTGGCTGTATGTTAGATTACTAGTGCTTTTAAAACATTTATTTGAAGCATTATTTGACTCATGCAACTTCTTTTGTGGTTCAAAAATTTAGTGGGATCAAATTGAGTTTCTTTCACAAACAGCAGCGTGAAGGTATTTTCCCTTACGACCAGCTGCTGTGGCTGCCAGAACCTGCAACAAGTTCACGATCTCCTCTCCAAATACATTGTTCTTTTGATAGCTCATAAAAGTTATGAAAACACATGAGGCTTCTTTTTAACCAGAATAACTTCTTTTAAAAAAACCAACTTTTAAAGGACACATATGAGGTCACTAGAAAAATTACGTGAGGTGTGCTTTTTTGAGGAATTTGAAAATTGTTGGTGCTATCTGGATCACTAGGCACCTATTTACAAGAAAAACCCTGTTCCATAAAGCACTGTTTGGGTTTCTCTGGAACTAGAGGGCTTTTGGATCAGGCGGCTTCTTCTAAATGCAGAGCTAATTTGCTTGTCAGAGTAAACACTGGCAAATGCACCTGATAAGGAAGCTGGTAGCCAAAATTTTATAATAATTTTATAATGAAAAATATTGTAGTGATATTTAAAGTTGGGTATTTTGCTTTTTGATGGTGATAGCAATTTAAATAAGTCAAAATGATATTTTTCCCTTTTACATTCATTTCATATTAGGAATGTGGTTGTTTTTTCACAACAGAAGGTTTGTAATCTTTGTTTCCTGATGATCGTGACCTTTTACTACAAGTTGTAGTAGAGAGTACTGTTTCGAAGGTGTCCCTATTTCATGGGTTGATCTGAGACCAATGATTTAGGTGTCGCTGGGAAGAGCAAGTGGCGCTGAAGCCTTGTCGCTGTGTGCCTGTGCCGTGCTGGGGTCACTGCTCTGAGCTGGCCCAACAGCTGTCACTGACTGAAAGCAAAACAGAATCCCCTGTAACTTGTTGTCTTCAACCCTTTCAAAGTAAATTTTGCTATATCTAACTAGCACTGTACTGTCCTGTTTATGTTTTGTCATTGACTTAAGACTAAATCGCTGTTCTTAAGACTAAATCGCTGTAAAATTAACAATTTTATAATAATGGGAAATTTTCTGCAGGAGAATTTTTCCTGTTTAGAATACTTGCATTCATTTCTGATGTAGCTTAGGAGTCTGTAAGAGGGGCCTGATAGATGTATTTAAAGCAGCATTGAATTTTATAGAAATTATATTTACAAAGCTGATGTGGTTAACTACTTTTCCTTCTGGAATTTGAGCATTATTTCCCAAGTGAAGAGGTTATTCTACAATGCTGTATTCTTTTCCTTCTCAGTTCAAGTACTACTGCTTAACATATCATCTGATTTCTTTAGGCTGTCTTTATTTAAAACCAACTCATAACCACTTAAAATGTCAAAATATCTGAATGCTGCTGAAAAGAAAAAGGAAAATTTGTCCATGTTTGCATAGGTGTAGCGACATACATATGAGATTAGAACTCCAGTCCAGATAATTATCCGTAGGAAGCAAATTTATACTCTGATTTCAGATGCTATGAATAGAATGTGATTAGAATTTAATGTGCTACAGTTTTATTTGCAAAATACACAGGTCCTATATAAAACCTCTTTTTATAAAGTACTCTCTAGAAGCCTTGGGGATCCCTGTTTAACTTGCAAATGCCGAAGTTTGATCTTCCCCAAATAGAAGATAGTGAAGCTCCTGACTTCCATGAACTGCTTTCTATTTTCAGCTTCCCATAGAGAGCTGACTGTTCAGCCAATTTAAACTTTTTACTTCTACTCCACTTCATCTTCGTTCATTTTGGCACCATTTTGAACTGGAAAACTTCCAGTTAGCTAATTGGCCATTTGCCTTGTTTTATGTGGGGGTGATGTCAAGTGCTGAAATAACCAATTGACTGAAAGCAATCTTGTTTCAAAGGCTGGTCAGAACCAAACCTCAGAAGGTACCCATTTCAGGTTTGTTTTATATTGAACTCATACACAGCGTTCCTTCTCCTAGTGGATCAACCTTGGAGAAGAATATAGATTTGAGGTCAAGAGCTTATGTTTGCTCAGATACCACATTTAGAGCACTGAATTCTCGAGGAAATAGGAATCCAGATATTTTTTTTTTTTTAATTTAACTTTCAAGACTTTCTCTACCTCTGCTCTTTAATGTCATATTGGCAATCAATGTTTTTATAAAAATATTAATTCAAGTCCCCATTTAAAAAACAAAATGTGGTAATTATACTTTGGTTCAGGAAAGTTTTTCTTTTAAGGATGAGTGGAAAAAACTGCTTGTGTTCTGTGAGGTATCAGTGGCATAGGTGAAGGTGTTTAATACACATTAATATCTGCTAAATATCCTATATTCTGCTTTCTAATTTTCTTATTTGAAATATTCTTTAGAATGATTATGAATACAAAATAAAATACCAAACTGTTTTTAACTAATTAGTGCCTCAGAAAACTGGTCCTGTGAACTGCTCCAGGCAAACATTTTTTCTTTGCTAGCTAAACTCCATTTCTGTCCTTTCCTGGGCTGATCCATACCAGGTAGCTTGCAGGATCATGACCTGCTAATCCTTTTTGATTTCTGGTGAGCTTTTAAAAATAAAGTAGACTAAGAAACATCAAAGGGGGACTTAAAAGACACACACCGTGCCCCAAGAAGTAAATGTTGCTTTGGAAAGCATTCTCTCCTTTACAAAGAGGTGAATGCTGTGGTTCAATACTATTCACCAAAAGCACTTAAGCATATGCTCAAAATTAAGCGCATATTTAAGTTCCCTTGAAGTCTACGCGATTTAAGTACACACTTGAAGCTAAATACATTCTGGCATACTTTGCTGACACAGAAATTCTGTCTCCCTTGAAATAAATGCCTTTGAGGCTAAAGTTCTTTCAGGAATTTAACTGTTGTTTCTTAAATTTTCTACCTGTTGTGAAGAGTATAAACTAAAGCCACTCCCAAGTTAAAAAGAAAAATGAAAAAAAGGTGTTTCTCGTATATTCAGTTGCTTTTCTGATACTTTTGCCTAGCATGAATGATACAGAAGTTGCAAAAAAAACCCAAACACCAAACAAAAAATGCCCCAAAACCAGTTGAAATGTGGTTCAGTTGTGTGATCAGAGCATTTACTTGACATTGGGCGAGTTGCTGTTTTTGGAACAAATGCTCCTCAGATCCATAATGAATCGGAAACAGAGAAAAGAATCTGGAGATACTTGGCAAATCTCAGTGCAAACTGAATACCGACCGACAGTGCAGGAAAACATATCAAGATCCCATTTGTGGTGTCTGAATTGCAGATCTGACATGGAGGATAAACAAGAGCCGGTACTTCTTGCTCAGATTTGGGGAGGTATTTGATCACCATCTTGGAAAAAATGAAGTGTGATTTCTGGATATATTCCAGTATTTGTCAAAGAATGGTGAGGCAATGTTTAACTGCATAATGGAAACTGGAGAGAAATTTTGACATCCCACTCATCAATCCAATTGCTTTTTTATCTCCCCACTGTCTTGGAAAGAGAGCAAAGTGTAAATCAACATTTGGCACAAATGGGCTGTCTGTGCCATTTAGCAGCAATTTGCATGTAATTGGTAACAATTATACAGACAACCCATTTATAACAGTGAGTGAGCTCACAACCTAGCATAAACTACAAGTAAACTAATCATATCCCCCAGGAATCACACACTGATGTAAGAAAGGAAATGGAAGTCTTTCAGTTTAGCCTCTTTTCTGGTTTTATCACCCAGAAATTCAGGGATGCAAATGTAGTCAACAGGTTACACATTCTCAAATTAAAAGCACAATTTGTATTTGTGCCAATTAAGCTTGAATATAATCAGGAGTGTTAAGAGAGTGCTCCCTGTCTGTTTTTCACTATGGTTCTGCTAATCTTTCTGACTAAATGGCCAGCCTTTGAATGTCAGAGTTTAACTCCATCTCCGTTCAGTCAACAGCGGAGTTGCTTAGATGGCTTTTCCAGTCTCCTCTGTCAAGAGCACCTGGTGGCCAGCCAGGTCCCAGCAGCAGAGACTGAGATGACAGCCAGTGGGATGCTGAAACACAGCTGAGCATGCTTGGAGGAGGTTCAGCCAGATTTTGCAGTCACAGAAGTGTAAGTTAATTGATTGCAATACAATTAGTTTGATTTGTACTCATCACCAGCAGTTGAATTTCTTCCGTTGTCTTTTGGATAAGACACACACTTACTTCTTTTTTAATTATTATTGGTTTTTTTTTTAGGCAAGTGTAAGTTTGCTGTAGTTGTTTAGTTGTGACAACAGGTTGGATGTTTCTGCATCCTCCTGGGTATGGGCATAGCCTTTTCCTCTTCGGTTGAGAAGCTTGTTGCAGTGCAGACTCACTAACAATACTGGTTCAGGTTGGACACCACCCAGGTTGTGGAAGTCTGGAAATAGCAGGTGAATGTTCCCATTCCACATGCAGAGCAAATCCAGGTCCTTGCAGCTGTTACGTCGGTACTTACATGACACCTGTGCTGTTGTATTATACCTAATGCTGTCTGCTGTTGTTGCTATCTGTACTACAAAAAGTATGTATCTGAGAAAGATGTATTTGAGTTCATATAGTTTAGCCCTGTTAATAGAGCTTCATTAAAATAAATATAGGGGAAATATCAGTGGAAATATATAGTGGGAAATCCATGACCTCCAGAGACAAAACAGACTCAAGGAAAATGCAACAGTTTCAAAATAAAGGTGGGCTTGTGCACATATGCTCATCTCCATAGCAGTGTAAATCATGCACATGAAAGAAGGCCGTGGTCAGGGTCAGGGTCCATGCAGGGTCTCCTGTATCACCTAAGTCCTACACTGCACTGTGGAGTGGCCATGTGGAAAGGTAGAGAAATGCTAGATGGGATCAGCACAAGAACTGGGCTGTTGGCTCTGCATTTTGTTATACGATAAAGTCCTATAACTCCTTTTGTACCCAGATACTTCAAAGTGACTACTCATAAATTATTACTACCCTCTGTGCACATGAGTCTCCATTATTCACTAGATGTTACTCTCTCAGGGCACATTTTGTGGTTTTTGTGATCAAAAGTTCAGGTTTTCTGAATCAAATTCTTAGTGTTTTCCAGTTTCCTAGGCTGGAGTAGCAAGGATGAGGTCAAACTTCACTCCAAAAGAGTAAAAGAATGTTGATTCCAATGTCTGATGTTCATCTGAGGAGGAAATAGTGGTGCCACACTCCAAGTGTGCTTTGAGATATTTGTCTGAACAAGTAAATACAACAACTTTCAACATTTTCTGACGACTAACTGGAAACCAGTGTAAGAGGCACAAATCTGCTAAATCATGGCACAGATATTTGCAACCACGGATTTGCCTATTCTGGCAAAACGTTTATTCTGCCAACAGAAATATGGTAGATTATGACAACTGTAGGGTCCATGAAGATGCCCTAATCATTAACAATGATCTGCTACTGGTAAAAATCCTCTTTGTCATTCAGCATACGGAAAATAACTTTCCTGTTGGGTTGCAGAGGTCTACGTGCAAGCTGAGTTCTTAGAAGCATCATTATTAGTTTCTGGGTATGAAGCTGATCAAAGCTGCGTGCTGTACCTGGTTTGAATCACCATCAGGGAACTTAACTGGAAAGAAAGGAGGAGGGTAAAGGTGCTTGTCAGAGATCAGTTTACGTGTGGAAACTGCATTCTGCAGCTTACCTATATATCTTTTTGGAATTTTACAGAGCCAGAGATCTGTTACCACGACAGGTTTGTCAGACATTAAAGATTTCTTGCAATAAAGAAGTGAATTATTCTCCAATATAAAAGGTATCCTGATCATGAGCACTGAATCTGACTCAGCTTTGAGAAAGTTTGAATGCAGATCCTTGTGCAGGCACTGACCTCATTAGCCAGCTCTCTGAGTAACATGCGGTATGATGCTGCAATATCCATTAAAAGAGGATGGTGTAAGTAGCTGGTGGCAATTCTGATCTTTGTGATTGTTTCTCTGTTCTTTCCCCCCCCCCCCCCCCCCCCCCCCCCCCCCCCCCAGCATGGTGGAAGTGCTGGGCAATGAAAATTGGTGAATTGCTGAGTACTGGTAGGTTTTTTGTTTGGTTCCCCTCCACCCACCCCCACTTATAGGACCTTGCTAGTCTAATTGACACCTATTCACCAAGAAATTCAAATGTCTTTAAGATTATTTGGAACCGGGCACTGCAGATGGGTGTTTTCAACAGAAATTGGCAGAATGGCATCTCTGGCTCCGAGTCGGAGGAGGTGCAAATGCTTCCTGTGTGCCTTTGTACAAACCACTTAAGCTGCCTGTGTCTTGGGACTCTTTGCAGGGTGACCATAATACTCCAGCCAGGACTGCCATGGACACTTGTGGGAATGTCCTGTGCCTGCGTACTGTGGCGGAATTGTAGTTTTGACTGATACCTTGTTCAGACATGGGAGGCCTCAAGCAGCATTAGCTAGGATTCTTGCTAATGCTTCCATTGTGCAAGTGTGCAGTCTGACGGTGTCCCTCTTCCAGCCAAACACATGGGGCGGACCTGGAGCGGCTGTATCCTGGGTAACAAATAGGTTCAAGTTTATAAAAGTTATCTCAGCAAGGTTAGCTGACTGTTTACATCATACAAGCCATAAACATTAAAACCTGTTGTCCATTGCTGCTTAGAGGACACACAAATGATAGCTGAAGGCTAACGCCAGTGATCACTGAGGTATTCTGGCAAAGCCAGATGAATGCTTTGCCTGACTGGCTAGTCATGTAAGTCAGTCTTGGGATTCTTTTGAATTAATGAAAAAAAGATTAGTCTTTTTACTGGTCTGTCCCTTTCCTTAATTATTCTAGGAAAAATCAAAAAGTTACCAAAACCACCTTTTTTTTCTTTTTTTTTTTTTTTTTTCTTTAAATGTTCAACTCATTAGAGCAGTGGTTTCTGTTGTATACTTGGCAACTGCAGTCATCCTCAACAGCAACCATTCTGAGCATAACTGATTCTCCTATTGCTATGTACTTTAGTAGGACATTATATTGCTCACACACACGTATATCTGTGTGTATATAAATATATATATAAGCCTGCATACACTTATGCACATATATATGTCTTGGTAGTTGGTGCTAGCAATGTTCGGTTCTCTCCTCACCTGTCTCTATTTACTATTTTAAGCCAAATGTTTCAGTACTGCTAGAAGCACATATTAGATAATTTTCTTGGAAATACCTACAATTATTAATGGTGTGTATTAAATATAGCTGTCTCTAGGCTATGTTGACTACATCAATACAGTAAATTAAGCAGGTCCAAGGAGCGCTGCAGAGCACTGGAACATTGTTGCTTGCACTGCTGTGGTGCAGAAGTGACATGCCTGCCCAGAGCTCATCTTCTACTTTTAATGACATGGTGCAATAAGAGCTGCAGTGGGAAGCAGGGAAATGGGAAGATGGCTGGAGAGTAGGTATGCAAACCAGCTCTCGTTGTCCTTTCACCAAAGCACTTGGATGTTCCCAGTAGTATCAGCCTAGAGTATTTCAGATCCGCCCTCCACACCATTGTCACTAAGGCAGCACAATTATTTATATGGCCATGTTATAATCTGGACTGGGAAAATGATCCAGCTTAAAAAATGTGGAAGGCAAGCGTAAAAGAATCAGTTTTTATTAGAAGACAGGATCGATGTGGCCTGGCACACGTTCTTTAAGCACAGCTGGGGTGACAGTGAGCTGGGGCACAGAAGCACCACTGGTCAGTGTTTCAGTGAAGACAGCCTCTCATGGAATCACAGGCCTGGGAAAATGTATAGGTCTGTATGACCTGCATTCCTCAGGCTGTGCAAAAGTTGCAAAGAAAAGTGACCTTTTTCTCATCCTCCTCACCACTGTCTGACCTCTTCTTGACATCAATTCCACCTGCAGAAAGTCAGTCTGCCAACATAGTCTGTCCTTTCCTGGGCGGCCAGATATTCAATTCACATTGTTTTCCTTGCATGTTGCTATTAATGGCAGAAACATAGCAGATAATAATGATTTTCAAGAATTTCCCCTTTTTTTGCCAAGCCAGCTGCCTCATCAAAGAACATCTGGCATCAAAAGAGAGACCTTACTGTGTTCCATATAGGGGATATTTCAGATGCCTAAAATGAGACATTGAATACCTGAGCATCTGATTGCAGGGCTAGGGTTACCCCAAGTTTTGAAAACTGATCTCTCTAACTTCTTTCTCTATAAATCTTTTTTTTTTTTTTTTTTTTTAATTCAATGAAGAAAGAGTATTATGTTAACTATAAAATGACCTGCCCCCTTTTCTGTACCTCTAAACTGGTTTCTTGCAACAGCCGATGAAAGAGAGAGGAAATGCGCAGGGATGCTCTTTCAGCGTATCTGAAATCTGTTGCGAAGGAATACTTTACATTCCTCCCTGGGTATTCTGGCACTTTTTTCACAAAAGGAGCAGTTGCTGTTTTTAACGTACCTGGCTTTTCTCTTCCGTCTGATGGTGAATAACTGGCTTGAGGAAGGGAGTGTAACTTAATGGCAAAGATGGCTCCATACTGGTTAGAAGCTTTCTTGTGTAGTTTTGCTCATGGATCAAAAACTTCCCTGCATGAGAAAAGCGTGTGTTTAGCATATGGCTGCAACTGATGCTAATGTAATTGTGCCTACATGCATCAAAGTTGCCCCCTTGTATGGAAGCTACAATGCCTAGGCATAGCCTGTTAATTTATATTTGCAATGTAAGTATATGTATGTAAATGCTTATGCCATGTAAATGATATACATTTGGTCAAATCATTCAAATCTAAGCGTTCCTCTCCCCTTTGTGGTTTGGGGTTTTTTGTTTGTTTGCTAGGGGAAACATGGAAGAATATTTGTTTGTTATCTTTATCAAAAAGTGCTAAAACCCCAACTGTGATCTGGACTTTCTGAAGCTTGATGATGTTCAAATGCAGGCACAAATGATGGCCTTGCCCCAAAGAGCTGCCATTGTAAGTAGGAGTCAGGAGCCAAACATGGAAGTGGAAAGATAAGGGTAAGGTGAGGTACTGGTGCACCKTTAGAGGTGGAAATGAGAAGCTCTGTAGGTTGGATTTTCACAAAGGCAACAGCCCACTCCTGCAAGATCTGTGATGCTTGGTGATACTGATTTTGCTCTTTAAAATTACTCATCCGACTGGTAAAGGCTGAGTAGCCTTTCTGTTTTCATCTCTCAAGGCCAAATGAGACCTCCTGGATTCCCAGAGAGACCAGAGGGAGTCTGTCCTCAAATTCCTACTATTCAGAATGGTACATTCGTATGTAGTGTAAATGGTAATATCCACAATATAGGCTGAATGTGAAAAAGCTGCATGGTGGTGTTGCAACACTTTCCAAGTAGGAGGCAAGAGCTGTATTTTTGATGACATTGCCTAAGCCATCACTGCTGGGATCAGAGAATGCGTTAACTGTACAGGAACTTATGTGTAATTGACTGAAAAATTTCCACTTCAGTGCTAAACGGTGACGTCGAGGCAGATACCCAATTGGAAAGCAAATCTGGTTAAATGCCGCCAACCAGGCATTTAAAAAGAGAGCCAGCTTCCATGGAGCGAGCCCGTGGATCGGGGCCAAGAGACCTGGACTTCTCTCTCTCATTCTGTTACAGACATGCAGTAACACCTCGGGAAATCCGTACCTGGTGTGTGACGAGATTACAAGGTTTCTTTTCCTTCAGATCAATAGTTCACAACCCGAGGAGATAGCTGGCAGCATAATAAGGAGGGTTTACATCCCTCACCTGAAGAGTGCCCATTTTAGAAAGTGTTAAAACCGCGAGCAGTGCAAATAATTATGGCAAAAAAGCAGAGGCTCCTTTATTCAAGGTTGTTTCTACACTAAGCTGGTGTGGCCTTCAAAACATTTGCTAAATTTTAATAAATAATAGATGCATAAAGGACTAAGGGTTTATCCATGCAGCTACACAGTACTTAATCTCCTACTTAATAGAGTCAGGAGATGGATTTCATAATAGTTGGACTCCTGCCCTTGATTACTAATTGGTTAGCATTTACACTCACAGAGTCATTGACCTTTCAATTTGTAATTTATGAGAGAGTCTTACATCTGATGATACTTCAAAATATTTTAGATCTTACTTTTTATCCAGACCAGCTGAATAAATGTTCTAAAAAGTCACTGGGATTTGATAAAGCTGAAATAAACCCAAGCCCATTATTTTTTTTGTCAGTGTGCTGCTAACTTTTTGTTTTTAACTTGGGACATTTTACTTGATCTCAAAGTTGCAAGTAGGAAAAATTTATCACCTGCCTTGTTCTCTGACATTAGGAGCTGGGGAGGCTTCCCGTGAAGACTGAGTGCTCCTGGTTGCTGTGAGATCTTTAGAAGCTGACATTGCAGGGGCGATTCTTGTATGAATTATTTGATAAAAGAAAAAGTTAATTTTGCCTCACACCTCTAACAGGGGTTTGCTACCAGAGCTGATACCGCACAGTAGAAGGCCAGTATCTCTATGCTGTCATGGTATTGTTCAGTCTACAGAAATGAAACTGCTTTGCTGTTGATCGTGTGAGTGCTTACAGGGTGCTGAGCTGCAGTGCTGTCCTGAGAAGGGGAGCTTCAGAGGGACAACGGTGACCGAAGGAGTGCAGACAGGCCTCCAGCCTCAAGCATTTGGATCGAAGGCCACCAGTCTTGGCCTTGAGCATCTACACTCAAACCGTGAACTCTGAGATGCAGAGACAGTGCCAGGATTTTCTTCAGACTCCAAGTTTTAAAGTAACTGCTGGGGACTCAGTGTTTGAGAGGCATCTGTTTGGAGGCCAACAGAGAGCAGACCGCTAGGTTTTAGGACAGCAAAGATTTAAATTAGCATAGTATTCCCCACACTACGCTATGGTTTCCTCTTAGGAGCTGGTGTAATTTGTGCTCAGAGATACTGCAGAAGAGACGTGTTTGATCCAAGGCATGCACCCACAGCTGATTTGTCTGGGTTATCCAGATTGTGTTCCGTAATGCAGCTATGTTTGGCGGGTTGAGGAGAACCTGCAGACGGGGATGCAGAGAAACACAGCCTTTGTAAAGGGAATCTGGTTTTGTGTTTGTGAGTGACCAGCTCATCAACACAGGTAGTTCCTCAACATGCAGGAATGTGTTGATTTGACTGCCAAAATGTGTGTTAATGGAAGAAAATTTCCAATAATTTTTTTCCAGTTACTGTAAAGACAAGAAGTTTTAACATTGTGTTTAAGCTTAAAAAAAAATCCCCCCAAACAGTCTTGAAGTGTAATTTCATATTATTGTTATTTTTAAAAAACGTCAAATCTGCAAAGATAGCAAGAGCTTATTCAAAATATGTAATGTATTTTGCTTTTTGGATTAGACAATAGACACAAACAACAGTTTTCGCTACAACTGTTAACATTGCTTGCTTTCCATAAAATTACCTTTCTTTCCTTGGCTCGTTTTTCTGGGAACTGGCCCTTAAAGTGGTGTAAAATGAAGCACCCCTAACCTTGAAAGTGGCCTTTGCAAGTGGGGGCCTGTTCCAGGGGGTGTTTTTAACCCCACATGCTTTTTTTTCTCAGTTCAAATTCCTTTCCCCTAGAAACTGGTGTCTTCTTTTATAAAAACTGTTGGAAGAGCTGCTGCAACTTCTTCTGCAGAGATTTACCATGTTACATTATCCCCTCCAGTTCCCTGCGTTCAGTTTGTAAAAACTTTGTTAAACTTTGGCTGTTTGGGCTGGTGTTTCTCCTCTCGAGCGGGTCTGCAGGAGTCGGAGAGGAGCTTCACCGGAAGGGGTTCAAGGAAGTCAGGGTATTTAATTTTTTTGGAGTTATGCTTTGGATGGAAACCTCGTTCTTTAGGTGTGGCTGAGACCAAGATTACATGAGGAATTGGGTGACTGCGTCGTGAAACTGTGGAAGGCAACAGTCTGCCAAAGGGATCGGGACCAAGCGGAGTGACGGAGGATGGAGACAGGGGTGTTGTGAAAATACGTGCGTGGTTGAAGCACTCGGTTACTATGGGGATGTGCAACACCACATTCACCACTGAGGAAATGAATCCTGCCCTCGCGGCAAGGCTTTCATGCCGTAAGTAACAGAATGTGCCGCACCTTTCTGGATGAGGGAGGGAGAAAATATGCAATATCTGGGGGAGGGTTTCTTTAGGGAAAAGAGTAAGCGGTCGTGTAATGGGAGATGGTGTCAAAATGTATACGCATGAAGAGGCAGCGCTATGGTGGAACAGGCAACTTGAACTCTGGCTTTTGGCTAACTTTTCAATGTTTGGCTTTGGAGCCTTAATGTTCTTCTTATGGCTTTTTTAATATAATATTATATAATGTAATATACATTGAATATAATATACATGTACAAATGAATGTCCTATGGTGGAGCCAAGGCCGCCATGTGATGTTTAGTAGACTTTAAAGGAAATTATCTTACATTTTAGTGGGGTTTTCAGTTAGATTAAACTAGCAACATTGTAAAAAGGGACCTTTTCAGCTTCCTAAAATATATCCTTCAAGATTATTCCAAGTTACCACAAACGGATTGTGTTGGGAATGTGTTCATGTTCTTAAAGTTCAGCCAATAATCTGTGTAAATTCATTTTAGTCTGTGGGTTTTTTCCTTATACCAGTTGCTGCAAGTTATTCATGCCATAGGATCGTTTGTTGGTTTTGCACATTATTCTGTTTGTTTCTCTATGGAAAGCTTAAGACTGAAAACTGTGCTATCTTGTTCTCTGTTTCCAAGTTGCTTAAGGATTTGTAATGGTTATTTCTATGCTGTGAAACAAGAGCTTTTTTTTTTCCTGTAAATGCAAAACTTGACTGCATGTATCCATGGTTTGCATGAGATAGCTTTCAATCCATGCATAGCCCCACTGGCTGGCTCCGTTTGAGCAAGAAGTTGTGAACATAAGCGCTAGCAAGATCCAACGCCTAAGTAAACAAGCAGGGTGCAAATACCAGTGCAATGAATCAGCAGAAGAAGGAATCAACAGGGGAATAGTATCTGCAAATAAATTTTGATGTATTTGCCTAACACTATTAAAAAAGATCTGGAAAAATTAACTGCTGTGATTATCTGACAAGAGAGCAAAATTGCCAATAGTCACTACCAGTTAAGCTCGGAATTAGTTAGTCATAGCAGACTGAAGGGTAAAAAAATTAAAGTCTCAATATGAAATGCCAACAATAACTGCAGATAAAACAGAATATTAATGTTTTTTTTCACTTTCTCTGGCTTCCTTGCCCCTCCCCATCTGGTATTAATTTTGATTTGATTTGATTTTAAATAATCTTTAAGACATCAAGGGCGTTAGGGCTTTGTAGCTTTAGAGCACAAGATCTGCTTTTCACACTAACGTGAAAAGAGCGTACCTTTGAAGTACACTCGTGGTTCAAAGGAATACCCCCACCCCCTCTTTTAGAGTAGAATGAACCTCAGATGTTCTTAAGTATTGGTTTGATATGTTAAGTTGAAAATGTTTTGGAGCAGTTTCGTTTCCTCTTGAGCTTTGTATCAGCCTTGAGGGGGATGCTGCTGACTCAGAGACGGATGGAAAGATGTATTTAACAAGTGGAAGACTTAAATGAAATTCTTGCTCCCTCCCAATTCTACACTGCACAGTCTGGATTGCGCTGCATGTTGCCGGCTCCTTAATTGTTGTCAAAGCTCCTATTACATCTCATAGTGCAGAATGATGAAGGTCACAACCAAGAGACTATGTTTTTATGCCAGACAAACTTTATTCCTATGGCTTCTCACTCATGGTGCTTTAAAGACTAGGAAGTATTACTTGTCACTCAAAGGTACCTAATCTTAAWGCATACTGTGACAGCAGCATGCTCTGCTAGTGAATAGGGTTTTATTTTAAAGGCTGCCTAAACAGTGAATGGATTAGGCATTCCACTTAAACATGGTGCTCATTCTCATAGCAGAGGAGGTTGGCTGAAGCCGTTTAAGCTGGTCTAGAGGAAGATGCCATTACTCAGCTGATCAGCAATGTCTCTGTACAAAGTAGCAGCTCTGGCCATCTCTACAAGGCTTGTAGGAACTCAGCTAGAACAGGAGCCCCTTCCTTGGTGAGACCAGCCGTTTGTCAGGTGTCTCACGCCTCTGGGGGCGGGTGGCAGGGAGTCCTGCGGGTGCTGCAGCTCTGAATGTCTCTTTGCTTGGCCAAGTGGGCATTCGGCGCTGCTGAGAGTAAGACAGTGGTAACACGGCGACCTGCTGCAGACCATCGCACTTCAGCTACTGTGTATTTTGATTACTGGGGGGGGTGAAGCAGTGAGTTTACTTTTCCTTCTGAGGGCAGCTTGGGAGGTCCAGGCTGGTGTAAACGGACAGACTTTCAGCCTAAACACCCAGAGCTGTTCTCGGGTAGTCGACTCTAGGTATGCTGAGTCCCGGTATCATGGTATCAATGCTCAAGAGAGCGTGGAGCAATACAGACTCCCTGGCCGGGGCTGCCGGGAGCTGCCTCCATGGGCAGGCAGTAGTGCGGTGCCATCGGTAACAGGGAGGGTCGGCAGTGACACAGTCCTCTCCCCTGTACAGCACTCATCGTCTCTTGGAGCCTTTCCTAGAATAATATCACCTCCCTGGGTCAGATTTTGTTTTCATACCACAATTCTTTGCACTTCTTTTTTTTTTTTTTTTTTTATGTTAATGGAAAATATGAAATCAGGGAAGTGTCTCTGCTTTGATAGTGTGCTGTCATATTAGATGGTAACTGTGTTCTCTGCCTTTTGAGGAATTTCACTATTTGCTCATCCGTGTTAATCTGAATTTATCTGCAGTAGTTCAGGGCTATGAAGTTCTTTACATGAATAAAAGAAAATGATTTAACAAGAATAATATACATTTTAAACCTATCCTTTCTTTGTCATGGTTAAGAATGCCACATCATTAATATTCTCTATGTAGTAGATAGTTTTATGAGGAAGGGAGCTATTGTAAGTGTAAGATTTACAATTCCTTTGTCTAACTTTGTGAAACAATATTAATTTCTCAAGCTACTGCCTGAAAGAAAACATGTCACTGTTGATTTATAGCTTTTGGTCAAATACTCACATAAAGTTTGATCCATCTGTTAGATTGTACTAATTTTTAGAGAGATTAATTGAAGCATGTAAATTACATCTTGTTGAGGTTTCTCCTTGTCTAACTATGCATCTGTCAAATAGATAATTACACTGATTAAATTTGTCAAAGAAAAGGAATTCTAACCAGATGTATGAATAAATATTTTGTGCTGTTATAGCAATTAAAATCTTCAGTTGAGGCAACAACTTAAGGAAGCATTGAATTTATTAGACTTAATAAAAAGGGGGTGTTTCTATGAAACCACCCATGAGATTTTACAGCAATGAAAATATTTAAGATATTTGTTACATTTCATTACGATAGTTTCATTTTTTTATCTACATTTCTCTCAGTGCATATAGAAATACAGTGCTTTGAACAAAAAATTGTTCTCCTGTTTTTGGTAATCACATGTTCAGATAGGTAATGTCAGACCTGTGGTACTGAATATGTTATACAGTGGTGAGTTTATGGATTGAATTGCTGTATTTATTTGGGAAGCAATAAAGTCCTTAACTAATAGCAGAATATGAAACTATAGGAATCTCATAGGCTCTCATACCCTATAGAAAGCAGATGGGCCTCATAGACTCTTTGCATAAAGTCTTTCCATAAAGACTGATCTAAACTTCTCAGCAAATGTTTAGTACATCCTGAATATTCTATCATGACATAATTTGCTTGTCAGACAAATATTAGAGCATATTTCTTACAAGTGAGGACAGAATAAGACCTCTTAAGTAAGATTCAAAAAGACTAAAAACTTAAGTGTATAATTTTGCCATTTACAGAGTTGTACTGGGGAAATGCAGCACGGATGCGTTAAAGCGTAGGAGTGTAGTAGGCGTGTGGAGACCGAGAACAAGGAACTTAACGTGTGGGCTCTCAGAGCCAAATCTTTCATGAGCTAGCACCGTGTGAATTTTACTTTTGTCTTCAGTAAGAGAAAATATCCTAGATCTGCTATCACATTGTAAGTAGTACAATGGGTAGGAGTTAGGATTGCTTTTGTTTGAACTTTGTTTCTTTGCGCTAATCAGAAGCACATCTTTACATTGAGTTACTATGGGCAAGAACGTCTTGCCAAAAGGAGTTTTATTTTATATATGAATGTAATCAAAAAAGAGCAAAAGGTGATTCTGTTGAATAGTGAGAAGGTGAGAGAATAAAATGTACAATGATAATTGTCCTGACTTGTTCATACATGGATGTGAATAGTTCTAATAATTGCAGTGACACTGCTGACCGTAGTAAAGTGTTTGTCTCCGCATTGTGGCTGTGTTCATTTATTCTGTTGCCATGCTTATCCATTATATATTCTCAGTCTTCTGAAGTTGGTTGTTTTGGTTCCCTCCCCCCCGCAATAAACTTCTATTGAAAAAACGTGTTTAAGATTTTTAGCTGTAAAATTCTAGATTCACCATGAACACAGTTCGGCTAATTCAAAATCTGTGTGTTTTCGTTGGATGTCTCTAGAAAGTGAGAACAAAACTATTGTCTTGAGCAGACGTGAGAACAGGTTCAGCAGAACCTAGCGATTTCTAAGGATCTAGAAGTATTTTAGAGGGAATTAGCATAGAAATTTGGATATGAGCAGATAAACACCCTTGTGGAATTGGCCCCGACTGAATTTCAGAGAAACGACTGAAACAGTGTGTGCAAACACAACATGTTGTTAGGTATCTTCAGCTGGATACATGCATAGCATAAGAGCTCAACAAAAATAGGCTTAAAAATAAATTATTCAGTTGGTTATTGTATGCTTATGTTTCTGACTGTGTACACTAGCAGAATTTTAGATAACTAATCCAAACACCGTAATTCCTGAATCCTTCTAGAAGAATACATGATCCTGCTGTTTGGATGCTCAGAAAACTGAGGAAAATATTTATTGCTTTTACCGTAATTTAGCACTGGGAATGGAATATTGTGTTTAGTCTTACAACTGGTTTTCATCAAAATGACTTAAAATCCTGTAGCTATATCCTTTTAAGGGAAGTGCTCTTTTGGGGGCTAGTTTTGCCACAGTTTATTTCAGCACTGCGGCAACTCCACCTTTAATAGTTTAATGACTTGTTTAATCTATCTTCATCTTTTGAGCAAAATTAATCTTTATTGAAACTCCATATCAGGGATATATGTCACCCAATATTTATCTTATGTTTGCATATGCGGGATAATCATAATTCTTAGCTATTATTTTATTATTATATAGAATTCAGGGGTTTGCAGTCCACTTGCTTGTAATTCATGGCATGGTGAAATTTCGTCTTGCTGAAGAAACTCTCGCTGAATTGCGCAACGCTATTTCTGGATAGAAGAACAGAAGAATTGGAGTCAATTGGGTTTTTACAGTAAACTTGAGAAACACTCAGCTTCTAATGGAAGAGTAACTATAACTAGATAATTTCAATGTGCCTAACAGTACATTTAAGACAAACTAGTTATTTTTAGTCCTGTCTATCATAAGGAATTTTACATGACAGCTGGCTGATGAGGCATAAATTGGCATTCTTCAGTGTAACTGAGACGACCCTTCCTTGCTTCCAGTCTTTGCAGTCCCTCTGCTAATCTGACAGCTCAACAAAGGTGACCGGTGTCTTTGGCTTTTAAAAGAGTTCAGGTAATCTAAACCCAACAGCTGTGTGTTTTCTCCCATGAACATCTGGCACTCATCGTGGTATGTATTGTTGTATGTTTTGTTTTACATGGGCCAATACTGCCTTAAAGCTACTAGAAGGCCAAAGTTTATGTTGGTTGAGTAGTCAGCTATTTAGAATACACAATAATATAAAACTCCTCATTTCCCTCCAAACTCCTACAGCTGTTTTGATCAGTTATGAAGCAAAGAGGAAAAACTAGACATGACTGTAACTAGAAGATGGATTCTCTGGTGCATCTGCAGTGGGCTCACAGCTTGGGTGTTGCAGGTCAGATATATAAAGGAAAAGGGATCATTTCACACTAGTATCCATCATTAGTAGTGACTTAGGACAAATATTAATATTAGTGAAATCAAAGCTCCTTGAGTTTTAAATGGGCTAGTTGCATGTAATAAACTACTTAAAACATGATGAATAGCTTTAAAATTGTAACCTCTTCAGCAATTAAATGTCCATTAAATAAATTTCTGGATCTTTTTAATCACCAGAATGAATTATTTAAAATTCAGTATATTAAGCTGAAACCACTGACGGCAGTAAGGGTAAGCCTACTGGTTAAAATGTGGAAGGTTTTCCTGAGCAATGCACGTGTGACAGAAAGATGATTCTGAGGTATTCTTTTATTATAATGACTTCTAAATAATTTGTGACTGTAATAGCTTCTCTAATAGAGGAAGAAAAGACAAATTTTTCAAACAGGTAAGAATCTCCACCAAGTTCATAAATATATGCAACTTTAATCGATGAGTTAAACCTTTAGTCTAAATATGATTCCTGAAAGAAAAAGGTTAAGCCACAAAAGGTCTGTTAGAGAGTCGCAAAGGAGAAACTATTCCGGACTGTTCTGCAGAAATTCATATTTAATGTCTTGGTACGAATTTACTCAGTGGTCTGCAATGGAAACTTGAGGTGGTACATTCCCTTGTTCGCTTTCACATATTCATCACAAATTACAGAACTGCTCAATTCTGTGCGAGACACAAAATGGGAACAGTCCCTTGCTCACTGAGTTCAGTGCTTAGAGGTAGAAAGATAATATGCACTGGGAAACCCCATGGAAGGATTAATTTTCAAGTTGTATTTTTAGACAGAAGAAGATGGAATTAATTCAGAAGTGAAGGTGGCATCGTATTTATCATAAACTCCAGTTTTGTTTCTCTTTTATGAAATGTGTCAAGCTGTCCGTGGACCAGCCATTTCAGAGTTATAGGCCCTATAGGACCTGCCATCTTTGGGTATGCTCTAAGACAAAAAAAGGCAATTTAGCATAGTACAGAAACCTGCTAGCAATTATATGTAGCAGGGAGAAATTAGTTTGGGACAGAAGTATTTTTAGGGGGATTCTGCCCTGTCTAGTTGGAAGTTCCATTAACTTCACGGTACTGTGGAAAAAACCCACAGACAGAAATGGGGCAGTTAGAAGATACTGCTGTCTGGGCAAAGGAATGAGGTGATTGTTAAGTGGTGCCTTGAAGGTAAAGGCAAGCTCTGTTCTTTGTTGGGAATGCTTAACGTAAAGGTGTTAGGAGAAAACAGTAGTGGGTGTTTGTGTTAAATGGATTGCAAGGGAGAGGCATGGGAAAGTTGGGTGTGTTTTAAGTGTTTCTACATTGTAGTTATACTTTCAAAGCTGTTATCCTGCCTCTTGGGTAAATAATATTTGGAAAATATTTATAACATATACAGTCAACTTGATGTTTAGGTCTTTCAGAGCTGAGGAAAAAAAAGGAAGGAGCAGTAGTGTTAACATAGTTCAACTCTTGTGTACTTGAATTGTAAACTCATGGAGGAAGAATTGTACAGGGATATGTTTGCACAGTGCTTGATACAGTGAGTTCCTGGCTTCTGTATTTTATTATACTACAAATAGCAGACAAGAAATATAACTACATTAAAATCACTGTATTTTAGAATTATAGTTCAGACAGTAGTGATCAAACCAGTGGTAAAATGGGATTTCAGTCTGTTTTTGCACATGTATAATTTGAAATTAAATCCTCAAATAAGCCAGGAGAACTATAGCTGTAGGGGGAGCAGATGATCGGAGTTCAGAGGCCAGATAGTTAGTGGAAGGAAAAATGGGCTCTGGGGTTTCCTTTGTTTTACCCATATATATCCGTAACCCATACAGCTGCAAAATTGCCTTAGTTTGGCCAACTACTGCCTCCCTCTTCTCTCCCCTCTCTCAACACATGGCTTCTTTCTGCTCATACAAACTACAACTGTAAAGCATGTGGCATGCAACACTAAGGCTAGTGTTATACTATCCTTGTCATTCCTATGCTTGTTCTCTTCAGTACCTGCATGTAGCCTTCATCCCTGGAAGAAAAGGCTTTTCCTAAAGCCTTATACATTTTTAAGTGCTTTTGGGTGCTGTTCTTAACACATACCTGAGATATGATATTGAAAGGCATAGGACAGTATCTTTCCTTATCCGGCAAAAAATGTTGTGTGTTGTTTGTTTGTTTGTTTGTTTTTTAATGATAAAATGAGCAGATAAAAACTTGGTGAGGCAGCGAGATTAAGCTATGAAATTTGTCCACAAGCTTTTCCTGCTCTTCCTTGTATATGACTGGAACAGGGGTGCTTGCATTTTTGATGCTGGAGGGAGGTGAATGTTTCAATGATAATATCCATTCTGGTCTTCCTAGGCAGCCTTGTTAAAATCCAACTTCTTCCCCTCAGGAATCACAGAGAAGATCTCAGCTCTGCTATTCTGCCTGCTCTGCTCGAGTGGGAATCCCACCAGCTCTGCCCACAGGAGGAGAGCAAACAGCAGCAGAGATGAAACCCAGTGTGCATGTGAAAGAGGAGAATTTTGCTTACGGCATCTGCAGTATCGTGGGAGGCTTAAGATAAAAGTTGTTTTTATGTTTGGAGTGCAGCTGTGGAATATCTGACCTCAGGCTCAATAGCTACCAGGGACTTTTAGCTTCATCATTTGGTGGTATAAAGTTTCAAGATCCTTGATTCTGCACTGCTAATGTTTTAGATGCAGTGGGTGCTGCCTCTAGTTCTTTAGCTGAATTTTCTGGAGGGCATGAACTCAAGAATTTTTCTCCTTGTTTTATTGGGTAGGAGAGACTGACACTAGCTTTACGTGCAGATGAATTTTAAGTTTAAAATTCTGTTTTTCCGCAGAGCCTCAAAAAGAGTAGCAGGCACCTGGCAAGCTGAGGCTGCTGCTGCACTTCAAGATGACTCACTCAGTTTTCTTCATACTTTCCCATCTGCCCATCTGCATTTGTCTGTACCTTCTTGTCTGATACTGGAATTGCAATGTTTCTGTCGCAGGGGTCGTTCTTCTGTTCAGGGTCAGGCCACACTTAACACACTGATGTCCATGTCCAACACTTGTTTTCCCTGCAGCTAATTCAAATACAAACAAAAATGGGTTTAACAAGACTTCAGGAACTGCACTCGGCCCCTCTCACTCTGCAGATGCCTATGATTGCTGTTGCTTACATGTGCAGGCTAAATCCTCATGGTGTAATTCCTCTTGTATGCGAATTTATGCTCATATCACTCTCACCACAATGCTTCACATTACCAGAGACTTGGGACTATATTCTTTTCAGAGGAGAGCAAAAAGATATTCCCTGTCTCAGTGGGATGCACAGCCTGAAGGGACACATTTTGCCAGATCAGGCCAAACTGCAAAAATGGTACCTGTATTTTGTCTTTGCTTTTTTATAGCCACCATGCAGGCGTGATTTTAGCTGGTAGACTGATTGCTTAAAAAATGGCTATATTCTCTAAGAGTCCCTGATGAAGTATGAGCTCTGTACGAGCTCCCTCAACACTGGACACTTTCTCTGCAGCAGGGTACAAAATCCTTCTGCAATGACTCAGTATCCCAAATGCTGCAGACATTGCTTGTAAAAACATTCTGTGCTGTTTGAAAATGTAAGTCAGTCCCCATATCTCTGTAAACAGGTTGACATCTTTTCCCAAGCAATTGAATGAAGGAAGGGAGAACTTGTTTTGTCTAACTTCAAACCCATGCAGATATCATCGCTTTCAAGGTTCAGCTCAAGCTTGAACATTGCTAGGTTCATGTTTCATTTCAAGATTGTGGTAAAAGGGGCAGGGAAAAAAATCAGTGAAAATATAAAGCAAAAAAGGCAAAGGAGTGCTTCTCTCTCTGGAAAAACAAATATGGATGTTGAGAGTGATAAAGAAACAGGACAAGGAAGGGCAGAAATTCCTATTAAAATGTCAGCACTCTGTACTATATGGGCCAGTCACTGTGCTGGGTTTGGAGAAATTTCCTACAGCTTTCCATTCAGTGGCACAGTTAAAAAAATAAATTGCCCCTAACATAATAAAAAAGGTTTAAAGAGGGAAGAAAGAAAAATTTTGAAAACTTTGATCCCTCTTACTACCAGTGTTCACCAGGAAGATTTTTCACAAACTTTTCAGCTTGGGAAAACTTGTCCATCTCTTCTCATCAATTTTTCTTTATTTCTTCAATGTTCCAACTGAACAGTTGCTGCATGTCCAAGTCTGGCTGGCTAAGGTGGGATAGCACTAGCTTTCAACACTTACTTGAGAGTCTATCTTTTTTACCTGTTTCTCACCCCTCCTCACTGCATACTGTGATATATGGCAACTCTAGTGCTACTTGTTAAATTTCCTTGGTAAAAAAAATAGTTTGCAAGTATGTTTTGCTTGCTTGCTTGTTTGTTTTCTTGCAATATGTTGCTCGTATTCCTTACTTGCAAAAATTATATCACGACTTGTTGCTTACACTGTCTACAGTGTAGCTAAATCTAAAGGACTGGCTGGGAACAGCTGAAGGCTGGAAAATTTGTTCTGCTTTCAGCTGAGTTTTTCTCTGAACTTTGCTTTGCCTTGCATTGCACGATCCCTCTTCTGTTCAGGTGCACAGCCAGGGAAATGTGGAGTGTGGAAGATCTTGGAAAGAAGATTGGAAAATCCAGGGATCGATACTTAAATGAATGCACCCAGTTTTTCTCTCCAAAAAATTATCATTTCTGGAACTTAATAATTTCTTCATTTTGTAGACCAAACTAGTTGGGCAGGATCGTCATTTTGTGTCCGCATCTACTGATTCTGTACCTGTGTCAGCCTGGCAGGAGAGTTGATAATAACCATGCTTTTTGACTCCCAGTGTCAATCAAAGTCTCATAAGGTTCATTAATCTTTTCATTCCACGCCCTTAGATTTTACTTTCTTGATATATTTTAACCAACTTGTATTATAACAACACCCCTCTCTCTGTATGGACCCTGACAGTATAATCCTGTAACGGTATTTAGGGGCAATGGTGTTCTGATTAGCTTCCAGTGGTGATTAATCCTTTTTTCCCCCCAAATGGCAGTTGTTTATATCATTGGTAGTGCTCTCAATTCTGACCAGCCTTTTCTTATCAGTCAAGTCCTTTTTCAACATCTGGACCTGGCAATGCATTTCATGCATCAATGCCTAAGAGCTATTTTAGAGCCATTAACCACACCAGTGCTTACAAATATGAATGTTACACTCTCCAAGCAGCACCCTGCTTCCCAGTCTCCATATTCCTCTTCCTTCCCCTCCTCTCCCTGTCCCTATCCCCTCAAATTATTTTAAAGTAACCCTGTGATTCAGACTAGCCTGGGATCTTTGGCAGTCTGTCCTGCCTCTCCAGTTTCCAACCATACATTGACTTCCAGTAGAAAAAAAAAAAAAGGAAAGAAAAAGGGTTTTTCCTTTACAGGGGCTGGCTTAAACATCTGCCTACTGTTGGCACTGTCTCAACCTGGAAACGTAACAATGCTGTACCCCGAGTTGGCCAGTAGGTGTCAAAATAACCTGTCATTTGAACCACTGCAGTGGGTTACTGATCATCTTCTGTCTTGTCCAGGGTTTATGAAGAGCTGGGCTCGGCGAGTGTCTTGTGTCCTCACCCAAGAGTAGAGCTGATGTTGCGGCAACTTACTGAGAGTTTGGCACTGCTGTAAATAATAGTATTACAGATGCTGTCTCAAATCTAGTGAAACCAGTAGATACTGGAAGTTTACCCAGGCTAGTAATGCTGTGGAAAGCCATACACTTCTCTGACTGCCTTTCCCTCTCCCCCAGTAATACTTAGCAAACTACACATATGCTTTCTAGTAGTCTGCATGTAGTGCTGCTGTAAATTGAGATGAACACTTCATTTTGCTGGTCTTGTTGACTTTGTTTTCAGTCCTTTTGTCGCACCACATTTGACTTTAAACCCGATTTTTCTGAACTTGTCTTGTACCTGAGAACAGACCCGACAAGATGAGTTTTGCCCTCAGGGGTGCAAGGTGGCTCCTGCTGACTTTAGCACTCAACGTGACCCTATGAAGTGGTTTAGCCATTGCTTTTGGTGTCTCACTGAAAAGTTAGGGAGCCCCTGTATGTACTCAGGGCGTTTGGATTATGAACATTTATCGTGTTCTTTGAGCAATTCAGTTTAGAAGTCAGAAAAATAATTAATGTTTTTGTACTGTCTTCAAAATCAACAGCTTGCATAACATTCACGTATGTGTTTATTCTTTTCAGCCTGAAATGTTCTTACTTATTAATGCACATAGGTACATTCTGCGGTTTCAGTTTACCAGGATGAATGTAGGCACAGGTTTGCTGCCCTAAAATTTCACATGCTTGTACAATTCTGGTTTAGTATTGTGAAGGGAAAAGTTTACCTGGGTCTATAATTGTAGATTTTATAAACCAATTTTTTGTGTTTTAGTTCACTGATGAAACAGAGTAAAAACATAAGCAATGACCTGTCTCCTTTGGGAATGGAGTTTTATCTGATTTTCTAGTTTCCTAAAAATGCTGTATACGGATGACCTGATCTTTGTGAAGTGCACTGTTACTATTAATTTCAGTTTATTTCAAGTTTGGTCACCCACATGTGGCGAAACAGGCAGCTCTTTGGCTTCAATGGGGATTCTGGGCACAGGTCTGGCTGGAAGATTGCTCTCCTGAAAATCAGACCCCTGCTTCTGTTCATGATGGTGATGCACCAAATTAGCTACAGTAAGTGACAGTACTAATGACTTAGCAGAGGTTTCACTGAGAAAAAAATTCTGCTTTTATTTGGGTTTTTCACTGAAAGAGAAATTAAAAGCTGAGAACTGCAGTGAGATGAACAACAGACAGATATAGATTGGTCACAAAAATGCAGTCAGGCTGGAAATGAGAAGGTTCCCACCCCTCAGAGCAGTGAATTTCTGAAACAGCCTTCTAACAAAATGAAAAGGAGAAACAAAACCCTTGAAAACAAAGCAAGCCATAGATTATCTGAGGAGAAGTATATAAAACCAATTTTCTGAATTGGTGCTTGTAAGAGCCAGGGCTGGATCTGATGGTCCTTCCAAGCTTGGACCTGGGCTTGGTCCTTCCAAGCCTGTTTCCCTTGAAAACAATACCTGAAGCCATGTGTTCCCTCTCTGATGCTACAAAAGAGCCCGCGTTCATGTCCCAGGATTGCCTGGTGCTGGGTACCGTGCGCCTTAGATGAGCAATTAGTTGAAATCTGTTGGTTCCTCTCTCTGTCAGTGTGTGTCACACTGGCAGAAATGCAACACTGAAACATCTCACCCAACAGTGGACAACTTGTCAAAAATAGGGCTGTTTATTGTTGATTTGACCTATGCCAACTCTTCAGCTTATGTATTCATGGCTCGTCACAGTGTGGGTTCCTCCTTACTGCTATGTTCATGGGTGATTGTGGTGGAAAATTTGTTTTCAGTTAGTATGAGATGAAAACCAGTAGAAAATGTTAAAATATGGGGGAAAAATAAACCCTAAATGAGTCAAGAAAGTGCCTTGGGTAGGAGGTGAACCAAAGCACAAAGGCCAGTCAAAGTGAGTCTTTTCAACTGAGCAGAGTCATCAGGCAGGATTTGGTTTGAACTGGAGAGCTCTAATTGATGAGATCTTAGAAGACGTCACACATGTGGGGGATCTGTTGGTTCCTTGACCTGCTGAGTAAATATAATTTATTTTAGTAAGATTTTAAATTGAAATACAGTGTAAATTGACTCCTGCCCTTTCAGCTTTCACTTATTTCAGATGAGTTTCTGATCCTTAATGCGACACTGTAGTAACAACAAAAAAAGTCTTTTTAATACCTTGTAGTAGCTGCCAGTAATAACACTGGTTTATAATGAAGCCAACGAATACTGAAATTTGAACAATTTGTGAAGTCAGTAGAAAATGTGTAACCACATACTCAGGCAAATAGGCTTTTCTTATATAATAATCACCCTACTCTTATAAAAAGCAGATGCAATTTCAAAGCAGTAGAAAATATGTATGCTCCATATTGGAATATGCTTGTTTAAGAAATCATCTCTTAAAAAATTCATGGCTTTGTGTTTACTGTCTCTGTCTTCTCCTTTTTCTCAGTGAGATTGTTTTGTGGCCCCCCCCTCACCCCCCATTGAAGGTGCACACCACCCACCATGATCATGCTCCATTAAGCTCTTGTGCTAAACAAAAAAGTTCTACGGAGCTTTCATTTATCAACCTTCCCCCAAAGTGCTTTATGCATTTCATCAGGGATTTGCAAAACTATTCACAGCTTCGGAAGCACAGCACTGGAGCGCCATGATCGATGGGAGAGGAATTCAATAACCGCCCAATGCTGCTGAGCAATCCTGGGTGGTGGTTTGGGACAGGAAGTGAAGGAGCAGAAGATAATGAGCTGAGGTAGTTCATTAGGTCCTCGTTTAAAACGGCTTGGGATTTTTAAGTGCTCTTGGCAGTTAGAACCTCACTTTTAAGTCTCATTCAAAGAATGTTATTTTTGAGAAAAACATAATTTAACATGCTGCCGTGTATTGGTTCAGGCCTGTTCCAAGTAGGTATTTTACCTTGCAAAGAGAGATGAAGTGCAAAAATATTTATCACATAATATCTCATTTATTTATATAGACTGATTTTATAAAGATGATGTTCCACTGATGGACAGTGATAAATACACATGTAAAATTGTGCACAAGATGGATACTACTGCTTCAAGACAGAATGGTGCCCTGTAAGCACAAAGCCTTGTTATCTGGATTTACCCTAGTGCTCTCCATCCAAATACAGTTGCAGCTTAGCACTGCTTATCTTAGCTATGCTATTAATTAAAGTAGAAATGCCTTCATAGGCAACATCTCCCCTTCTCTCCTTCAGAGTCAGGACTGGTGTAGTGCGATCTTTTAATCCTGGAATGAGAGGGTTTGCTCTTGCAAACAGCTTTGGAGTGTGTCAGTCTGAGCTCCTTTATTCTGCACTGTAGATGTCTGGAAAATTGCCATGTCTCCTCAGCTGGGTATTCTCATTGCTTAGCACATTCCCTGCAGCCCCTGACAGACAAGAACGTTACTGTGGGAACAGGGGAATGTCCAAAGCACACGATGTTCTGGCAAATCCCAGCTGGCAGGCAGCCCTCCGGGGTCACAGCTAGCCAGATGTGACGTGGGCTGCTCTAAATCAGACCATTGGCAAGCTCGAAGGACCAAGAAATTCTTTGCTGCATCCACTTACCCCCAGCAGATACTGGGGCAGCTGAGGTTAGAGGCCAACATAGTGCTTCTTAGCAATTTTGAGGTGGAACATCGATCACTAGCTTCCACGAAGAATTAAATGGTACATTCAGTTTATTGACATGAGAAGCTATATAAAAACATGTTCTCTCGTACATGAGAGAGAAAATTATGATGCTTAAAGCGTTCCTTTAATCTCCAGTTTCTATCACAAAAAGAAGGGGCTGACAGCAATGTTGTTTACAGTTTTATTTAACTCGGAGTTAAATGGGACTGTTCTTGTGGCCAGCCATAAATAATGATGAAGTCACTATAATTAGAAGTTGAATTATTTCTGAGTCTCATAACCAGGATTGGGGTTCTGTTGTGCTAGGTTATTTATAAACACGGAATAGAAAATTCTTTCTGAGCATTTAATGGCAAAAAAGGAGAAGACATGACATGGACAAATAACCAAACAAAAAATGGAATAACTAAGTGAAAGTAATCATATGAATAAAGGAGATGATGCTCACAGCCCTGTGTTAATACTCTTTTTCACAACCATAGGTGAAACTATAATTGCTATGAACAATCCATAGTTGATTTTTAAAACGGCAATACGTTGTATTTCAACTAAATACTGTTGGAATAAAGTCTCTGCAGAATTTCATTAAATTTCCTTCATTACAGTTTGTTAATTCTTATACAGACAATATTTGTCTTATGTTAAAAATAGTTATTTGGTAAATATTATCTCATTTCATTAAAGTAGCCATGATTTTTAATGTCTTTTAGCTTTCTTTGAGTTGTTTAGTTTAGTTGTGTTTTAATCACAACTCTAGTCAAGTGGTGAAGAATAAATAGTAGATAACAATGATGAATGAAGTTGAGTATCACAGAAAACAGGTGTCTGATCCAGCTTCTGCTGAAATCCAGGAATAGATTCTTATTGACCATAATGAAAACAAACGGAAAATGATCTTTTGATTCAAGCTGCAAGCTTTACGAAAAATTAGTCTGCATAGTTAAACCCACATAAACCCTCAGCCATGAGGCACAATAGTAATATAATTTTTAGACCTGAAAGGGGTTATTACTTGAAAAGCAGTTTTATTTGTCTGAGAATAGATGAGTTGTCCTTTTATGTTATTGATTATGGGTAATTTAGGAAGACCTGGGTGGTCTTATGAAGGACAAAATAAATTATGACAGAGTATAAGTATGTGTAGATGAGGTAGAACTGTATGGCATACCGTATAACAGTGCCATATGACAGTGAATTACATATTGCTTTTTTTACTTATTGCCTAAAAATACTATAACAGTTCTCAGATCATAATTTTATATGATAAGAGAACAAGAACAGAAAGAGAAAGAAAAAGAATGGTTCTGTGTCCTTCTGTGCAGTCTAGGAGTGTTGCCCATTTACAGAATGTAATGCTACTTATTTTGAATGTTGATGAGTTTGCCTCTTTCAAACACAACTGATAAAATCATTCTGCTCAAGAACTTTGGATTGCAAAGGTAGCTCTAGTTGCATTCTTCTGTTTCCTGAAAGAGATATAATTTAATACTAAATTACTTTTTTTCTGACCTATCTCTCTGAAACACATTTATTTCTAGCTGGGAGACAGAGTATTTTCCTGTGTGTATCTATTGGCTGTACAAAACTCTTGAAGTTCAGTTTGACAGAAAGCAGAATTTATATATAACTGACCTGTTTTCATGCTGAAGACTGCACCAACTCTGGGAGAGAAGTTGAGGTAAGTGTTGACCAAAGACTCTTTGACAAATGGCAGAAAATTAGTAGAAACAGCAAAGACATGAAAAACAAAGACATGAAGTGATGGACACTTGAAGAAAGATCTTGATGAATCAAAACTCAAATAATATTTTGATGATGTAAGAAGAAAGCAAGGGGAATACTTTAGACACATACATTAGATGTATAACCTGGCCACAGTGAAACTTACTCCTATGAACAAGTGGAGGACATGGAAACTTGATAGAAATAATAGATTATGTTAAACTTATGGTTCCCCACACAGAGAAAGGCCATCCAATGAGTGTTTTTGGACAGCTGAAGGCAACTCTGTAATGGGGCTGTAGGCTGGAGAGAAAGTGGAGATAAAAATGACGGATAAAAATAGGTATGGAAGCTGAAAGAGAAAAGACAAAGGCAGAGGATGGAGTCTTGGGATCCTTTGTTGAAAGTGGGAAAGAAAAGGAAGGAGAGATGCTGAGTAACATGTTGAATGCCTAATCAAAAGGCAAAAAGCAAAAGAAGGCTGGATGTAAAGAAGAGAAACATGACAAAGAGTTCGTAAAAGCAGATGAAAGTTGAGGGACAGTGAAGGTGGAGCAAGAACATCTGGATTCAGGTAGGGGGTGTGCTTCACTCTATCTGGAAGGATGTTATTTCAAGGGAGAAGTCAGACTGAACTGAGTGAAGGACGAGGTCAGTGGGGAAGAATTCAGTATGACTGTTCATGGCAATTGTTGAAAAGGTAGGATAAAAGGATAGAAGCCAGAGGGGTTTTTGTGCCTTTCTTTTTCACACAGTGTAGGAGAGTAAGGCGCAATTCTGTCAAAAGTGTGAGGAAACTAATGAGAGTGAGAGGTTAAGGAAAGGCAGGGAGAGTAACAGGACAGCAGGGAGGATGGACTGGGTCACTGTCTGAGGGTGGGAGTTAGAGGGGTAGTAACAAGTCCAGCAGTTACTGTGGCAGAGTGAAGGAGGAATAAATTTAATATTAATAGCCTTCCCTTCAAATGTGCTCTCATTTCTCTAATGGCTTTGCTTTATAACACTGCTGATAGCCTCCTGACTCTCYCTGATGTCACAGACAAACCTATGCACAAGCCATAGGCTCTTCTCCTGTTATGCATACAATGCAGACCGTGTTCCAGTGTTGTGTCCAACACTAATGTTAAAGCAAGGCTCTGCTTTTTATTTTCAAGGACTCAGGCTTTCAAGCTTTGGACTGAGTGCCAAAAACAATTCATCAGGAACGCTTTACAACTCAGCAATACAAAACCTGTTAGGATACAGATCACCCACAAGACAGAGTTTGGGGAGGAAATATGTAAAGCACTGGTTGACCTCAGTATGATTAATGGTTTTTCACACGTTGAACTCTGTTGCTTACGATGTGAATTCTATCCTGGCTCACCCATGGTTGTTTATTTTTATTTTTTGAAGGAGGGGGAACCTCCATTTGTGAAACTTTCATTCATATAGAAGTTAATGACAGTCCATGTATAACAGCAAAATATTTATATTGAGACACAACTGTCCCAGCTGATTCTACTTCTTCTCAGTAGTTTGTTCCCTTAAAAGCAGCCTTTAAAAATTACAGACCTTGCAGAGTTTGTGTCAATCATCTCTGCCGTGAAAGGATCATTTATGGGAAGTGAAGCTCATTTACTGGACTAGAGCAGTGAATGAGATCTCTTCTATAACTACGAAGCCACCCAGTCCCAGCTCCTTGGGTTAACAATATCCTGAGTTGGAAGGGACTCCCGAGGATCATTGAGTCCAAATCCTGCCTCCAGACAGGGCAACCTAAAAATTAAACCATATGTCTAAGAGCATTGTCCAATCACTTCATGAACACTGACAGGCTTGGGGCCTTGACCACTTCCCTGGGGAACTTATTCCAGTGCTTCACCACCCTCTCAGTGAAGAACTTTTTCCTAAAGAAGATGAAGTAATTTTGATTTCCTGGGCTAGCACAGGCCAAGCAATGGTCAGTAGGCCTGATTGGGCCAGTGAGACTCATAGAGCCCCTTATTTATGCCTCAGAAAGTGAAAAACCCAGTTATTAAAGTTGCATTTGGTGCCCTACATCTGAATGACATCTAGTGTACGTGTATGTTGCTAGGTTCTCGTAGAGATGGGCTACTTCTATCTGTATGTAGTGAGTGAATTCACCCTTCCTCCTGAGTCTGCTTACAGCCAGAAGATTGGTCCTGTCAACTGCTATGTTCATATGGCCTGCAAGAAGTCACCAAACAGCAGCAAGTGCTCCATGATGAAGAGACTCACCATCTCGCCTAATCCAATCATTCCTTGTACTCGGTGTTGCTGAGTCCTGACACAAGGGACATCATTTCCAATTACAGACACAGCTCTTCCTTCTGCTGGCAGAAGCAGGTTCTGCATTCAGAGGCACTTGGTCACCTGCACAGAGTGCATGGGATTTGCTYGTGATGTGATGTAGTTGAAATGAACAGGGCTGAGCCCATTTCTGCTGATGGTAGATGGGATCTTGCTTTTCCTATGTCCTTCTGGGATGAGGCCGTGCAGCAGCTGGCAGAAGGAGAGCTTCCAGCCTGCGAGTCCAGCACTCCAAAGCTGTCCTGGACCATACACCGGCAATGTGCTCAGGTGTCTCGGTGCCGGGCATGCCAGGCCTGGACACACTGCACAGTGGAGGGAGTGCCACTACTTACGCCTTCTAAGCTGATTCATTGTCTTTTTGACAGGACTTAAGAACTTTCAAAGCCAAAGGACTCCCTGCCTTGTCCTAGTTTCAAGGAGATTAAAATTCTGGGCTTAGCTGCCAAGGGGATATGCCGTCTTTCTTAGCAATATTGAGAAGGGAGAATAAACCAGGAGACTGTTGTTAGCTGTGAATCACGTACTCAGTCAGCGGGAGGGCTGGTTCTCTTCCAGAGATTTCTGCATCAGGTTAAAGAATTAGGGCTCCATCTTCCTTCAAGTCACTCCAGTTTCATAGCAGTGAAAACCAGCAGCAGACAAAAACCTACTGTGTTAGAAATGCTCTGGTACCAGGTGAAAAGTAGGAAGGTGGCACCTGTTCTGTAAATATGTACCTTTAACCTAGAGCTACAGCTTTTGTCTGGTTGACCGCTTATATAAGCAAAAAGTCCAGACCTGTTTCTGTAAGCTCGTACTATCCATTCATCTCCCAATAAGACAGTCTCCATATTTCACCCTTGCTCTGAGTAGTGTTACTTGTTAATCCTGAGCTAAGTTTAGAAGAGTGAACATATTACACAAGGCTTATACCAGTTAGTTCAAGTCCTTTAGCAGCTGGTGATTCTGTCAATTCACTTAATGAAAGAGAAAAAAAAAGACATTTTGACTCTCCTTCCTACTTTTTTCTTCTTGCAAGTGGTAGACTCCAGCACCTTACTTTTCTTCATATATGCATTAACATTTTCATAATTGCTTAAATACAAGTTCAAAAGTTACATGTTAAACTCCTTAGAAACAAAGATGTTTTTAGAAACATTACCTAACATTTTGGAGGGTTTATTGCCTGCTCTTTTTCTTATGGAAATCATGCAGTTGGAATCTGAAAAGTGGTTATCCACAGGAGTATCCACTTGCTATTTTGAGGTGGTAATTCGGAGTCATGCCATTATGACACAGTATTGAAAAATATTAAAATTAATATAGAAAAAAATTACTGATAGTTTTTCAAGTAGTTAATACTGCCATCATCATTGTAGCATTTCATACCTGTTTTCTACACAAACCATCCTAACCATGTGATCTACATTTTAAATATCAGGTATAATCTARAAAGAATGATATTATACAGAAATATTTATATGCTCTTAGCTGACCAAGGCCAAAGAATAACAGTGTCTCATCAGACCTACAGCACATTGTTTTCCCTAGCAGCAAGATGAAGCATGCAAAAGCCCCCAGACTCCTGAGTTTTACCACGTCTTCTGCCTTTCTTTCTGCAGGTTTCCCTGGACTGCATGTTCATGCGCAAATGTGAGGTTAAATGTCTAAAGAAAACACGGAGCATGCCCGTGGACACAAGGGGAATTGGTGAGAAATGTAAATTTCGGCAAGAAAAGAAGATAATGGAGGTGCTGAAATGAAAGGTCACGTGCCAGATGAGGTAATTACCTTGTGATGTCAGTACGCAATGGGATGGTTTTGGGGAAGGTGGGGAAGAGGGAGAGAGCATAGTGCAGGGGTGACGCCTTGAGGCTCATTTCAGGAGTTAGCAGTTGATTAAAGCAAGTCACTGTCCTGTTGAGCTCTGACACCAATCAAATCTAGGTTCTTCTCTTATCAGTTCTGGAAATGACAATTACAGCTCCTATTCTGATTACGCATCTATTGTTGAAAAACAATAGAATAGAATGGAAAGCAAATGAGCTTATCTAAAGAATAAGGTTACTTTGAGTGTGTAATTTAAAAAAAAACAACCTTTTTTTTCCTGTTTAACCATTTTCCAAATGAAAGGGTTTTTTCCTTTTGCTTCCAATGCAAAATAGGTTTGTTTTGAAACTTTAGTGGAGTTGTGAGGGGAAAAAAATCCATATATATAACAGGTCAAACAGCAAACAGCATGAACCATTCAATTGACCTGTGTGCTATTATTTGTTTATTAATGTTTTCAATGTCATGGCTTTTCGTCTTATTTTGGACTGGCTCACCATTTTGTTGTCTATGATGTGGAGCACTTTTAGAAGATCAATGACTATTTAGAGAGGTTCTGTTTTGTTTGTGCTTAGAGCTCCTGACTTTCTACATATTTGCTGCTTTCTGAAGCAAAGTAAATGAAAAACTTAAACTCTTTCTTTGAGTTACCTGCTGTGAATGTGATAGAGATGCGACAGGTATTATAGGTGAATGAACATTTTGAATTCTGGAATATCCTTTGTTTTCTGTTACAGCCATCAGAATACGTAAGACCATAGTTCGGTTTCTGGTGTCCATTTGTAAATGGAGGGTGGATACAGTGGCGTAATAAAGATAACGTATCTTTGGAGTTAACAGAATGCCATGGTGACACCTGGTACAAATCCTGTCTGGTTCTGGTTCAAACGTGGCACTGAAGCAGGAGTAAGAGCAATGCCGTGTGTCTGTTCCCCTCCTCCCTCTGTGTTTCATAGTCTGAAGTCACCCAAATCCAGSGTCTGGATACTGCTGAGCCCTTACAAAAGGGGTAGGTTACTGGTTGATGCCAGACTCGTAAGTGTTAAGCAAAAGGTGTTTCTCCCACGAGTCTGATCGTGTACCATGAAAACTCATGGAAGTAGATTTCAGCCCTGGTTTACAGCTGTAATTTCTCCAAAATACTGGGCTTTCTTTCCTTGTAAGACTCCTGTCTTAAGGTTGATCACTTTAGTTATTAATTCAAAATGAAACTCTGGCCCACTATATCTGCTTCTGGAAAAGGGAAGGAAAAAGGCAAATAACTGAAACCTGAAATAGAGGATTCACTTCCGTTATTGAATTTTATAAGGTGATATGTGGCATATAAACATCTGTATTGGTAGCTTGGGATCACATGCTTGTGTTTCTGCTCTCTCTCATCTGAAATGAGCTTGGACTATCTGTGTTATGGTTTGGACTGGAGATGGTTTTTCCTTTTCTCTTAAATTGGTGACTACAGGATGTGGCAGTTCTGATTATACTGAAAATTCCTGTAATTGTTATCAGGCAATAAACATTCAATATATTTTTGTGAGATGTAGAGCTTACTGGAAGTTTTCCAGTATTTGAGAAAAAAAAGAAGCAAAATGGTAAGGATGTAAATTGAATTTGGACTTTGAATACTGAGAAAGTTGGCTTGCCTTATTCTGTTAAGAAACTGAGGATTACTGTAACACTCACAGCAATGCAAGACATGTTCTCAGCTAAGAATGAATATGAATGTCTTTTTCATATGAAAACACATTGTAAGTAGTGCAGGAATGCATACCTGTCATAAGCGTAACTGCTGTACAGAAAACAGAACAGGAATGTGAATTAAATGTTCTTACAAAGGACATAATTTTCCTCTTCGGTTCTTTCATAGGCCATATATGGGTAACTTCTATCAAATGAGCCTGCAATAAAAACTCTATATTGTGCATTCACCTTTAAAGCAACCAAAAGATAATGCTTGTATAATTTAGGTGAGAGCTCTTATTTATTACTCTGAAATTATAGTACGTTTTAAAGTATATGTGTAGATGGGAGTGAAGATTCTTAAGTTGTTAACATTTGATCTCCTGTTATAATTAATCAGATCCAGAATGTAGCTTAAATAATGTGTTTATATAGTGTTGTCTACGAGTTTTACTTACAGTCTTGCTTTGAAAATGTCTGTATTGAATGGGACTAAATATAGGTGCACTCTTTTTACTTTTGATAAAACACATTTCCACCGGATATTCCTCTTACTTTATTTTAAGAATTTATGATTTTAGAAAAGGTAAAGCTAATTCAGAAATCCCRTAAGTATTTTATCGGCCTAGCAATGCCCATAACTCACTCACTTGAAACATTGCAGGATGGGAATTAGGTTTTTGGATTAAAAAGCTCCTTTTTAAAATAAACAGGAGGAAACATAGGGGAGAGACAGAAGAGCGTAACTTGTTTAACATTTAACAAGCCTCTTGATCCATTTTCTGGACCAGTTGCCATGCTTTTGAAGATAAATGCAATTACATTAGATATGGGGGTGGTTTTCATGCACTGGGGGTTGAGAGAATTTTGGTTCTTTACAGAAGCAAGAATGTGAATGTTTGGCTCTGCCTCTAGGGTGATTTTTTTTGACCATTTTTCTGAGTACATCTGGGAGAAATCCAGACCTCACTGAAATCAGTGAGACTTTGCTCATTGCCTTTAGTAGGGCCAGGATTTTGTCTGTGAATGTTCAAGTTTTCAGTCACTAGCCAGCTCCAGTTGAGCTACATTTAAGCTTTTCTTTTTTACTACTGCAAGTTGCCTCATCCTGGCCCTAGACTGCAAAATGACTCCCAAGAAATTTTCTTTCTGGAAAGTACATCGTTGATGATCTTAGCATGGACTCTTGTTAGATGAAGCACACCAATATTTTGATGAAAGACTGGGGGCCCAGTAATAACGTCTGAACATTTGCTAGGCAGGGGATTATATTAGGCTGAGTTGGGTCAAAACGCTGTCTTGTAAATCTTGGCCAACCAGTGGGAAGCTTCTGCGTGGGATCCTAATGTTAAACAGAGGGCCTCCATCCACATTGGGATCTCTGACAATGCTGTAAGAAAACTAGCAGTAATAATGGATCGTGCAGGAGAGGAGATTTGAAATCTGTGGGTCTCTAACAGAATGAGGGTTTGCTTTATACCACCTCTGCAGAGAGAAAAACACACACACAACTGATGCAATTCTGTTCAGCTTGGTCCTCTGACACGTGCTTGTCTCCAGAACGGTTTGAAGGAAATTTACAGAAGTCAAGTTGGAGATGTAGGAACTTAAGACATGTTTTTCGAAGTCTCAGTGGTGTTTAGACCTAACCTTATTGCAGACCAGTGGATCTTGAGGTTCTTGATGCCTAATTTGTGTCTGCAAAAATGGAGCTGGACACCAAAGTCATCTATCTACTGATAAGCAAAGGTAAAGAGGCGTTTCAATGTCCCTGTGCATTGTCTATGCCTGACTTCGGGGCTCCGCTTGGAAGAGAAATTTTTAAATTCAAGGCAGGTGCCAAAAGCCACCCCAGACACTGAATAAGGCTGCCAAAGAATGGGTTTGCAGAAGGTGACTGTGATATGACTTTTTCCATTTGCCTACCAGGCTGCTGTTTGGTGCCTGCCTGAGACTTGGATGTGGGATTCCTAGTTTGGAGGTCTCTAATGAGGTTATACGTAGGAGGCTGGAGCTAAAGATAATCAGGAGGCCAAGGTGACCTGAAAGCAGGTGGGTCAGGCAGTGCCCTTGCCCACGCAGACTGCTCACAACACTCATGCCAGTATGTTGTCCCTGTTCAGTTTGTGTTCCCTCTAATTACCATTGGGCTGCCATTTTTCAGGTCTGACCTGGAGTTTGTGGATTACTTTCTCTGGATTGCTTTAGGGAAAACTGAAAAGTGAATTCCATAAATCTTTCCCCTGTGATGTATCTTCAGCGGAAGAGGAAGCTGTCTTCTGAGACAACCCAAATATCATCATTCATCACAATGGCTATATTAGGATTTCAAGTTACCCTCCTAATACATTTATAAATCTGTTGCACAGTCATCTGGTAATTGCATATGAGAGTAATGTTTCCCAGAAGTTTCCACTAGTCACAGTATGTTCCATAATTTTGGGGGGTTATGTAAAATTCTGAGATTGGTTGTGATCTCATTTTGTTATCTTGCATAGTTACTGGAAAGCTTAAAGAAATAGGTGGTAGTATGCATATGGGATAATATGGGAGAGTTGAAAAGGTAATTTTAGGAGGTAAAATACATTGGAAGTTTTTTTATTTTTTTTTTTTTKAAAGAACAGAGCTCTAGAGTGGACACTATCTAACCTATGGTTTTCAGTCACTTTAAGATAAGCAAAGATTTAGAGTTCTGAATATTCTGTGTGTAAAAAATTGTATGTTTAAAATGTAAGCCTTCAAGAAGACACATAATTGGCCCCTACTAGCTTCCTTTCAAAATTGGTAATGTGTTTTAGATTAAACACATTCAAACAATTTATGTGTCTGCAGAAACTACTCTAGTCTCCACTATGTGTTGGTGGTTTGCCACTCTGTCATTCAAGTCTTGAGTCTGATGCAGTAAATAGAAATATTATTTTTACTTTCCTTAGTCCCTTACCAGCCTGCTGTGTGTTAGCCGCACAAGTAAGTCTGTGGCAGGTCAAAAGGAAAGTTGGCAACTTTGCAGCTAGGACACCTCTCTGAAACAACGTAGGCTATTGCCATCTCTTTCCTGGATGGCACTGGAGTTTCCAGGTCCCTGTGACTCCTGTGGCTTTCTTCCTCCTCTGCTGAGTCTCTGCCTGTGCCTTGGGCTTCTTGGGTCCTCTGTTCCTCTACCTACAAGAAGCAGCTAGAGGCAGGTCTGCGAGGGAAGACAAAGCTGCTTGCGAGTGGACAGTGTGTTTCAGATAAAGGAGCGAAGGGTGTGAGGTGGCTCAATATATTACTCCAGGAGGGGTTTGCTGGAGCCAGGAAAATCCAGCTTGTCCAGACTGGCTCTGCTTTCCTTTCAACCCCTCCTGTGAGTAATGCAAGTTGTTTATTTCTTCATCCCTGCCCTTGCAGAGAACAGCTAGGCGTTCATTTCTTTTCCCACCTCCTACCCTCCTAGGCCTCATTTTGTTCCTTGAAGAAGCAGGAAGGGACATGGGAAGGGAAAAACTGCAAGGAAAAACACTTTCACTCGGTTTGCTCGCTGGATCACGAGCCAGCAGGGGCAGGACCAGACGACCTGCCTGAGCACAGGGAAGAGCAGGACAGTGTGACATGTAGAGTAAACGTCTCCCTGGCTGGGGCACGCAGCCCGCCCCAGGACCTCTCCTTCTTCCAGACCTAAAGCGGTGAGAGCCCCTTTCCCGTTGCGTTACATTTCTTTGCTGCTGCCCATGTGTTTCCATACAACACCCTACTGGAGACTTCAGCTAGGATCAATTTTAAAACGAATTAGAACCTTAACTTCCTTTTCCTTTAATAGTTCTCTTTAGTGGTTTCATCCTTCTGTTTTTAAATTTCTAAGTAATTACTCAAATAGATGTTTATTTGATAATTTGCAGTTTGAAGAGGGGTTTGAAAACAAATTAATCTCATTAAATGGGAAGACACTATGTAATCTTCTCAGACATTCCAAGTTTCCTCTTAATATTTCACAGTCTTTTTACTATTTACTTTGTATCTCTTTTCTTGGAAGTGTTTATTTTGGGAAGGTCAAAACAAAATTCTCCCTATGTCTCTCATCAGCTGTAAGATGAATGCGTACAGTTGGAACAAGTTCCATTGAAGCTCTCATGCAGAATAAACAAAGTCCTGACCGAAGGCTTGACTCATGATAGATATTTAATGACTATTGTCATGAAAAAGTAGTTAACATATTCTCCACCGAAAAAAGGGTGTAGCTTTGCTGCGGAGTCAGCAACACATCAAAATAGGGGCAACTGAGGGAGAGATTCAAAGGGCAAGGCTGATACGGAGCCGATGGGCATTGGAAAGAACATTAGCAGCTGTGTGTTCATTAAAAAGGACGATGCAAGTGTGCTGGGGAGGTCATGTATGTTACAGGGAATTTCTTATGTTACGGGGTCAGGCTTTTCAGATGGAATCAGCCTACAGAAATGGGTATTACAGTAGGGTGCTGTAAGTGTGTAGTCACCACTTAAGCTTTTGTAGACTGTATCATACTACCCTGTGGTAAAGCAATTTTGCTGCAAAAGTTGCTGTACTCTGTGGGGAATCTTGGGGATTATTTTGGGAAAGGAGGTTTGGTATTTCTATAGATGGAGCCAGAGAGCAGGGAGATGCCTACGAAATTACTGCACATCCTTAAACAAAGCAGATCTGTTTCCACTGCCTTTTCTACTTGTGTGACAGTTAGCGTAACACTTGGCAGTCAACAAACGCTGCATGCTGCTCTTGTCATCATGTGGTGGGGCAGGAAAACTGCTGACATGGAAAAGTGCAGACAAAATCAAGCAAAATGATTCATGGCTTGGAAGGCTCTGTGTCCTGGGGAAAGATTAATCAAAACTGGCCCAGAGAGCTCAGGGATAGTAATATACATGCACATTATAGTTACTGGGTGATAGAAAAACATCTTTGAATGAGTTGGGTCAGATTCACAGATGCTATTTTAGGAGGTACATTTATTATTTTTTGCTGTAAAAGTCTAATCTCTCTGTGATTGAGGGGCTAGGAAACTTGAGTTGCATAGGTTACAGACCTATGGCATTCACAAACAGTCCTAAGGAGGACTGAGTGGAAAGTCCTGGAAAATTACACTTTCAGGCCATTGCTTAGTGAAGGAAAGATGCTATGAGAGCTGTGGGACAAGCTTATCAAAAGGAAATAAAACACTTTGGTCCTTGAAGAGTTCAAATATCTGAGAGTGATTCAGACTGTGATCTCATTCTCTGTGGCAGTGAAAAATTAAAATTCTCATTTTAATTTTAGTGCTATATGATAATCGATACATTTTGGAAGGTGTGCATTTATCTTTCTGTAGCCCTAATTACCTTTGAGATGAAGAAGACAGTGATTGGAATGGTCTCAAAGATTTGGTACTAGTCAGAAGAGTAAGAGAGAAAACATCCTTTTAACTAATGGGAAAATATACACAGATGATTTGAGAGGAGCGAATGTTTTAGACTAAATTTCTAAGGGAATGTATCCAATAAAATAATTTACTGAGTATGATTAGAGAATTTTTTCCAAAGAAACTTTGGAACTTGTTGGCCAATTTTAACTGAATTTAAGTGCCACTGTTTTCTCAAAATTATGAAGTTCCTGTTTATTGTGATAAAACTAGAGCTAGGAGAGATACTAGCACACCGGTGGAAGGAAAAGTTCCAGCACACATATCCTGGCCAAGCAACCGGCACACACAGTGTTGGGAAACAAGCACGGTGTGTGCTGCCTCCTGCTTGCCCTGAAGCTGATGGGTATGGGAGGGATGGGGGGCAGCAGGGATTGCAGGGAGGGGAATTTATCAAAGGAGTATGGAAAAGGGGCTTGGGCTGTTGCAGTACAGAGGGGGGAATGATGCAAGCCACAAATCTGTAGGAAACCAGGCTTTATTAGTTCCACTGCTTTTGGAACAACTTGTTTAAACTTCCCTTGTAGGTAATTAACTTTCTAATGGCACTGTGAGATAGGCCACCTGCAGAACCCTTGGGCAGGGGGATTCACAAGCATGTATGGTTCGAAATAGGGCCTCATGGAAAACTAGGCAAAAGTGTGTTAGAATAATATTTACATTCAGTAGCATTAAGTACATCTGTTTGTTATTAGTGGGAGACTGAACTGGCTAAAAATCTTCCACAAGAGAGTGACCCAGCAGCAGAAGGCCAGGTACCTCTGACAGCTTTTCTACAGCTACCAATAGAGTTATTTTCAAAAGCATGACAAGATTTCCCTCTCAAYGTCAATTTGAATACAAAGGAGACCAAATTTTGATTACTGGAATATATAGATGTTTCAGTTCTGTCCCTTTAGGTCTCTGGTTTTGTACTTATTTCTCTGTTACTCCTGTGTTTACGTGGGTGTGAAGTTTTCATACTAACTAAGGGAGTGCAGTTCTGGTTGAAATCAGTGCAAGCCAAAGATGGTCAGCCTGTTTGAAAAATCAAGGGTGATAAATGACAGTCTTAAACCTAACAATTTTAAAATTCCCCAGAATATTATTCAATGGAAAAATGTTATTGCATCTTATTTAGTCAAACAAAGACACAGAACATGAGATTTTTGTGTAATTCAGTTTAGTACTCTTGAACATAAGTTTGATGTCTGAAGGTTGTACACCTAATTGCTAACAAGGATTACTGATTTCAATGTAGTTGTGACGATTTAAGATACCTGGAAATAATGTTTAACTTCAAGTGGAAAAGCTTTGACAGAACTAAGAACAGAGTCTACATCTTTCAATCCAATRTCTTAGACGTGTTATGAATGTGTGCATATGCACAAAACAGTATTAGGGAGCTGGGCTATTCTTGCTTAGGGATTAGGAATTCCACTGACCTGGAATTCAGGCTACTGGGTTCGATTTCCTGTTCCACTATGGATTTGTTCAATGTAAAATTTAGTAACCATCCCCCTAACTTGTAACTGTTATCTGTTTATCTATATCTCTTTCTCTTTTCTGTTTAGATTTGTAAGAACCTGAAGGACAAGGAAGAAAAGACGTTCTGTATATGTGTGTTTATACATTACACACAGCACATAAAACCACGGAGACCCCCCACCTTTGCTAATCGAGTCTTTCAAATCTTAAGTATCCACATGTTGCAGAGAGGTTTATGACTCTGAAAGCTGTTATTGCAAACTCTTCTTTAACCACAGATTATTGTTGTCTTTCCTCTAAATTATTAAAAATCTCTCCATCCAGCCCCTCTGCAGGTTCCCTTTAAATTTCCCTTTAGATTCACACTGTCAGGAACTGCCTTGCTCTCTGGTCTAGTGTCTGCTGTCTCCAATCACTGAATGTGTTGGCTGGTATTTTCTGGCCAGTCTACGTCTTAAGTGGTCTTCAAGGTATAAATATGCTTAGACTTTATGTTACAGCTTTGTCTCACAGCTGTAAATTCTTGTGCTGTACGCTCTTTGGGACGAAGGATCCTCAGGCTATTTTGTTTGCATGGCATATTGAAAGCCAGATATAAATGATAGAGCTCAGTTCTGTTGCCCAGCCACAGGCACCCATGTTATTAGAATTCCCTAGGGTATGTGAGACAGCTCTGTGGGACTGGCAGGCATCATACAGGAGCCTTGAAGGACTTGTGTGCCCCTGGAAAGGTGTGTCCCTCCTATTGGAGACCAGGGGATACCCTAAGGTGTGTCTGGTGGCACTCAGCACTGTTACTCGCTTACCTTAAATCATACAAGCAGACATTTATTAATTATGTAGCTTCCTATAGTTAAAACCTGCCTCATGGACATCATTCCTGAAGAGAGGAAAAAGCAAAAACTCCTTTTGATTTGTCCAAATCTGGAAGAAATCTATCTCAGTTATGCTCAAAGAGAAATAAGCATTGGGAATTAAAACATCTCCAAAGAGAATTAACACAATAGCAACAGATGTAGAGTGCTGTGTGTCTGGAGCTTAGCAGCAGAAGTAACCACCTTATCATGAGACTCAGAGTGTTGTTTTGTGGTTTAGGAAAAGCAAGTAGGTATGACCAAAATGACTGTCCTTTGGGAAGATGGAGTCAAAGGGCACATGCTTGAGAGCCACAAATATGAGCTATTCAGAAAACAAACAAAGACCTCTAAACTAAAATGTGCAGGTGACTGAAAAGGTCACCCTGTGAAAAGCACAAAGAATGAAGCAAAGGAAGGTGATGAGCTGTGTTTGAAACAGTGGCCTCATCTCCTGTGTAAGTGCACTAGATGAGGAGCAATGTGGGTCAGTAGATCCCACACTGAAGTTGGGATCCTCCAAGCTCCTCCAGTCTACATGAGGCCTTGGAACACAGCTGCTGATATAATGACTCTTAATGTGGATGGGTAATGTGTTCAAAATGTTGATTTCTAGAGCTGTGCTATTTAAACAGTGCAGAATGGTAAGACTTTGAAACAAATCTTAACATTTTATAAGCTGTGTAGCTGCCTGAAAAAAGGAAGTAAATATTCATTCAAAAATAGGAGACCACCTACTTAAAATGTAACCCTGCAAGTAAGACAAGCATTTCTTAAATAAACTCAAATGCAAGCAGTGAGTCACTCTTCTGGTTCTATAAATTTTTGTGTAGTGTGTTTCTATTGAAAGTCATTTGGTTTCAGAAAGATATGGACCTGTTTCTCTGCTTTCTCATACTAAGTCCTATTAGTACAAAGTAGGTGGATTACTCATTCAAGGACTTAGTCATAGAATCATAGAATCATAGAATCATTAAGGTTGGAAAAGACCTCTAAGATCATCAAGTCCAACTGTCGACCCAACACCACCATGCCCACTAAACCGTGTCCCGAAGCGCCACATCTACACGTTTTTTGAACGCCTCCAGGGATGGTGACTCCACCACTTCCCGGGCAGCCTGTTCTAGTGCTTGACAAAACATCCTCATTCAAGGACTTATTCCCCTCCATCTCTCTGCCAGCTGAAATCTTCTACTCTGATGTTGTGCTCTCTGATACCAGCTCTAGGCAGTGCTACCGCTTGTTTCCTAGAAACCCTTTTCATGCTCGTGTGAAAGCTGAAGGCTCTGCTGAAATCAGACATCCTTTTTCAAACCAAGTTTTATACAAGGAAGATGGGTTCCACCCAGACCTACCAGGCACGCTCTAGTATGTTTGTTAATTTATTTTCTTTACTGCAACTTTTTTCTCTCTCTTTTTTTTTTCTTTTCATTCTTAGTCAGTCATTCAAAATAGTCTTACAACTATTTTGATGAGTCTGATTTTGTTATGTGTGGTCACTTATCTGTTGCAACCCACTAACTGGCTTCCACATGTTACTAAAATGTGTTTGGAAGAGGGGATTAAGTTACTGTTTCTAGCTGTGAGTTTGTTTGGTCACTTGGACACGTTCACTGGGGTGTGAGATCCTAGAGTCCACACAGAGCCTTCCAACTGGAGATTTTCTATTTTCTTTCCTCACTGTGGGGGACCTCACACAGGCTTCCCCTGTGAGCTCTGCTGCAAGGAAATGTGTGTAGCATCACAGCTTTACTAGAGCAGAGTGAAATCTCTTCAACCCAGCTACTGGTATTCACTGCCTTTGGGATATTACTTGAGGTGCCTCCCCCCAGAGGTAAAAGAGAGAAACAGGGATCAGGAAAGGTCCCTCAAAACCCTTAATGACCATTGCAGGAAACCTTTCTCGAATAATTCCTGACACAATTGGTTCAGTGAGTGAATGCCATCTTTGCTTTTGTTTGGGTTAAAATTGGGGGATCAGGAATTCAAATAGGATGTTTAGCTATGAGTGATCAGAACAACTCCACAGTTTCCAGGTTTTTTTTTATGGATGTTCCCCATCAGAATTATTTCCTACTAATTACAGTGTTACTTTGAGAATGTAAGTGTTGTAAGCATTGACTATGTCATGTTTTGGTCAAATCTGTTTCCTTGTGACTGTTATGACTGATTTAGATTCTACTCTTCTTTATCAGCTTTTTGCTGATGCCTTCATATGACCATTTTTTGTACTTGAGCGTGTTTGGGGAAGATGACTTTTCTGGTGATTCTTAGCAGTTCATAAAAATAAACAACATGCAGTGAGTTTGTTTTTGAACAAACAGGGATATTTACATTATACAGTTTCGTATAATTGGCTTTGGACATGGCTTTGGGCATAACTTTGGGAGTGAAGAGTTAAGAAAGAGGCAGAGATGAAGAATCTGTTTAATCTGTTTGATTATTTCAAGCCAAGTAAATATACCTAGGCAGCACAAAAAAGAGGAGACAACTCTTTGGTGCCCACTCCCAGTGGTGTTTTCCATACCTCAAGTATCAGCAGTGTGGCCATATGCTGCAGTAGGAGAACCACCTTCATGGACAAGTGTAGCGTTATGCACAACATGAAGTCGTGTAGGTTTGTCCTTTTTAGCCTGTTTCAGATAGATTGCTCTTCTGGGTTTTCTGCAGTTGTGTTCTTCCAATGCCCTTGGAAGATACATGAATTACTTTCGCATGACATTGCATGAGATTGAACTCAGCAGTTTTCCAAGACCTCTGGTAATGGAATTACAAAATTAAAAAAAAAAACAAGAGAAGCTACTGTTTTCTTGACAAATGTTGTATATGATACAGTAACAAATGGATGCTAATGAAGTGGAAACCGGTGAATTCAGTCTCTGCTCTTGAGTGGTAAAGCATCTGAATATTTATAGTAGCATTTTATCTGAAGAGCTGGGTATGATTTGATGGAATATGCAGTAGATTCTGGAAACCATTGGGCACCCAAATAACAACAAGCATGTCGTGAATTTGAATGTAACTTTCACATTTAGGATGTGTATGTACAGGCAATTACTTGTGTGAATGCACAGAGAAAAACAGAATGTAATGTCTGCTAGGCAGCCAACTTGAATTATATTTTTCTGTTTTCCTCAGCCAGGAAGTCACCCAGCTATTTTAAAATCTGTATCCATGAACCTGGTCAGACATAAAGCTCTTTCTTGAGGAAAAAAAGGACAGGAAAAGATTTAAAATGTCTTGAAATTTCCTACTGCTGTTTATCTCTTGCTGCCTCTCTCTTTCTTTCATAGAGTTTACAGGTTTTTCCAGCCTCAAGGCAAGAGTCCAGGAGTTCTTTCCAGAAGTCCTGCATTTTAAAGGGGTCCCTATATAGCAASTAGGCGATCAGTGAATCTTTCACTCAAGTGCTTTTACCACTGACGTGTGGTCCATCTCTTGGCAAGTTCCTAGGAAGTTTGCTAATATTTAGATACTAGAGGATGGTGATGACAGTCAGATGACAGCAGTTTGTCACTAGAGTTGTCACTACTCTCTGGAGTACTAGACTGTGAGGGAACATGCTTGTATGAACTGTTCTCTGTCAGCTGCAATTTGCAAATGGAAAAATGAAGATTTAAAGATTTGATCTCTTAAAGGTTTCACATGGAATCCACTTCTGGGTTTTCCTTCTGTTTATCACTGTAAAAGAAAGCTGAGCAGGTTAGTTAAATCCCTGGGCTTTAATTTGGGCAATCTAGATTCATTTTCTAGCTCTAGTATAGATATAAGATGGGATTTTGAATAAGTTACTCAAATCTTGATCATATAGTAGCAACTGTGTTTAACATGTATATTTTAGTGTCTTTAGCTTGTACAGCCCATAGTACAAATGAAAGTCTATCTTCAAGAATTACCTGAAATTATAGAAAAGACAATTGTAAAAGGAAAATCATTCCCTGTTGTATCTGATATCCTATTACTCTATGTATGCAATATCTTTGTAGCAAACTAATAAACAGCCATGTGCAAATGAAGGCAAATAGCAAAAAGACATGGAAGGGCTATGTGAAAGCAGGAGAGAAAAGAGGCAGAAAAGAAGAGTCAGAGAAAAAGACAATAGATAATAGACATGTGGGCTGGTCACTAAGTCTTTGATGCTCCTTACTTGTCTCTAATACATTCATATGATGCATGCCTAGGGTGGAAGGCAACCCATCCTTTCCTCTGTGTGGTCAGAATGCCCCTGCTCTGTTCTCTGCATTGATTTACATTCCTATCACTGCAAAAACATTGCTTAGTTTCTGAGAACAAGCAGGATATTATCTTTGTCAGGTTCATGAGAGGTTCAAATTTGCATTAAGCACCCTTGTATCTAGTGACTGGTGGACACTTGGGTATAAAACCCAGAATCATGTATATGAGCCACTTAATTTCTTTTACTGTTAACTTTTTTTTTTTTTTAAATAACAACCCACCAAAACCTAACCAAAAACCAAAAGGAAAACTGGAGAACCTTGCCATGATTTGTGTAGAGGTTTACCTTTATCTTTGTCACAGTATTACTATTCACACAGGAAGTACTTAAACTGTACAAAGTCTTTCCAACACTCCAGAGACGCTATTTTTAGTGATAGCTTGAATCCTCTGCGCCTTTTCTCATCAGTTACTGAATGGATTGTGGAGAACAAGGGTCTGGGAAGTTCCTGGATCATCTCAGTACTTCAGGAGTGCTAGCCAATGTCAAAATATCTTGCCTGAAAGCAACAGCCCTACTCAATAGCTGTGTCTGCTGTACCACATATTGTCATTATTCTCCTGTGCCAGGCTTTCACCCTCTAGGATCTGGGATGGGAAAACACCCCATTAACAGCTCACTTGTGAAGAGCTATGAAGCCACTCTCTACCCAGTCGTCATATTCCAATGATTGGCTGCAAATCTGCAAATCTGAATTATGCCATATAGTATTACACTATCAGACATGACAATGGAATCTATTGGCTCCTAGAAGAACAGTCTTTTAGCGCAGCAATGATCCCAAGCCTCAAGAAAAAAAGACTAAAATAATTAATTCTTTTTAAGTGTGCTCATTAGAAGTCGTTAGGTAGTCTGACATATGCTAAAATTAAAATAATGAAGACTTAGGAATTTTCTGGTGGGAGACATTACATCAGAAAATTCCAGCTTGTGGAAACAGAAGCTGTCTGTGAGAAATATACAGTTCAACTAAGTCTTCTAATGTGATTTTTTTTAAAGAATAGTTTTGGAATTGTTGAAATATCTTTCTGACCTTTCTGGAGGCAAAAGAAAACTTTTTATTATGAAATTTTAATGTATACTGTTTCTTAAAATTTCTCGTGATCTGAATTTTTTTTCTGATTTGGGATGGAAAAGAATTCAAAATATTGTAAAACTTTTATGGAGTAACAGAACAGATTCACCATAGTTGTTTTGAAGGTCCAAGCTCGGAGATCATCTGATGAGTAAAAAAAATAAGATTTCCTTGCAAGCAGGCTGAGTTATCACGTCAGATTTCTTTATGCATATTTGATAATTCTATTAAATATTTTAAATGAAAAATAATTATTTCTAATAAAAGTGTTCATTTTAATGCTGTTAATTTCCTACCAGAGGCATAGAGAAGTTGTTTGCCACCAAGTAGCATTTATTAATAGTTGTGGAAGGATGAACCATGTGTTCATTTCACAGTTTTCTTAAGGATTATTGTCTAGGCATGCACTCACTTAAAAATCTGTACTAAATGAGTGATCATAGTTTAATAGCAATATATGTTTGTGCTAGAGGTAAAACTCCTTAAAATCTAGCAAATAACTTGGGCTAGTCATGGGATGTGTGCTGTCACACATCTCTGCATGTTATAGTTTCTGTTTCAGTCTGGATTTGGAATCTATCATTTATGAGTAGCTCAATAATTGAATAAATCCAGGAGATCTGAGATGTTCTCAGTATCGAGTATCCCTGGCCAGATGTAAATGAAAAATATGTATTTGTTAGGGAAATTAAGTATTAATTATTTTTATGAAATGCGCATTGCATGTACTTAATATGTGTATTACCGATATCGATAAAGAGGAACTTTCATATGTTTCAGTTCTTAGTGTAGTGTATATTTAAAAAAAAAAAGGCTTCTTTTGCCTTCCCATGTGATAAGGGCCAGCTGTCAGGACCAGTCCAGCATTGGAAAACTGGTTGATATTTCTGTTTAAGAAGCAAAGTAAATAAAACAAAACCCGTGGAGTAGATACCTCTGCCATGTTCTCTTGCAAGGCACCTCTGTCCATGCACAGAGCCTGGCGATCAAACACACGTGGGGAATTAATTCCTGCAGACTTTATAGCCACCTCTGCACAATAACAATAAATACTGAAATAAATGCAGAGCGCTTTTACTGGTTGGTTCTCAAAGCAGTCTACAGACCACTTAAACAGTAGCGCATTGATTTTTCTCACCCTTGGAATACAGTGATACTGTGTCAAAACATGGCTGCCGCTTAAAAGCACATAGCAAAATTACACAGAATTTAGGACAGGAATTAAAACTCGCGGTAAAAACTACAAGGTATTTTTAAGGATGCAAAATATAAGAGTTATATGGACTATGCCTGTCTTTTTTGATGTACGTCTGTCATTGCTGTTTGACTTCAGAACCAGAAATCTGCAGTAAATGGCTATATTATCAATCCTGAGTCAAGGAACTTCTCTTGCTCTTCCATGATTACCTTCATTTTTTATTTCTAGTACTGAACTTCTTACACTGTGTGTATCTGCAGTCTTATCAATACCGATAGTTGAACTTGACCGAAGCTGGAGGAGCGACTGTAGTACTGTTGGAGAAATTTGTTAATTTTATCAATCTAGTTGGATACTAGCAGCAGAAAAACAGAGGATGGGAACTCCAAACACTCCAGGAAAGAGCCCGATCCCCAGCTGTGCTTGAGCAGCCGGCACTAAAGTCTGTGCTTTCAGAGCTTAGCTGCTCTTGGTACCTAAGCTAGGCTAATGGACGTCGGCCTGGGCGTGCCTCTCTCTGCTGTGACAATGCTTGAGAGCACACTGTGCAACCTGTCCCTCCTAAGGCAGTTTTGAATATGCGTCACAGATAGCGTTGAATTCCTTTACAGGTTTTACCTCAAGCTGTCAGTCCGTCTCCAGGAGCCTGGAGCTACCACTTAAAAGGCCTTATTCAGTATGTCTTCTTTGATCCAAATGTATTTGTTTGCATTTGCTCAGATTAAATGCAGGTGATTTTTACTTGAAAATCCTGGTATCTTTTGGTTCTTCCACATCTATTCTTTTCAGTGAGACTAGAGATGCAGTGATAATTTCCTTAGTTTTTATTTTTCTTTTTCATGTGTGTATGTGTGCATATCTATCCCAATTATTCAGTTTACAGGAAGATGTCTCGGTTTGTTTTTCAAAACTCTCTTGCTAATAGTAACTAATAACTTTTCCTAAGCTCTCTGAAATCCCACATTAGAAATTAGAATTTGAGTACTTTTTGGTTTCAAGTACTGAGCTGCCTCACACCACCATGTTCTCCAATGGCTCCTCCCTTATTTATAAGAAACTGATGGAAAAAGATTAACAAACTTTACCATGTTTTTATTTTTTAAGAATTAAGGGGAAGAGAGTGTCAAAGAGTAAGCAGTCTTTCTTTTTTTTCCCCTGCTCATATTTTCAGAGCCTTGAAAGGATATCCTCGATTATGAAAGCTCTATCATTGAATGTTCTGAAGTAATACGTTTTAGACTCTTACCTCAGATAAAATTGCAAGATATTATTCATTTCCATTCCCAGCGGTTTAAAGGTGCAAGGTTTGGGTGGTTTTCTCTCTTTTTTTTTTTTCTTTTCACGGTAAGCTCTAATGACACACTGTTAGAGGAACTACTGTGTGTTCAGTAGTGAGGAATGAAGCTCTAAAGGTCTGGAAGTTTGGAAAAGTTCAGATGCCTCAAAATGCTTGGATTCCACTCAAAATTTTTTCTTAGCTGTATAAATCTACCACCCAGCTGTCATCCTCTGAGGAATTAGCAAAAAAGCGTATTTATAAGACAAATCATTTGGCTGATGGAGAGAAATATGTTAGCAATATTTTTTTGATTCACATTTGAAAGTAGAATATTTCTTCCATTGCAGTCAGAAGTCAGGGCTGCATGTAGGTTCTTTCCAACAAACTTACAAAAGCCTTTTTCTTTCTGCAGGCATTTAGCCACACCACCGTGGGCTGTGATCTTGTCAGTTCTCATAAGCTAGTAACACCAATGGTAACAAAATACTTTCCCTAGTTATAGGATGTACATTTCCATGAATTGGTTTGGTTCATCTCATATATGAAGTGTCAAATCTTTTTTTTTTTTTTTTTGAAAACATGAATAACACTGGAAGAATTTTGAGCAGTTTTCTCACTATTAAAAGCTAGTCAGGCGAGGAGAAGCCATTTCTTATAACTGATTCAGTAATGTCAAAAAACTGTTGGGCACAGACATAGGCTAAAGGACTGGTAGCACCTTTGTGGCTGTCCTGGTGAGGCAAGCTGACTAAATCAGACAAGATAAGGCCCAAAGCATGTAAATGAGCTGGGGATTCACGGTACAAGATTTTGCATCTTCTGCAATGCAACCCAGCATCTGGGGTAATAACACCAGGAAAGACAAACTAAATCGGAACTCTCTTTCCTTTGCTATATAAGCAATTATCATTCAGGTGGATTTAAAAGGGCTTTACAGCCTAGCTGGTTTATACAATGTGTTAATGTGTATTACTTCTCCCGCCACTGAAAGCCAGCCACTTATGAACTGAAACATGGCATCAGTTCAACAGCATGTAGCAGCAAACTGCAGCATGGCAGGCGCTGAGCACAGCAAACATCTCCAGCTGAAACAGCCCGGAGAGCGGCAGGAGGGAGAATTTAAATTGCACAGTGTGTGTTTAGATAGGACTTGCAACTTGAGGTGACTTGTGGAAAAAATTACCTGGGGTTGTTAGTGATTGGTGATCGAGGCGAGCTTGATCCTGAGCCTTGCTTAGAAGATGGCACTGCTTATGCTGCGGCACTCCCTGGCACCGTAGCGTGGTGGCGTATCGTTGTTGACTCAAAAGGAAAAGAAACTTTTGAATATGTCGCCAGCACTACCAGCAAGAGCAGCTGAGTTTTCTCCTCTTAAATAGACCCTGCAGACATGAGTGGAGCTCAACATCTGAGTTCCTCTGACAACTCTATTTTAATTTTGTAATATTTCAATCGGTAATACTTCTTTGAATAGGTAGGTTATTAGAGAGAGAGGTGCATTTGCTGCTCTGCAGCAATAGGTCTCTCTTCCTGTGAAAGCAAAGCATTATGAATGCAAAAGACTTTTCTTGCTAACACCGTTGAGAGGATGGAAGTTCTGGTGGGAAAACTTCCAAGTGAAACTTTGGCTTCACTCAGCTGGAGTGGCACAGTCTCCGTACTAACACCACCTTCCCCCCCCCCCCCTTTTTTTTTTTAAACCACAAACTTCCCCGTGTCACAGCTCTGTTCAAATATTTCCCATATGTCAGCTGGCTGATCCAGTAATCACTTAGGGCTGGAGTGTAAATTACACAAGCGGCAGCACGCACACAAATATCTGACTTATACAATTCTGTAATTTGGTAAGATTTAACTATGGTGAATTGAACTGATTTTAAATGAAAAGCTTTCTTTTAATAGCTGTATGGATTCAGTGCTAGAAGGACTATTATTCTGTCTCCCACTTTACTCCTAGCCAATGTAGAATGTCTCACTTGTGTTTTAATGGTGCCTCTTTTGCTGTTTGCTTTCTCCATTTGCTTTCATTTCTATCCAGTGTGCTGTCATTACGCCATGAACTAGATGCTTCGGGTAGGAACTATTTTTTTTTGAACATCTAGAATGTACATGGCATTTCATAAACAAATTAATTAATAGCGTATGCTATTGTATATTTTGTATCTGTAATCCTGCTCTTGAGCAGTTGACTGTAATGTTTCAGACAGGGTAATAGCCAGAAAGTATTTTGATTTTAGGGAATTCTGGGTGGCTTTAAATTAATCTTTTCCTTCAAGGTGGTAGGAGTGCACTCCTCAGCACAACACTGGCTGAGTATACGCTAGCATTCATGGGAGGCAGAAGAAATATGATGGTGCGGGGGACTTGGATTTCTGAGACTGTTTAAAAAGAAAAGCTTTTCAGAAAAGAATGCTTTGAACAGGCTTGGCTGCAGGTTTCACTCTCTGCTCATGTGTGTGTCTGTGTGCCGAAGGTTCCTCTCGCCCCCAGCAGTGGCTGGGCTGCGTGGGGCTGGCGGGCGGGCAGCGAGCTGGGGGCAGCCGGGGGCTGGCTCTGGGCTGCGGTGCAGGAGGCGGAGGAGCCCCTGCTCCTGACCTCGCAACTGATAGGAGCAAGAGCTCTTGCTGATGGAGTCACCTTCTCCCATCTCATCACCACTTTTAGTGTTCCTCTCTCTGCACCCACAAAGATTTAAAAGTGTCTTTGCAGACACTTTTACCGACCAGTCTTTACACTGGCTGCAACAGTTCCCATGCAAGCCTTACGCTTGCCCCCTTTCCCTCTTGCTTGCCTTTCCTCCGTTTCCTATTTTTCTTGGGTTTCTGCACTTCCAGTTTCTTTTATTCTGTCTTACTTTGCCTCCTATTTTTAGTTTTGTTTTCTCCTGTCTCCCTCTTTTATTCCCCAACATTTTTTCTTTTTAGTACAGTTGCAGGCATGGACATTGAATGCTGTGGAAAAATAGAATAAAAATGGTTTCTACATTGGAGATTTATTAGACTTATTGGTCCTTTCTCCCCAGCTCACATTCATCCTCTCTTTCACAGTTGTATTGATAGTAAACGCATATATTTTGCACTGAACAATACTGTGAATGAATGTAGCCTACAGTATGCCATAAGCAGATTCAGTTACAAGGATTGAAGCGCTTGTTGGGTTATTGCTGACAATGATGAGGTTGTAAATGTGACATTTGAGTTCTATTGCTTAACTTCCATTTTTATGAGTCTTTCTTCTTTCCTTCTTTTTTGTTTCTTTGTTTCTGCAAGTAAAAAAGATGCAAGCTCTCTTCTATGGTTTTGGAGAATATTTTTACCTGATTGTGTAAAAGGATCAGTCATTAAAGGTAGACTCTAGCCTCATCCTCAAGATTTAGGAGGAAAAAAGCCCAAGCCCAAAAGACAACTTGGTAGAATTTCCACATTGTCCCATTTGATATGAATTGGCTGAGCACGCCCCTGACAAGAACACCCACCGACGTGGACCTCTACATGATGTGAATTTTTGAGTAAGTATGCAGGTGCCTGCAACCTTTCCTCCTTTGGGTGGCTGCTGCAATCCAAAGGGTTAGTGGAATTGGCTTAGATAAGGATCACCTAAGCCAAGCTGGCTGGTACAGTAGACAAGGCTTGTTCCATGCATCCCCCAGGAAGATTTCTGAGTGGTCCTGGAGCTTCTTTGGGGATGACTCTGAGTTCAGGGGAGCTTTAAAGTGTGGGAAGAAGTGGAAGTGCTGTATGATTTTCCTTGGGGAGAGAGAGGAGCCCTCACAGAGAACAGTAGTCCTTGATCATGCATGAAGGTGCAAACTGCATCTCCCTGCACCTGCTGGAATAAAACTGGCCTTAGATATTCTTTTTAAAAGTTTCTTTTAATGTCTTTGTAGCAACTCTGTAGAAATCACGTAGGAAAATGGAACTCTTGTTGCCTTCAGTTGCAAGGGGAAGAAGTAGAGTGATTCTTTACCATACTTTCTATAACTCAGAATTATTTACTATAGCAATTATTTCTGGGAGTTCAGAGTAATTTTAGGATCTTTTTTTTTTCTGGCAAAAACCCACAGAGATAAAAATGGCTCTTGCCACACTGGTACAGTGGCAACCACTGCAAAGCAAAGTGCTCCCCTGAGATGTGAAACTCAGCAGTTTCCCACTGAGTGCTGGACCAGCTGTGGAAGGAGGAGGAATAAAAGGTGATATGAGTTAGATTTATGCTGATGTATGAGGTGACTGTAGATTTTTTCCTTAGAAGTTGCTAGAAGGTCATGGTATTTTACCAACTGAGATTTATACATTTGAAAATGAACCTCCAAATGGGAATGTTTCCAAAGTCTAATAAAGCAGAGCTATGCTCATACACTGACCTTGGCAAACCTGCAGGTAAGTTCCACAACTTCTACCACCTTATAAACACTAAGATGGGTTATATAGAAAAAACTATAGAGGCTCTATTTAGAGACTTATGGTAGCAAGTAGGCAGAAAAACTTCAAAACCACCAACTTAATTTATTGAAGGTCTCAACAGGAATATATAGGAAAAAATTCTGTCTTCCACTGCAAATATTCCCCCAGCAACCCAACCTACCCTCCAAGAGTACCCAGAATTTAAGGCAGCGGATGGGGGAACCTTGTTAAGCCTATTCAGTAATAGCACTAAACAAAACTCGAAGGATGAACATGAATCTGAATCTGTATTTTACCTGATCAGCTCAGCCAGGAAGCATATGGCTGAAAGGTTTTTCAAGCTGTACTTTACCATTTATATAATTGTATATCATGGTTGTAGACAACACAAGAGAACAGCCACTGGGACTTAGGCACATTTTTTAAAGTTTTCCAGCCTGTCTCTGGATTTCACAAATGTTCTTAAAGGTTCCTTTTGTGGATCCAAGTTGGGAAAACACAGGTGAGATCAAGAAGTTGTTCCTAGTTCCAACTAAAATGCAGGCAAAGACATTTTAGGGTTCAGGATCTCTGCTTCCAGGAAGTCAGAGCGTGCCAGAAAAAAACACAGGCCAGAAGTGGAGTCTGGACCACTCCGGGGGGGGCACAAACTAGAGCAGTTTCAGGAAACGGCCACTCCCAGCAGCATCCTCCCAGGCTGCCGGTGTAGCAGGGCATCATGGCTCTGCCTGCGCTGGCTCTCTGCCACTCCTGAATTCTAGGAATTTCTAGAGGCCAATTTATGCTGCCTTTGCTATATCGGAGCAGCATAAAGAGGCCACAGTGAGTGATGGAATTATTTACCTGTATAATTCCAGAAAGTGACAGGCATCACAGTCCTCACACCCATTTGTAATAGTTTTGTAATAAACCGTCATTAGGTTCTTCATTAAATCATTTTTAGAAGTGTATTTTTTTCTTGCATTGCCTTTCAAGGATCAGAAGAAAGCCAAATAATATTTTACAGTAGTCAGACCAAAATGGTGTTTTAAATTTTAGCGTATCTTGTGATATGTTGTGTTTTTAGACTTTGTAAACCCAAGATGTACCTATGCCTCTGATATATTTCAGTGTGAGAAGTACTGAAAGGGGCTCTTCTAAATAGCTAGGTACTAGTAATGGGTCTATTGTGTTTGCATGCAGCCTTCTGCTTTAATAAACCTGAAGAGCTACCTCCTTCATGGCCTTTCAAGTTCTATTTGTCCCAGAGATGTATAATATTTTAGCATGAATAAGACGTAGAGTGCACAATGTGTTACGAATAAGCATGTGAGCTCTTTGGAGATGCCAGCATGTTCTTCTGCCTTAGCAGAGTTGCTGAAAGGATGGGATTATGAACATGGTCCCAATTGCAGGAATTTTTGTTACATTATATAACTACTATATTTTTTTCCTAATTTTTCCTTATTGTTTTTCTAAAAGTTATTTTTTGTTATATTTTCAACTTAGCAAAATGTACAAGAGGTTGCTGTTCAGCTTAGAAGTCTATCTTGTGTAGCTCCGACAAACTGGTTCATACTTCAGGGCTGGGTTTAGTTTCTAGGAGTATATTTCACTACGCAAAACTGATTTGAGTTGTGGAGTCTTGCCAGTGGTACTCATAAAGTGGACTCTCACCTAACATAAACTTTTTAGGGCTTATCCTACATCTGCAGTTCGCGATTTGTGGAACACACAGCCCATGTGCTGGGGGATGTATGGAAATCCTAGCTGGTTTCATTACTGTACGTTTCCAGTTGTGCATTGGAGATCTACTTTTGTCCATGTTAGGCAATGTTTTTGCAATGATTTTGGCTCTTCTAACAGCAAGTCTTTGAAATGGTGGAATTTATACTTGATTATAGTAGTAGAAAAAAAAAGCGCATAATTTTTTTTTCCAAGAGTCATATTATTGCTCTTGTAAAGGAAGCATCATTCACCAGATATTGATCCCTCTTCTCTGGTTAGAAGGACTGGTCTTCCAGTTCCATGAAACTGTTTCTGGCACAGCAAATAGGAACCTTTTGCATTTAAATATAATTGCGCTCTCATGAAAACAGAGAATAGTACCAAAGAGTTGTGCCTGGACTCCATACCTTTTAACACAAAAGACTGAACCTTGCCTCTATTTTGGTGTGTGTTTTTTTTGGTTTGTGGTTTGTTTGTTTGTTTTTAAATTTTTATTGAAGTAATAAAGCCAACTTTGAGTAGGAGATCTTACTTTATTCCAATGCTCACTTGAGTCTTGCTAACTATATTGACGTTGTATTTTGGGACTCAGACCTGCGCTCAAACCCAAATTTGTGTTTTGTCCAAACCGTGTGAATGTAGGCACCCTGGGACTGTGATATGTATCAGTACAGATCTGAGTTTGTCCCTCTCTGGAGAGAGGACCTGCCAGGTGCACTGCAATCACAGCTCTCCTGTGGTACTCTCATATGGTTCATGTTAGGCAGATAAGGTGAATGCAGGGTCCTTCTAGAAGAATACCAGGGAGGTAAATGGGATATTTAGGCAATGTGTGCAAGGCTCACCTCATACTGTTGAGGATGCAGTGCCCTGAACAACAGCTTGGCAATTTGGGTACTTAAAGACAGATCAGGTTGTCAGGCTTTAGTATATTTTTATACACATGCCTTCCTAATCTACGACACAAACAAAGCCTTTATAACCAGCAGGACTGTTTTGTGAAATGCAGAGCAGAGTGAACTGAAGGCTATAATATTATGTCTCACTTTTTGTGATTTATTTAATTTCTATTTCCTCTCTGCTATACTTTTTTTCTCTGGAATTGGATGTAGAAAAGTCCAGTTTTTGTCTTTCCCTATGTTTTGACATTATTTTGACTTACTATTATTATTATTACCTCGTTACTAATGTGCAAGGGTATTTGCACATTATTTCCTCTCACTTCCACAATATCCATGACTCTTGACCAGTACAGAATTTTATACATCTGCTCTTATATTCTCTTTTAAAGTATTTAAAACAGTGAGGCCTAGTGTATTGTCAACAATTGATTTTGTAGCTCAGTTTACACTTAGAATACACACACAAAGGGGGAGCAGCTTTGAACTGTGTGCAATACAGAACTGCATATACTAACCTTTCTGGAGATACTTCTGCTGTAGACATCCACTGTGATTATAGTTCACTGAATATACAAACCCCACATCATTAGACTGAACATTTTTACCTTGAAGGTAAAAAACCCCACAGATGTCATACTTCCCATCAGTTTTCTCACTTGTCTTCCTGAGACAGTACAAAATCTTTAGACATGTTTAAATATACTACTATATAAATACAGTTTTACCTTGGGAGACAGGTACTCTCAAACTGAAAAGGCTAATTGCTCATGTCTTTGGAGATCAAGAAATAGTTTTACCTCCTCTAGAAGAGTGCATTTACATTAGTAATTTAGTCTCCTGGAAGAGTGCTTTTGGTGCAGAGACTCACTTTCCTGAAGGTAATGTGTGTAATGAAAGTTGTGCTATGAACTGAAACTCAGCAGTCTGTGATGGGACAGCATACCACACCTGATATTGCTTGTATTATACCTACAGACATCATGCGCAGATTAAACTTTTTAAACAGAAATTTATAAATTTTAGTAAGAGCTAATTAATTCACTATTAATAAATAATTACCACCACTGAGAAAGTGGACTGAAGAACTGTTGTTAGAACTTGTGAATGAAGTATAGGGTATCTTGGTGAAGCCATTTGACAAACTGCAACACTACTTTCTTGGGAGTAAAAATCATTTTTCCCATTTTCATAGATCTGGAACATCACATCTAACTGTTCTTAATCTTTCTGACAAAATTGTTTTGTGAGAGATTAGAAAGAAGACATTTGAGGTGGGTAGGGGGTGCTTTATGAAAAAAAAATCACGGGGCAGGTTGAAGCTGTGGATGTGTCAGAAAGTTCAGACCCCTGGCTGGGAAGCTGCTACTCAAACTTTATAGTGAGGATCTTTTTCCCTGTCCTGACCCCTCTCCCCAAGTCTGGCATTTGGCTTTATAGAACATTGGTCAGTTCTTCAGTCAGCATTTCCTCGAACATTTATAGCTCCACTTTAAAGGTGGAATTCTCATCCTGAAGATGATAATCCTTCATCATGTAAAATGACCATGCTGTAATAAGATCTTCTTGCAGGGTGCAAATGTGTTATTAGGTGTCAGTCTGCAGGCTCGGGTCATCCACCAGCTGTTATACTGCACAGGTTGTATTTTTTTGCAACATTTGGTGGAACATTTCAGGACTGTGGGATTATCTGAACCAGATGTGAAAAGCCATCTCCCTGACACAAGTGTGCAATTAGTCATAAGTGATTACCCATGACCCCTTATGTGCAAGGGGAGGGAAACTTAGGGCTAACTGCTGTCTGCACCTTAACTGAAGAGGGCTATAAACGTTCCTCTTTTTTACTTCTCAGACTTCAGGCAGTTTTCTGCTTGTTCTTGCTTTTGAGATTTTTCAGGGACATGTAAACCAGGAGAAACCTAGGAATCTGAGTCCTACTTGGAAAACTGTAACAGAAAGTCATTGAGAAAGAGACCTGAGTCCTAGTTTTTCTGCACTTTCCTCTGTCATTTGCAGTTACAAAATCAGTGTAATATCACAGCCTCTCACCAGTGAAGGGACTGGATCTATTGGTCCAAGTGCAAGAAACAAATTAAGGACCTCCTTCTGGCTAGATAACCCTTCTCTTTTGTATGGAGTAGGACTTCATTTTGAGTTACCGTTGCTGCCAACAGCTCCAGTAACATGACAAAGGGAGAGATATGAGACTCTCATGGGGCTTTACCTGTCAATATCAACACCTTAACTCCCTCTGGAAACTGATAAGCAGTCAGCACAATTCCTAGACCACTGGTCAAATACTATTTCTAAGACCTAACACCACCCGACTCAGTTTCTGGTTAGATCTAAGTGGCAGCCCTAATCCTGTGTATCTGTAGAGCTCCTAATACAGTGGGCTTCCCATATCTACTGAGACATATGTTTGCTGACATAATTGAGTAGGTGACTTTATAACAACGTGGAAACCTTTGTAGAAATCCAATTACATAGTTGTGATGGAATTGGAAACTGTGTGAAGTCTTTTATTATTTAGAGCCAAATGAAAATCTCAAAAGCTTTTGGCAAGCTACATGTTAACTTCTGTTCTTTAGTTGATTAAAGATTTCCCTTGGTAGGACTGGGGTTCATCTTTACCTATCATCCAGTGTGATTTCCATACCTGCTTTCCCTCAGTTATGGCTGTAAGCTATAAATTGGTCAGGAGTCTACATTTGTTTATGAAAGAAAGGGACACAGCTCAGACACAGTAAAAGAAAAAAAAAGGTAGCTGGTGCTACATAGACTTTGAGCAGCAGGTGGAGATATAAGCCCCCACAGGTTGCAAGCTGTTGTCACAGAAAGTAGTGGTCAACGATGACTAATTCAAATTGTCTTCTAGCTACTTTTTTCTCTTCAGCTGAAATTGCCTCAGATTTATCAACACTGAGCCTTACTTCTTAGTTCCCATCTGTGTCTATAACACAGCTAATCAACAGCTAATGTGGACTCAGAGGATGTAGGGGAATTGAGCAGTATCATCTGCTTTCTGAAGTCATTGCATGAAAGCAGAGCTACTCCCTGACCCTTTCAGAGGACCTGTGGCCAAGGAGCCCAGGACAAAGCACATCTCATGTGAGATCCCCAACAGTAAGCACAATTGCCCATGACTGGCTTTGGAAAAGGAACAGACCTTCACAATTTTGCTGTGTTTGGTAACCTACCTAACAGCACTGCAGCTCCCAGAGCAAATCCCAGCTGGAGAACTAGACTTTCACTCACAGCCATGGGGATAGGTGCCAACAGACCAGATCATATCTCCTACCCTATTCAGGTCAATAGCACACGGAGAATTAGGTCCTGTGAGAGCTGTCTCATCACAGCTACTTTTGTGGACAGTGGAAATTTGGCTTGTCTGAATGAAGTGATGTTTTCTTAAGCATAGTGCCTTTATGGGAAACCAAGAGCCCGCCTTCCCTCAATGAGGTATTTAAAAGCTTTACCAGCCTACCTCTTCTCCTCCTTCACCCATCAGAGTGGTGTATAAACCACAGCTTGGCCAGTGGTCTTCCAGACAGTTTTGGGTTCCCAGTGCAGGCCAGGCTCAAACAAAGAAGCTTTGGCATTTGTCCCCTGGAGAAATTTTCCTTCCCTTCAACAGTGGTCAGTTCTTTCCGAATCTGCATGACTTCAAGTTAGAAGAAATATCTGAGTTTATATTTAAGCCTTTCATCATCTTTCTTGAAGAGTTTTTTTCCCCCTCAAGTGCTTACCATCAAGGCTGGGCTGCATGAAACGCATTTACTTCTGAGTTTTCAAGCACTGCCTGCACTGTAAAATTTAATGGACATCAAGGGAAGAATATTTGTTGGTCAAACAACAATTTTTCAGGATTTATAGTTTCTATCACTCCTGGTTATGACCTTACCCTCCATCCCAGCCACCCCTCTCAGCATGCAGCTGAATTTTTCCAGTTTCATGGTACACTTGAAGTTCTTCAGAATTCAGTATTCATACCGAGTCCTGACAAAGCATTGAGTGTTCACCCGAATGTTCAGATAAATATTAGACCCTAGCATTGCCCTCCAGATGGAGAAAAAAATCAAAACAACCTTTGGAGGTAAGGTCAACTCCATCCAATGCTTCCTTGTCAGCTGTGACAGCTCTGTCCTGACTGTGCATATGTAGGGCCTGACCCTTCTCTGCCACCGAATGGCTCCGGGTACAACCTGAGCAGAGGACAGGCGAGGGCTGGTGACATCTGTATGTGGACCTGGTCTCTGGGCAGAAAGTGAGATGCTGTTCCAGCAATAAGGGATTAGCATGAGTGAAAGAGAGCTCTGACTGTAATTTCCCTTTGGCAGCTTAGGTACATGCTTAACTTTGAATGTGGGAGCGGGTCCGTGGAAGTAAAATGGCCCGTTCGCCTCCTCGCAGTGCGATACGTGCTGAAGCCTTGCGGGATCAGTGCTCTTGTTTGGATTTCTGAATTCCTGCCAGATCAGGGCATTTAATTTGGACCATAAGAGAAATAGAAGCTGTTCACAAGGCTTGGGTCCAAATTTCCACACCATCTGCTGTATTTGGAGATCATTGTGGAGGTTTGAGCCTGCCATAAAAGCAGAGGGAAAAGAAAGTAATGTTTAATAAAGAAATTAAATGAACAGGAAAAATAGGGAATGAACCCAAAGGGTGTCCATACATGTTCCTGGGCCTCGTAAATTAGGAAGGGAGTAGCACTAAAAGGAGAAAAAGGACAGACAGGGGACAATGGAATACTAAAACCAAAGGTAAAATGAAGCCAGTTTTCAGTGTTATAGTGAAGGTGAGGGTGACCAAGCCTTGACTGATTACTCACCTGGAGTTAAAGTTAAGACTAATGTCTTCTTTGGCAACTTCTGGCTGGAGGTGCTGGAGACTGAGATAGGAAATGAGAGTGTGGCAGCTTTGAGACCCTGGTCTTGCACCAAGACTATGTGAGCAGCCCAAATCTCTTCTGTAGGATTGATCCTGAGGTTCCCAGTTTGAGCCCTTTGTGTGTCTGGTTGGAGAAAATCAGAATATGCCTGATGTGAAGAACATTATATTTGGGTGATGGGGTGGATTTATACAAACATATGACATTGGTAATGAATATTGTCATGATTAATTAAGATTGGAAATTGGAGAATTAGCAAGAAATGCAATTTAGTAATGTTTAACTGGAGAAAGTATTCTCTCTGTATTACCCTTTTAAATCTCATTTAAAATTGGAGAATTAGCAAGAAATGCAATATAGTAATGTTTAACTGGAGAAAGTATTCTCTCTGTATTACCCTTTTAAATCTCATTGCAGAAAATTGCCATCAGATGAAATTACCATACCCATTAATTTAATTGGAAAATAGCTTTAAGAAGAAAGGTCTGGTGCTTCATAACAAAGGTGGTGTAAATTTTACAGTAGTTCTTAAAGAGCCAAAAAAAGAAAAAGATTAATGGAAACATCTATATTTCATTGCATAAAAGCCAAATCAGGAGCAGAGTTTCCTGGGTTTCCTTCTGAACACCACTTCTTTATCTGGAGTCATTTTTACTGTCTTTCCAAGAAAACTAAGAACATGCTTCAAAATTTTAAGTTGTCAGTGTGGCAGCAAGAGGTTTAAATACCATTAAAGCCCTCTTAATTCAAAAGAACAAGTAATATTATGTGCTGTCAAACCACAGAACATAAATGATGACTGAATCACCTGGCACTGTCTCTTTAACTCAAGACCTGCCACGTCTGAATGTGTGGGGTGGTTTTATTTTCCTATCTCGGGGCTGCTGCTTCTCCGTTCCCCTCTCTTCCATGTGAGTTTATTTTCCATTCTGTTTTTTGTTGTTTAGGGAGATGCAGTAATGGCATTCCCAGGGCAGTGTTGGGAAGCACTGACTTCCTTTCTGGAACAGGAAAGCAAAAGCTATTTCAAAGCTGAAATGTGATTATGCAGAGCACCCTGCATTTGGGGCAGACTTTCATGAGGCTAAACATAAAACGCTACCATGTACATTTCTTCCAATGGCCAAGGAGGGATATATAATAAACAATCTGATCTTTAATCCTTGGTATTAGATTATTTATTTGTTTTAGGCAATGAGGGATGTTATTTGATCTTTTCCTCACTGCCATTTGTCTTGCAGTCTACTCTGCAGATGCACTGGGAAAAGATTATGTTCCTTCATCTCCCAAATAAGCTTTTTGTTTGTTTGTCATGGCTTTTGTACAGCTTTCAAGCCTGAATTTCTGTGTGGGCTTAGGTAAATTTCTTTTCTCCTTGAAGCTAAACAATACAGTAACCTGCTTAAAAGAATCAAGCTATGAAAACACCACCTTTTTCTTGTGCATCAGTTAATCCACAAGATATTTAGAAGCATGACATCTGAGTGGACACACCTTTGAAAGATAATAAAAATAATTTTATAAAAGGTTAAATGAATGTAAAATACTGAAATAAGACCTTTAAAATGTTCTTTGCAACTCCTCAATACGTGATTTAGAAAATTTGTTAAGTAAATACACTAATGCATGCACACACACGTGTGGCTTTCTGAAAGCTATAGGACTTGAAAAATAATGTTACCTTTCTCTGTTGAAAGTATTTAATACTCTCYGTTACATCTTCATCATCTTTAACTAACTCATTAATCCTCGCTACACTTCTCTGAGGAAAGGGAATATTACTACCATTTTATATGTAGAGAGGTGAGGCAGGGAGATATTAAGGCCTGGGATCGTAAGGGAATTTCATGGTGTAAATCCTCCAGTTATGCTGGTATCAATGGGACTTGGATGCCTGTATGCCTGGGAACCTCTATGATTTGCGCTGAAATTTTTTTGGCCAAGAAAACACCAGGAGCCTGGGTCAGGCAGGAAACTGAAGCCGAGATTGCACAGAGATGTTAGGTTGGTGCTGTAGCCATTGGGTAGCGTTTCTTTCTGCGTCTTTTTCCTCTTCAGCTGCCCACCTCCCACTCCTCGCAGGCGTTTGCTCATATAATGCCTATGTGATGAGGTTGTATGAACAGGATGAGATCTTTTAGCTTGCTGTACGTTCAAGGTAGCTCTAGCTCAGTGTCTTGACTTTGCAAACAAGGATCCCTAGCAGGTACCTGATATCCAGTTTGTGCCAAAAGTTAAGGTAGGAGACTAAAAGTAATGCAGCATGAGCTGTGTTACAAGTTTCAAAATATTGACTATTGCTGATCAACTGACCCTTTTCCAAACAGCTTTGTGAGTACCCAGTCGTTGTTCTGTCCACAATATTTAAGGTAAGTCATGTAGTTAAATTCTGTTTGAAAGCAAAACTATTTTTATTCCCTTTTCAAGTTTTCCTTTATTGCCACATTCTGTAGGTGAGCGCTGTCAATTGCATTAGTAGCTTTTATTCCTTTACTCTGACAGATTGTCACCTTAAAAATTCTATAAGTTCTACAATTCCTTGATTCTTTGCTAGGGAAGCATAGGAAAGATGATATTTTTGGATTAGAAATCCCAACTGAAGTATCACCATTTCATTGTTTACTTAGATTAAGCTAAAAACATTTGTCATTAGAAACGCAAGAGGTAATTTCCTGCCAGAACACCCAAACCTTTGACATTTTTCCTTCAAAAATCCTTAAATGTGTGGTAGAGTATCAAAGCCTTTTCCCTAACATCATCAGCAAAGGTCAATGGTTTCTGACAGATGCATATTAGGCCTGACTTAATTATGACTGAGTGCCACAATGTTTTATAACATCTGTTATCCAGTGACTAAAAAGTGTCTATAATTCTATTTTTTTAAAGGACTAGCAGATGAAAATGACAATTTCAGCTGGGAAATCTGAACTGGCAGAAGAAAAAAAAAAGTCCTTTTTTCCTGGAATATTTCTAGTAATTACTATAATTTTGAAGCAACTCAAATTTTAAAAATTCCCACACGTGGCCTTGACAAGGTCAGCAAGGCCTCAGTAACTTTTATGTTTCCTGCATGATCCCTGCAGGTTAAAGAGAGGGCCTCACTGAAAGGAGGCCAGCCTGCAGAATAAAAGCTTTCCTATAGCCCTGAGGAGCAGCTGTTCCTGGGCTGCTATAACCACTCTCCAAAAAGCCCATTTTCACAGCTCAAGCAAAAATCTACCTGCTAGATCATTAAAATGTCAGATTGCTCAGGTCACGTAAACTGTTTCACAAATAAAGATCCTTTCTTGGGCTCCAGCATTCAAGAATAGAGGCTGAGTATGACTGCCCTGCTTGGGCATAGCCTGCAGCTGCTGCACTTTATGCTGTATCAATTTTAGGTTGCTATTCACCATAACGGTACTTAAGCATCTTTCGTGTAAAATAAACAGTAATCAACAAAGCTGTACTGAGTTTCATGGAGTACTTGCTGCCTTTTGTAAAGAAATACTGTTTGTGTTAAAGTCATGGTTTTTATTTTCATTTATTTATTTTTTATTGTACATTTTATTTATTGCTCTTTTAGGAGAGCTGTAGTTTCAGAGGAAGATACTGACATGCAAGTGTCTTGTAGTAGGGGCACTTTAGAAGCAAAGCCCAACCGTTCAGCAGACTTTTCATGGTCTGTGACACTCGGACAGTTTATATTTCAAGTAGAGTATTACACAAAGCACTCTCAAGTCCGAGAACTTCTGCTCAGTGTTTGGTGCTGAGGCTTCAGGACTGCGTCTGCAGTGCACAGTATCCAGAATAGTGAAATTGGTCATGTTTCTAAGGTACAGAACTGGGATGAAATCCTGACTGAATCATTTACTACAAGACAGCCAGGATATACCAGCTTGTTTCCATTTCTGGTCTTGTCCAGACAGCCTGTACCACTCTGGGCAACTCATTTGACCTCTAAGGCCCACATTTGTCTACTCCAGTTCTATACAACAAAATAAAGCGCTTAAGCTAGGAGCCTGGGCACCTGCGAGTTTTTCAACTCTCAGTGTAGAGATGGCATAGACAGGACAGTCAAGGCTGTGGGAAGGTCTGAACCAAGCTTCAAAAGTGTCCCTCTGCTGAATGGAGTTAACCTAGGACACTAACCTCAGACCTGATATTAAGTGGATGAATAGATGACTCAAAGCCTTACTTCCTTACCTGAAAAACTAGGGAAATGCTTTGTCGGTGTGTGTTTCTGTTGTTGAAGTCCTCAAAGTCAGTACCAGGAAGACTGGTGGTGTTGTGGCTGTCAGAGATGGTGCAAACTTTGGGGGAATCCTCTCTCCCTTGTAACAGTCTTCAGGTGAGGTGAAATATATCCTGAATTCTATTTTCTGGCTTGCGAATCAGGAAAAGGATTTGCTTTCCAAGCAAGGATGCTTCTCAAACAGCTGAACTGGGTCATTCAGATTTGGAAATATACACATCTCAAAATGCCAAAGGTTCATTTAGGCTCAGTCTGAATAAAGCATTTGAAAACTTTAATCCCAGAACAGTGGCCCATGTTTGGCTTTCTCTGAACTTGAAGCTAAAAATCCTTATGAGATCAAATTTTACTTCACTGGTCTTCCAGGGAAATTTGTCTGAGATTTCTCTCTGCATTTCTGAATTGCTGCTAAAATTTGTGGTTGTTGAGTTCCATACAGAGGATCCCAATCTAGAAGCAATAATAGGATCTGAGGCTGTGCACACATTTCAAGATTTGGGAGACGGAAACTTTTCTGTTGAATAGAAATGCATATTTATTACTCAGCAAATCACAAGTAATTTTTCCAAGTGGCAAGTTCAGGAGCTAACAACTAATGGAGTGACATGTGAGGGAAATTGCAGACCATTTTAGAACTGCTGGACAATTCATCAGATCTTGCTTCATTTGTCATGTATGTACAAAAGCTGCTATACATTATTATGCCCATGCTGTACTGCAGTAGAGTACCCTAGGTGAGGATGGCTTTGATTATTTCCTTTTCCTGATGGACAAATATTGAGCTGCTACTTAGTTTGAACAGTTTTCTTATTCATACAGATCTCTCAGTGGCTCTAGCTGAAATGAAAATGAAACATTAGATAGTTTACTGCAAAGTAAAAGGGAATGGGTTTTAGTGAAGTAGCTAAAGGGGTTGAAGAGATTAAGATTCCCTGCTGACTGGAGAGTTTTTTTGATTTCCTGGATGATCTTAAAGCATCCCAGAATTAGTACCTCATTTGTTTATTTATCCATTGTACAATAATTACTAGTACATTGTAAGCATTAACATTTAGTTGCTATTTACAATTAAAAAGAAAAAAATATTTATTGAAACTTAGTTGTAGATGGTTGAGAGCATCACAAAGAGCAACCACAAAGAGCTGGATACTAAGTGGTTTGCCAAAATGACTGACGAAAAGAAACTGTCAAAGCAGGGCAGACTCTAGATACTGTTTCTGTATCTGTTAGTATCATTGCTTACTGCAACAACACCAGCTGAGATTGGATCTCACTGGAAAGATAGGACCATTAATCTCTGCTGTTTGGACTGGGATACACTATTTGGAAAAAACAAAAGCTAAAATATTATGGTTGATGAGAATAATGCAGGGAAAAAAATCTCTTCACTATTTTTATTCATTATGCAATCATTTCCATAATTCTTTATTTCCTTTTTTACATTTATGCATTGTCTGTGTTTAAATAAGGGTCTGTTATGTTATTGAGGGGATGAACTGGATTTTCAATTTTTTTTTTTTTTTCTCTTGTTTGAAACAAGGAAAGGGCTGAAGGTCGTGCATGTGGCAGGAGTCCACAACCCCTGACTGCAGGAGCTACTGGTAAGATCATTCAGGCAGGGTGAGATGAAGATCCCAATTTGCCTTTGGATGTTGAATTCTGGCCCACTTGAAGCCTAAGACAAAATCCTTACCCACTTAAATGGAGTCGGAGACTTTAGATGTGGGTGGCTGTTAATGATTTCTTTCATCCATTCTTTCCTCTTGTTTACACTTCTGTACATTTTTGTTTCTACTGGCAGTGTTGAATAGCTGATTTTCAGCCTGACCATTTTTGTCTCAGGAAACTGGTATCTGTGAGCGGGATAAGGGTGAAAGAATACATTATGCTACAGGTGGCATGGGCTATGTATGTCAGGCCTCTATTCTTAGGACCAGGGTCAAAACTGAGGTTGTAGATTAATTGTGTAACAAGGTGTCAGAAAATATTCCACAAATAAACAGAACATGGYTAACTCAACACTTTGAATTTATAGAAAGTCTAAATTAGATCCTTAAAATAACATGATTATTGCTAAGTTCTAGCCTGAAGCTAAACTGGGGTTCTACTTTGAATGAAGGAGCTCCCAACTGGCAGGAACTTAAAAGGTAACTTAATATGTTGCACTACTAGAAATATAACAGACTGCTTATAGGGACATGTTTAAAAAAGAGAATGTATAGTAGTTTTCTGATCTCACTGATACGTATTTCTACAAATAACACCAGAGACAAGTGAAATCTGTTTTATGGTTTGCAAGAAATCAACTGGACAAAACCCGAGTTTCAGTTTGAGCAGTTCTACATATACAGAAGACTCCCAGCAGAATCTTTAAAAATAAGCATATGTTTCCCCAATGACATCATATTTTTATTATCTGCATTGTAGCATAGTAATTTTTTTCAAATAAGAGACAAAGAGGGCTACAGAAAAGTTAGAGACCATAACATTTCAGTTTAGTTCTGTTTATTCCTACTACGACGTTTAAAATATTTTGATTAAGTAATGACGTAGTTAAAAAGCAGGGATGGTGAGTACTTCCAGGGCTGAAAAACATGTAAAATAGTGCAGAAATTAGACTTAATGCTTTGTTTTCCCTGCAGATTATAAAGAAGAGATTCATATACATGCTCACTGAAGTATTTTAGGGGAAGTAGCAAATAGAGATTAATCTTTTAGTTCTCAGTTTTAGTTTTAGTTTTAGTTTTAAGTAGTTTAGTTTTATTTTTAGTTCTTATTTTTAGTGTTGTTGGAACATTGGGGTTGTTTCTGTTAATCCAGTATGCTTGGTGGAATGAGAAAATGGTATACAAGAATAAAGAAATTGTATGCAGTAACTTTAGTACATTTCATGTGAAGTAGCAAATAAGTAATTCCAGGTTTTAATGGGGACATCTGATAATTAGAGTCTGTACCTGTGTGTATAAATTTCCTTTGTGATCAGTGAAGATTTTGCTTCTGCAATGTCTACGGGTTTATTAGATATATCCATATTAAGCATATGTGAAGGTGAAAGGTTTCTCCAGTACCAGTTGAACCTAACTGTTCTATGGCTGATAGGCAGGAACCGCTCTTTTCATTTAAGATGTGTGCTGTTTCTAATAAAATTCAGCATGAAAATCTGTGAATGAAATTTGGTATCAGTGTCTAAACCACAGGTTCTCATCTGGTTTAGCTTTTCTTTCTCAATTGCCAAAAGAAATTAGAGTGTTCTGGATTATTCAATTGCAAAATTTAATTTAAAAAAAAGAAAAATAACCATTAGAGACATGAACATAAAAGTGCCTGTACCTATTTCTTCTGGCTTGGAGCACTGACTTCCTTTTTAAGTTGCTTTTAAAAGGGCACAGGATGGACATAATGGGACTAAATAAGCCTAAGAAGAGATGCACCTATGGTGTAGAGCACAATAAAACCTTGTTTTGAAGTTATACAAGAGGATGTTGGTATAGAAAGGTATACAAAAATGCTGTCTAGAGCCCTACAGCCCTGTGTGGGCCACCACTGTTTATGACATGTTCGCAAGGCTAAATTTCATAGCTGATGCAGAGACACTGCATAAAACATCTATGTCCAGCTGTATATCAGCCCAGGATCCCAGCTTTTATTTGCAACACTATTATAATTTCAACTGCCTCAGCTCAGATAACATCAACTCATGTGAATCAATGTAATGTTTTCAATACAGTTGTACTGACCTGTGCCACCTAAGACCCTAGACTATGAATTGCATGGAACTCCAGCAATTTTATCCTCTGTGGTTGTTAACTATTATTACCACACTCTCCTGTGCATCAGGTTAGTTTAAATGAAATTTTTATTCTTGAGCATCTAAATCATAATTTTCTGCCTTCTCCTAGGCAGAACTTATCCATCAATATCCTTCCTTGTAAAACAGATTGAAGGCAGTGTTTAGGAGATGCATTAACCATTTCCAGAGACAGATTTGCATTTGGATTCAAAGGTTTTAGAAGTTACTTGGAGGTGCTGCATGGAGGAGCAATACGTAAGATTTGAGAATATTTCCCTTAACAGATTGCATCTTCACTTTTCTATCAGCTTGCACAAAAGGAAAACATTAAGTAAGTTGACCAGAAACTGCAAGCGCAAAGTTAATGTCAGAATTTTCCTGGTATGAGCTCAGCTCCTAGTGTTATAGAGGTAATGAGGAAAAACAGAGAGACAGAACAAACCTTAAACCAGCGATCGCCGCTGTCTTCATGATTCAGTCCAGGCCATCCACCAGCATAACGCCGTATTTCCACCCTCTGCTTTCATTGGAAGTTGTGCTTGGCATGACTGCACTCTTAAGAGCATTTGGACAAATAAATAACATCCCTCTTCGTTATTTATTTGCCTTCAAATTTTAATCAGTATTTGTGTAATCAGTAGTAATTTACTACATTCCTATTCAAAGAAATTGGCACAGTGTTTATATATAATCACCCAACGTAGCTGTTTTATTTAAGTACTGGGTTCTAAATACACATAAATTCAGCAATTATCACTGGAACAAATTTTAGACTTTGAAGTGAATTATACCAGGAGGAGTTTTCTGTAGTTGAAATTGGAAAAACAAACAAAAAAAGGCTTCACTTGCCCAGCTGAGGAATCTGACTGTGACTTTTATGCACATGCGTTAGGTGTTTGATTTTTGGGTGAAAAATGTATAAAATTTTAGGAAAGCTTTCAAGTGACAAAATGCAGGACTTCCCTCAGCTACACGCAAGTGCACTGTTTGGGTTGTGAGGTTACAAAATCTGCCTTTCCCTTTGATTGGTTTTGCTTCCACATAAAATAGCTAAACCAAATACTGAATAAAGTGCTGATAGTATTTTAGCCTTTTTTTCTACCCTGGGCTTAGCAGGTGTGGGCATCTGTGCCTGTGGGGTCTGAGGTTGTTTGTTAAATCTTTCTAACCCATTTTACAAGGACAAGYCTATTCACCTGAGCTGGAACTGATGTGATTGAGTTCTCTGTCGCTCTGCACTGGAGCAGCTCAGGGATATGTCTTTATGCTGTGGTTGGTTAGAGCTGGGAATAAAGTGCCAAAGTCAGCAGCTGGAATAAGTAGAGTAAATCAAGTTAAGAGGGAACAGGACAACATTTTGGAAAAGGAGGGAATATGGGGTAAAACCGTTACCTAGAAGTTCAGGGTTAAGATGATGAGATATAAATTGATTGGTATTTCCTGGGTTTATAAGGGCAGACCCTGGTGGATGACATCATCATCTGCTGGCTTTTCATGTTGCCGTGAGCCTACTTGGGCTGCCAGGATGCTGCAGATCCTGCTTTCTCTTTGAAATTCACAGGAATTCTATCTGAACCATCCATGCAGGGTCAGATCCTTTACAACAGTTTTTAAAAGGCTTATGATGGTCCTAGCTCATCCATGCTGATGATCATAAGTTACATTCATATGGACATCTACTGTATAAATGTGCTTCAGGTTTTGCAGACACATGAGCTTGCAACAATTTAACTACCTGGGTTTAATGCAAATTCCTATGTGAGCATACACATTTCTGATTGAGTGATAGGTTAGCTTACTTTGTTCCCAATTGACTCAAAGTTGCCTAGAAATAAGCTAGATTTTAATCAAGGCAAGACATTTATTCTAAATTAACTTGTTTAAAGTCTTACCTTAGGTTTAATTGGTGCAGTCTGTAAAGCATTTAAGTGATGAGTATTTGATGATGATCTAGGAAAAGAAGTATTATTTTTCACAGTGAGAATTTTAAGCCCACATGATATGAAGATGGGACATTCAAAAAGAGCTTGACATGGCCCCAGCGTAACTGTGAGGGCTGTAGAGGTCCACCATTGCAACCACATAGTGTGATATAAGAGCCTTAAGTTCAAATATGAGGATAATTCCTTCTTTTACCACACCAACCTTATTTGCGAGCTGTCTGTTCCTCAAGATTTTATTCAACAGTGCTTCAGTGATCTGGAAGATTTCTCCCTCCCACTGTGGAAACAGAGGTGGTTGGAAGCAAGCAGCTCTCCACCACAGGAGTACCTGCAAATGTGCTTCTCTCCTGGTCCTTGGGGAAACGAGATAAAAGGGCAGCTAACAAAAGGCCCAGATGTTCTCCTACCTCTCCAGAACCCAATGAGAGGTGGTAGAAGGCTGCTAGGAGTAAAAAAAAAGTATTTCACAGCTTCCAGGAGTGAGCAAGTCTGGTGGGTTGAAGGCTCAAGACCAGAAGACAAAAGTTATGGCAAGGGAAACATCTTTCTGCACTCTTGTCTTTAGGTTCATCAAGAACACTGGAAACCCAAGCCCAGAACGAATTAGTGAGTGAACAAAGGAATTCAGTGCTTTTACAGGGCTCTGCTGTTCAGCCATTTTTTAGGGGATTTCAAAACTTTTACCAGTTTGGTTCCATTCTTTTTAAGAGAGGTTGTTCCTTGAACAAAAGAACTGTATTATTATTAGTTATGGGGCTACTTTTTCTGAATGCCATTGCAGACAAGAACGGTAATATTCCAAGGCTTGGTGCAACTGGCTGTGGGGAAATAAGCACTTGTATCCCATCAGCTGCCAGCTGTGACATACACAAAAGAGAGACTGGAAAGTCTAAACATGCATCTGAAATGCTGCAAAATCAATAGTACGTATTGAGGTTATCAAAGCCTCTTCATACGGTGTGTTTCATATCGCCTGTCACTGGCATTATGGTAATGGTTCCTAAGTGCTGCAGTAGGATTTACAATATGGTGTATGATTAAAATAAGGGATTGTGCTAAGGAACTGGTGTGTATTTTCAAAATTATTAGGCACAGTTGGAAACATAGCTGAAAGCAAGACTGCCTTCATATAACATATTGCCAGAACTAACTGCTTTGATTTCTTAAGACTAGATGATGATTGTTTGATCATTTTATTAAAAAAAAAAAAAAAGGTCTAGGTGTCAAAGAGTTTCCTTATGTCTAAACAAGTGTTATTAACTTCAATTATGGCTGCCAGGTGGAGAACTGTGCAGTTCTTTTACCATGTTTGAAAATATTTCATTTAGACATTTTGGAAAAACATACATCCCTATTCATAACCCCTGTTACTGTTCTGATTTATAGGTTCTGCTCCACTGTAAATCATTCAAAATGAAAAAATTAAATTTTATGGCATCAAACTTATGTGGCATCGTGCCTGAGCAAAGGGCAGAAGGAATGCGATTCTTATACTGCCAATTACTATTGAACTTGATTTTTTTTTAACAGATGGCTGAGATATACATATAGAGAAAGGTAAAGTATACTTATTCTTTATTTGGACTTTGAATTAAAAATAAAACTCTCTCGTCAATAATTTTTTCCAGTTGTTTATAAAACTTTGACTCCTAAGTAATCTTTTTTTCTTTTTAATTATACAAATATTTGCATCTGAAACACAGAAAATTTTGGTTTCAGGCCATGCATTTTAATTGCTGTGGATGGTTAAATGTATCATTCATTTAGTCTGACAGGCTCTTGGAGAAAAAAGGGTCGCTGTGTCGGAAGTGGCATAGGGAAAAGTGTGAAATCTTATCATTTTTAAGTGGAGAGAGAATCTTGAAATATATTAAAAATCTGGCCTGTGTTCTCTAGTGAGGAAGAGATTTTGGATGAAGGGATATGACATTATATTTTTTAAAATTCTATATCCTTTGCTCTACTCATTCCCTAGTACACTTTATCAATGCCAGCAAACATCAGTGACCTGGCATGATTTCTGACTATGAAGGGATTCTTTTTTGGCAGAAGAAATTTCTGCTCCAGTTTCTAAGGGTTTCCTGGAAGGCATGATGGCATTATAGGCTTAGATGTAACTTTAACTCACGGAACAATGCAGGAGCTGATTTTAAACTCTAGTTGAGATAACTATTAAAGTCATTCTAGGAGCATGCAGCTCAGTAGTTGCCAAAGGTAGACTTTTCAGCTAGTCACAGACTTAAAATACCAGAGGACATGATTTAAAGGCTTGAGATGATGGAGAGTCACCTTAGAAATATAGAAATGGCTACCTGGTCATATCTCAGATGTCTCTCCTGCCACAAAGTCTCTTGTTTTAATGAGGTTCCCCTTGCTTTAGCTGGGAAATCTGTTCATCACCTCAGCCCAGCCACATCTCCTAAATGTATGGGTGCATCCTTAAGACCTTATAGGCACATGAAAATGTGTTAGGATATTTGAGAGGGGCTGTCTACATTTTCATCACCTCTTGGACACAGTCTTGGTCATCTAAGAGATGACCAGGGCCCTTCAACACTTCCTTACTGAAGCAAAGTGATTAATAATTAGTATTTTAAGGAAACTTTGAGACATATCCAATAGCAGAAGTTCTTCTTCTTCTCCAAGCACCAGTCATCAAACTCTACCCTTTCCATATGGACTGTGAGCACTCTTTAAACTCTGGTGAATATTTTGGCTCTCATAAAAACCTATATGGAATACTGTAGTAAAAAATGTAGTAAAATGCATTGGCAGAAATGGCTGAGCCTTGTCTTTATTTGCCTCTATTAAATTAATACAGTCAAATAAATTGTATCTGAATTTTTCGATATGTTCAGATTATAAGACTGATTTTCTGATCATGTGTAATTCCATGTATTACTTATGTCATGTTAACAGGGAAAATTGTGGCCTTTCATTTTATAGCATGTATGATTTTATCTTATTTTGATTACATGAAGGTTTCTTTGAAATATCTGTTAAAACCTTATCTACAAAAWGAAATGAATATTGAAATATCTGATCTCCATGTTGTAGGTAACAAAAACAATATAAATGTTAACAACATTCCCTTTAAATACAGAATCATATATATTAAGTACCTTGGGGTTAAGATTTTAACTTCCTTAGATTTATGGTAAGAATTAAAACATCCTCTCTTGTTACATTTATAAACATAGAGCTCATTAGATGAAGGAAATTTCCTTTATAATTAATAGGTCACATTAATGTGATAAAAATGTCTACACTCACAATAAATTTTATTCTTATTTTAAGCAGTTACCACATGTAGTGTTTATCCTTCAAAACTCTCAATAGCACTTTTATATCCTCCAATTGAAATAATAAAGAACAAAGAATAAAAAGAAGCAAATTAATCCTCCCCTGGGAAACAGGAAGACTAGCACTGCCAGATTTTAAGTTGTAGCATTGATTTGCTAAGCTTAAACATTTTCTTCTCTCTTTCCATGGTTTAAATGGGGAAATGAGTGTCTGTGCTGAAGGATCTTGAAATTAAATGCAAAAATTGCCTTCTAGGACACACCTTTGTGTAAGGGACCCGATACTTCCTTCTGCTCTGCATCACTTTGTTAGCCAGAACAGGCACTTCTGGAAGCTGAAAGAAGCAAGAGTCTTATTTATTTTTGGAGATACTGAATATCATAATAACATAGAATGGAGGAAAGGCAAAACTGGATGAGACTCAATGCCCACATAGCCCTGACTTTGATAGCAACCACTCACAAACTTTTTTCTCAAAAGCTCTCTTTCTGAAAACTTGGCCATATTACATTATTTTTATCGATTCCAGGTCTAGTTTCATTTGGAATAAATGCCAAGCTTCCTACTGGACATAAACAGAAGAGTCGTCACACTCTGTGTTGTCTAGGCAGCAGTTCACAAAATCTAAATCCAGAATATTAACAAATTCAAAGAGAATTTGTTGGTGGTCTGCAAAGAGCAGACTGGTCAGTCTGTGTGGGATTTATTTCTGGTTTCTAGCTGCTGTTGCATGTGTTCACTTTATTCACTGTGAAATGAAAATGTTCTGTGGAGTTATAAAGTCATCTGGAAACAAGGGGCCAATGGTATGTAAGATAAGGACTAAGAAGACAATAACCAGATCTATGGTAAGAACTAAAACTGCTGCGGAAAAACAACATTGTTCAGAGTAGTGAATGAAGTAAAGGGATAAAATTGGCATGGCAGAAGACTCAGCTTCCAAGAACAGCATGGAGGCAGGATGGGTGAGGAAAAGGGGTGATGATGTCTGTGATCTATGGAAGTAAGTGAATTCATGTGTGTATCTGTATGGGTATGCGAGCGTGCATGACAGACAGAGAAAATAACAGGTGAGGGAATGACTATATGGCTCATTTTTTTTCAAAAAGTGAAAAAAATCCCAACCTTATTGCAATTGAAAACTGTGGAAATTCTTTACAATTAGAACTGGCTTTCTATCAAAAAACACTAATCTGGTTGAGCTGATATATTTTGATGGAGAAATGAAAATGTCAATGAAATTTTACTTTGAAAAAATGCAGATGAAGTGTGAGATCAGGGAGGTACAACTTCATTTTTATTTAAAATGGCTCTTCTGGCTTTGAAGCTTGTTCTACAATACAAAATTCTGTTTGAAATCTACCAGCAAATGTAACTGCAGTTAAATTTGAAACAAAGGTTTTGGCTGGTCAAATTGACAGGATTTCATTGATAGGAATTTTTGAAGCTTGGCTTTTCATTATGGTTGAAATCTTTTGGAAATGTCAGAATTTCTTGTGTAACAGAAATTCAGATTTTTTTCATCTATATTCCTGATACTATATTGCTACTTCAGTAATGGCTGTATCAGCCACAGAATTATTGTTGATACACAAAGAAGCAATGGAATTCCCACCTACCCCTGTAGTGTCCCGGGAGTAGGAAATGCTGTAATAAGATCTGTCTCCTGAGCAATTGGAGTAAGTGTATGGATGAATGGAGACAAGGCRCAACACTGATTTTTAGGCGTGATTATGTTAGTTCATATATAGCTAGAGGAAGTTCCATTTAAATTTTACGGTGTCTCTCAACGTACCACGTCCTTGTTAAAGTGTGAAAAGTTTTTAGAATTTAGACGGTGGGAAAGTACAGTGCTATAATAGTGGAGAGGGTTTAGCACTGAGCCCCAGCCCATCTGAGGATAAAAAATACCTTTGAAATAACTGTAATTTCTCTCATAATGTGCATATTACAGTATATCAAAGCATAGTGTCAACTTTCATTATGTAGTTTGTTTGCTTCGTAAATACCTTAACTACTATTACACTTTTGCAGGATGGAGCCTGGAGAAAATCTCTCTTTTGGACATGACTGTAATAGTAGATCATCTGATGGAAGACAAATTCTCCTTTCCTAGAGAAGGTAAAACAAGTGGAGGTTTATTACAAGCTTTTTTTTCCCTTGGGGTGTTGTCTAAAGCATTTCTTTTCAAAAAAGGATGAATGAGCCTGGACTTCTCCATACTATGATGACAATGTGCTTTTAAAATGCTAAGGAAAGCACAAGGCAGTAACAATTTTTTTCCTCAGTTCGGAGAATTAAACTACGATATGAGAAGGAGTAGTCTCTCATTAATCACCACCACCTCAAATGTCTAGACTTACAGAAGTCAAAACCAAATCAAACTCAGGAGTTAGTCTTGCTGAGAGTCTTTTATCAAAGCTGTGATGCTCGACTGCTAGCCAGAAAAGGCCACTTGGGCTGTGTCTGGTAGAACCAGTAATTTAAGAATAATACAGTAATTAAAACAAAAATAAATACTTTCTCAAGGGGTAGATGCCTGCTTAGTACTCTGAATTTAACAAGTAAACAGTTAACACTGTAGACTATCATTCATATTAGCTTTTAGGAAGCTTGAATAGATGATAATCCGGCTTGGTTTCTGTGGTATTCACATGGTTTTGTTATGGCTGTCCTAGCAATGGGCAAGTCTCTGGGCAGCCGACTGCCTGCCCACCGAACCCAGAGTCGCTGTGCACATGGAGTCCTCACGCAGAGGTGCAAACTGGGCACATGATAACGCACAGGACTCCTGGGTGTGACGTAGGGTCTCGCTGTGCCTTGGAGTGGCTGGGGGGGCTTCCCCCTTTGCATGAGGGTGGTCATGGAGACAGGACAAGTGTCCTCAGACTAGATTTGGAGCCAAATCATTTTCACTGAGAAGCTTTGCTAAGCCACTGCATGAATCGTGAACGAGAGTCAAGTCATGTGCATTTGGATTCTTTATCAGTGGATGTGAGGAGGAAAGGATGAGGAGTACCAGAATGCTTGGAGCAATTCCCTCCAGCATCATTTGCTCTACTACTGGATTTTGGACACCATTATGTCTGTCTAAACCCTCTCCACAGCTGCAGTTGAGCAGCCACAAGAGAAGTCAGGCAATAGCAGTGTGTTTGCAGTGGTTGCAAGGCGGGGAAAGATGTTGATAAGTAGATTTCACTTTGATGTGCTGATTTATTTTTTTAATTTTCTTTGAGAAGAAAGTGCATAATATTGATCAATAGAAACTTTTCGTCCCAATAGTGGGAAACCAGGCTTGGAATTAAGAACAAGAATAAGGTTTAATAGAAAAACCTTTCTCACAAGGGAAAATAAACATTTGGGAAAGAACTTGAAATACAGACAGATCAAAATTTTAGAGTGGTCCTTTAATAAAGATGGAAGAATTACCTGTACAAAACAGTAACCATACTCTCAGTCTGCAGCCAGGAAAATGATTAGTTAGTATTGAGTTTGGAAGAATAAGAACCTTTGGCACTACAGCAGTGAAAAAATACATTTTAAAATACAAAAGAATACATGGAAAGCATTTTTTTTATCCAGGGAACTAGAAATAATACACCTGCAAGTATAATGAATGGCATAATATTGGCACTGCATGGGGCATTGAGCAATTTGTACCACAGTTATAGGTTCTTTCTTGTTATTAATTTGAAATAAAATAAACATTTTTTCCAAATCTTTGTTGTATTTCTGGCTCTCATTTATTGTTCACCAACTCTTTTCCTTTGTGTTTTGTCTTTGCCAGCTCTTTCTGTTTCTCTTATATTTCTTGTCCATTCTCTTAGCTGTTTCCCTGGCTACGCTCCATCTCCTTAGGTTACCTCCAAAAAAAGAAAAAAATGAAAGAGTGCCTCGTGTCCTGAACTACGAAAGCAGTCAAACATGTACCAGAATATGGTTTTCTTCACTGATGGGTTTTCTTTAAAAACACACTAAGTAGGAAATACTGGCTTGTAAGAGACTGTCGGGTGATCTGAGTAGCACAGGGGAATTCACTAACATATTTCATATATTAGATGGTTATGTTTTTAAAACTCTCAATTAAGAAAAACTATCTAACACAACAGAAAAACCCCCTTGCTTCTTCTTTTTGAAATTTGTATTTTGGACTCATTCTCTTGCTCTGAGCCCTTACCTGCTGTTGGTATTGCAGCTGCAATGGTTTGCCTCTTCAGTTTTGACATAGACTTTGCTTTCTATTTCTAATTCCCTCAACAGCAAGGAAACTCGATGCCTCAGTCCCCAGGTCCCCATTACTGATTGAACTACGTCTGGATGATTCCCTGCGTCCACTGTGTTTGCAAGGCCCCATGCCCCACTGGCAAGTTTGCTTGCAGCATTGCTACCATACATAGTGTGAAAGTATCATCTCCTCCGATGCTACTGCTGTGAATCAGACTGTATGAAAAAAATTGCCAGTGGTCATTCAAACTGAGTGTGCTCTTGCTAACCCTGGAATCGAGCTAGCAAAATGAGAGGCAGCTCAGGTTCAATGTAGTATGGGTTGCTAACCCGTTGCTGACCCAAGGCTAAGAAGTGCCAGTGAAAATTGAAAAGCAATGCCTACGTTAGGCAGATGTAAATGTGGGGTAACACATAATTCAGCTGGCCAGACTTCTTCTGAGCCTTTACAGAAAGGAGGTTTGAATCTGAATTGCTCCTTTTCCAGGTGACCATGTCAGCCATTGGGTACGGGAAGGGAGATCAAGCATGCAGGTTTTATTTTAAAATATTTAAAAAATGAAACAAGATCAGACAAACTATTTTGCTTTACTGAACATTGCAAAAAAATTCTTGCAGATTGACTTTTTAATAATTCATTGTTACTAATTTTCTTCAGTTTGGTCACCAGGCCAAGAAAAAGCACTCTGTAGGTATTAAACCCTCAAGTATGAGATTTACATATTAGAGTCCCTGTGCAGTTGACAGCTACATTTCAGGGCTCTGCACACTGCAAGTGCCCTGAGCCGCTGTGCAGTCTGGAGCTGGTAAGACCACAGGCTTCTTCCATTTTCTGAAACCTGAGGCCATGCCATTAGGAAATATGCTGTCAACAAAGCAGTGACTCCTAGGCAATTGCTTCATAGGTACACACCCCATGAGGACAGCCTTAAGTACTTTCTATCTAGAGCATACGGTATTACTGAGTCAAAACATACTTGAGTTTCTAGGTCTGCGGTCACACAGCGTAGTTATTTGAGTCAAAAAATAGGAAAATACGATTTTCGGAATGAGAGTCCTACTGTATTAGTCTGGTAAATCCCAGTGTTATGATACAAAAGAAAAACAATGTCCTTGTTATTTCTGGAGGTTTAAGGAGATTACTATACCCTGGGATACAATGGTACTTTTCATCTATTAATGCTTCTAAAACTCATTGAAAATAGTATTCAAATCCAAGAAACATTACATTGTATTCTGCATGTATTAAACAATGTTCTGGGGGTAAATTCAAGGATACAAGTTCTTTCAATCTTAATTAAAAAAGAAAGTAAAAAGAATTAGGTTAGGAGCTGTATAATATTTACTTAAGTAAATCAAGTGAGCAAGAATGAAATGCTGAACAGAAAATAAAAACATTCATCTATGGCTTTTGCCATAAAACACAAAGTTCAGGCAGCTGCAGATTAGCAGGAGGAACAGTAGATAGAGAGGTTAAATATCTGAAGAATTATATTTATGCCACCATCAGAGATTAAATTAAAACTTGGAAGCAGATTCCTTAAGGGGAAAACAGAGAAACAAGAGCTGGCATTAAACCAAAATCATAGGGCTATCTACATGGGCTGCATTCTCAGTTGCACTATCCTGCACAAGCCTATGAGGTTCTAGTCTCTTATGTGGAGGATATGGAGAGGAAAATTAGCAAGTCATTAAGGAAATGACTGGTGAGCAGTTCATGATATACTGCCAACATCAGCTTATTTGCATTGCTGAAGGTTGAAACAGGATGCTACCTGCAGCCTACATGGAGGGGAAGGGATCTACACTAATTATTAATCCATTTATACCTGTAGGCTGCAGTGTTGCTCTGACTATCATTGTTAGTGGAAAATGGAGATAAATAAAGGAGATAAAACACATATATGACAGCAAATGTCAATCAAAGGTAAATTAGATTTATGATCCATTAAAATATGAGAAATATTAAAAATAGCTGTAGTTATTGCTCACAAGATAGCCTTAGCAGGAGACTGAGAAAGTGTCTAGTGTCAGTGTCTAGAAGGCTTACTTTAACTGCCTTGTTTGGGTGTAGTTGTTTTGTGGTGGTTTCTTTGCTTTCCTTTTGAGGTCAAAGCAAAACTGTTATAAGATGGTCTCAATCAGAAAAGCATGTATGGAGCACCATGCGTCAGCATACGGAAGGCTTTTGGTAGGCAATGTGTGAAGGCAGGTGCTGGAATGGGAAATAGTGAAAATACCTTTGATTATTTTTTAAAATCTGAATGCTTATCTTCTGCAATAACAAAATGACTTGACCTCCCTATTGTAAGTGCTACTGCAAGGTAACAAGAGTGACTGTAAGGTTTGAATAAGTGATTTTTTTTTCAGTGCCTGGTGTATTGTTTAAACTTTGCTCCTGTACTTCTCATCCCAGCACATCTCTCACAAACTGTTTATTTTTATGCAGGTTAACTCCCTGACTGACTTGTGAAACAAAAAGGAGATCACTGTGGAGTCTGCCACTGGCAGAGGATGTGCATGATGGGAATGTAACATTTACCAATTGCCCCTCTTCTGCAGACAGCTTATGTGTTCCTCCTCCACCTGGGAATTAATTATAGCTGTTCCTCACATAAGGATATCTGCGACCGTTTACTCAGTGAATACACTCATGAGGGCATCTGTGCTGATCAACAGTTAAGCACTTTGAAATATTTTGGTCTGAAAGACACTATATAAATAAATGTAGCATATCCTTCTTCATATATCTCACAATATTTGTTCTAGGATTTGATTTATGGAAGGTGCAGTGCATTCTCTTGCAGGGTTGGATTCTTCAGCCTGTAGAACCAATATCTGGACATGGATGAGGATTTACTGGAAATATTATGTACCAAGGAGAAAAATCTATTTAATAGAACCATTGCTCATGCCAGGAAGGGATACATTTCTCCCACTTGCTTTTATGCATAGTACTTGTAATGATGGCATCTTTACTTAATTTTTCGTTCATGACTCTTCCACTTTTTAAAGAGAGATGGTGTGTAGGCTATCATCTCCAGAATCTAGGACATCCCAAGTTCTGCAGAAACTCCATGAATGTTCCCTCACTTAGAAGATAACTGATACCTAAGAAGCCTTTAGATCCCTTATTTCAGCTTGCTACAGGCCATTCTCTGCAGAATCATTTTGTGATCTCTGTCACTGGTCCCTGCAGGGCTGTAAGTTTCTTATGATTGTTTCACCGTGTCAGCTGCTTTTTCTGCAGCAGTCAAACTGGCTATAGCATTTCTTTTCCTGGAGTTAGCATACTTCCGCACCCATATAGCGGTTTCCCTTGTGTCCTATTGAGTCTTTTCTATTAACTGTGTCTTAGAATTTTAATGTTCAAGCCTGTTTCCTGATTTAGGTAAGTCTCAGTTAACCAATTATATCATATTTCTTCTTACACGCATGCGGTGCAATTTCAGGTCTCTGTTTTGTATTGCCTTTAGGTCTGCCTAGACTTCTCTCATGTGAGATAGAATTGCTCCTCTCCTGTTTCTGCAAATTTTTCCTGACCAGTTTTGTTAGCAGTGTCTTCATTATTTGAGCTCTTCTGACCTGTGGAAAAAGCAGAGGGATCCTCTCAATGAATGTCCTTATAAGATACTGTGCTCACTAGCCAAAGGGAACCATAAAAAGCACTTGAATGTTTGAATCCAGCCAGATGTCTCTGTGAGTTAGCAGCGTGCACAGTCAAAAGGGTTACTGGCAAGCATGTAGCCATATTTAACAGGAAAAAAATGTTTTAAAAAGACCTACGGGAAAACAGTCCAAATTACTTCCATGAGGTTCTACTTTTAGGCCACCAAGGAAATGGGAGTGTGTCTTGTTCGGCTCTGGGGTTCATGGGCACAAATATTATCCCACAGGACCGGTAGTACAAAAAATGCACACACGTGGTCACACCTGCTGCCACATTGCTTTCTAATCCCTGGGGTGGAGGAAGGAATGACTGCGTGGCACCAGGCTATTTGAATTTTACACCCACCTTTACCACAGTTTCTGCATGATTGGTGGCCTCCTGAGAATGTGTCTCTGCGGCTAAAGGAAAAAAGTGTACTGCCAAAGAAAACATAAATTTAATTATGCCCTGAGTTGGTACAAATAGCCTGAGAAAGACATGCAGAACCTTCTGCCCTTGCAAAGTTCTGTCATATATTTGGGGAATTTTCCCTATTGTTATGTTCACAAGTCAACACAGCTGTAAGTTCCAGATTTCTTTTCTCATTAATTCCACTAAAAACATTCACTGGGGAGGAGCATTAAGTGTTTTCTCCTTTCCCTGAGAAAACGGTGCCAGGATGCTAAACAGAGCTGTGGCAGCTGTGCTTGCTCCCTGTGTCAATCCTGCTGTGGTGCTCTGGCCCAGGAGGCAAGCAAAACTCCAGGCGGTTTCCCTCCAGGAAGGGCTGACATCCATGAAAATGAAATCTTCTCTCATCTATTATGAAAAATATCAAGGGAATAACCAAAACTGCACCAAAAGCATCTTCAAATTCCTCTACTTCCTCTTTGTCTGAATTTCTGAAATCACACAGGAACAGTTCAGCTGCTTTGGCCAAAGCTTTTCAGCTTGATGAGCTTCCTTGGTTGATCAGTTTGTGACTCTTTGAAGCAGTCTGGTCTTATTTTCAAAAACTGCATAGGGTTCATCGGAGTCCTTTAGAATACCTAATATTACATATTTTAATTTTCTGGGATCATTGCGTATGGATAAACTTTCCATTTTTTATGCCTATCAGTTATAATTGGATGTTGGCAGGCATGTCCTTTACCAACAAGGTTAAACTCATACAACTTTTTTTTTAAATGTACAGTGGAATTGTGGAAACTGCAAATGCAGCTCATTGTGCTCCATTAGAGAAAGAAGAATTTGAGAGCCGAGCATTTTTGCACTTGCTTAGTGAAGAAAGCTAGGTGTTGAAATTCTTCAGAGAAAATCCAGGTACACAATCATTATTAAAGTGCCTAACAGTATCAATCTCTCTTTTAATTGCTGTTATTCAGGGCAGTTTTCAAACTGCCTCTCAATGTCAAGCCATTTTCCAGAGATATGGACAAATGGAAGTAATATTATTTAAGGTCATAACTTCTGTCAAAATGAATTCCATATGTCATTAGCTCAGGATTCATTTATGTCAGAGGAAGGGTCAGATCCTGCAAGTCTTGTATACCAAGTATAGACTTATTTCAGATGGGAATTTTTGGTGGCCGAGTGACATAAAGACCAAAAAGTAAATAGTTAATAATACACAATGTCAAAATGAACACTATGATCAGTAGGGTTAAAGCATCTTTTCCTGGTTTCTGACCTAATGTTTTACCTCAACCTATAGTAGCCATAGGTAACACTCAAAAAAAATCACATTAACAGGTTCCCCGAAAGCGGTCAAATTACACGATTACTTAAGAAAACCCCTGGGTACATGTGTGCGCATTATGCGCTGTATCAATGCAAAAAGACAGCAAGCAAGACTAAAAAAGTTATACTTTTTATTTTGCCAATGAATCTGTTGCACTTTGCAATGTTTAAGTGGGCTTATACAACATAAACATTTGGGACATTTAACATATCAAGCTCAAATAAAAATGACACGCAGATCGTTCACTTCTGAAGCTGCCTTGTGTTCAGTTATTGGAACACTCCATCCCTGTGGTTTCCGAAATATTATAAGTATATATTCCAGATTAAACTTTCTATTTTCCTCAAGGTAGTGTTGCTTTTCAGCCCTCAATGGCTTGGTTTTTGCCTAAAGAATCAGGTCCTATCAGCAAAATCAAAGGCGATTACACAGCTCAGTAGTCATTTAGGATTTCTGTGGCTCAATTAAGCATGTATAGCATGCCACAGCCACTGAGACTCTGTTTATTCAGTGAAAGTGCTCTGTAATTTATTTAAAATAATCCATCTTTAACAAATAAAGAGGCCATTGACTGGCCATCGCTGCAGGCATCCATTTAAATGCTGCCTTCTTGATGGTCTGTTTTGCTGGTTTAAGTTAAATACCTGACAAAAGTGATTCAGTTTTTTGGAAATAAGATTTGTATGCATGATGTTTATTTTCTTTTACACCAGTAATCAGTTAGAACTTCTTTTTAACAGATTGACCATTAAAAATGATTAATACTATTAACTCTGATAATAACAGATTGTGACTGCCAGCTCTGTGTGTATGTGTGTGAGTGCGTGTGTGTGTGTTTAAAACTGCTCAGGAATTGTGTCTTTATGACACTTTGCTAATCATGTTAGACCTATTACTGTACACATATATTGAAAATTAGATTAGATGACTACAGCCAGTGACAAAAACTCTTTTCTTTCCCAACGTGCAGCTTGCTTTTTTTTTTTTCTTTTCCCACTTGACTATTTCAGAAATGAGTCATTCATTTAAGCAACACCAGCAAGCTGCCATAAAGACTTGCCAGTACTAGTGGATCTTCCCTGAGCATCAAAAGATAGCAGTATAAGTTCCTGGTAAGTGCCGTTACTTGCTGCACTGGAACATGACCAACTCAGAAGAAGCTTTTTCTCTGTAACGAGAAACAGCCATTAAAAACTGTCTTGGGAATAGGGCAAAGTATAGTGCTAAATTTCCAGTGGAAAGGCAATAGAGAAGGCTATTGGTTAAAGGACTGCTTCTTAGGGTTAAGGATAAATAAAACTCTGGTAGCCACAATGGCACCTCCTGTCCAGCAGCCACACAGTATAGCTGTGTCTTGTCCTCTTTTCAGACTTAAAAAAGAAAAACAACCCACCAAGAACAACATCAACCTTAGAGGAGGTGAAACTAAGCTGTTTGTGTTATTGAATAATGGCTTTTTAATGGTAGTTAAACAGAATCATGGACAGCACTCAATATTTCTTTATGTGAGCATCTAAAGAGAATATGTCACATGTTCACAGAAGAATTTCAAAGTCAGAGCAGCACATGTGCTTTGTTGCAGTAAGCTTATCCTCACACTATTTTTTCTTTTTGCTTTTCTTGCAGAAGCCTTACTAATTGTTCATTTGTACTTACTTAGATGAGAATAATTTTTCAATGCATATTGTTTGAAGACTGGATAATTCTAATTTAAACCTGAAGATTTATTCCAGAGCCCTGGAGATTGTAACACATTTATAGTCATTTAGGTTGTCATGTTTTCACATGGAGCTCTGTGGTACCTTTAGATGAAGAATGCAGCTAGCTTCATTCCCCATTTCAGTTATACAGGACAGTCTAGTTAGTACCTGCACATCTGGAAATAAGACAAAGAAACAGAGATCCCATCTAGCATGAGACATTAACACACATACTAATTTGCCCTTAATTTTAATAGTTAATTACAGGACTGGAGTCATGGAAGAGTAGTGAAAACTACCTTATACCTTTGGAGATGGCCTAAAATGCTTTTATAAGGTGTTCTAATTTATCTTTAATTCAGTGTTTTGTCATGTATTTTAAAATGGTTTGCTGGACTTTGTCAATCCTGATATTCAGGCACTATCTTGTGTTCAACATGCAATTGAGGAAATGATCATATTTTAAGACATTAGATCAACCAGCATGGCAACACCACAAGCCAAAGTAGTAGATCCTCAGTTAGGACTCATGATTGTACCGATGATTGTGACTAAGTTGTAGCTGTACAGATAAAACTGAGGCAACAGGATCTGAGTTAGATGGTAGAGGAGACAATCACATATTCTAAGTCGATAATGTTTTTCCTTCCATATTTGGAGAATTTAACTTTTCTATTATAATTGCTGGATGGTGATACTGAGTTAGGTTCTAGCATATCATTAAGGGGTTTTGGTAGTTTTAAGGCAACCGCGACATATTGTAGCTCCTAAGGCCTTACAGTAGAGTTCAGGATCCTGAGCATCTAACTCCCTGTTCAGCTCTTCAGCAGCGCTCTCTACAACTACCTGAAAGGAGGTTGTAGCGAGGTGGGTGTTGGTCTCTTCTCCCAAGTAACAAGTGATAAGATGAGAGGAAATGGCCTCAGGTTGTGCCAGGGGAGGTTTAGATTGGATATGAGGAAAAATTTCTTCACTGAAAGGGTTATCAAGCCCTGGAACAGGCTGCCCAGGGAAGTGGTCGAGTCACCATCCTTGGAGGTATTTAAAAGATGTGTAGAGGTGGCGCTTAGGGACATGGTTTAGTGGTGGGCTTGGCGGTACTAGGTTTACAGCTGGACTCGATGATCTTAAGGGTCTTTTCCAACCTAAATGATTCTATGATTCTAAGAAATACCTGAATGAAATCTCCATCTCATCAGTGGACACAGAGGGTATGCAACAAGAAACCTGGAGGGGAAGGGTAGCCTGAAATCCTGTCTTGCTATAACATGAAGGTGTCTTACTCACGGCTATGAACAGGTATCTGGTCCTCCTCTTAGTGTTTCCTTTTAAAAAAAAATAAGCAGAAGCAGCCTTCTTTCTTTTGAAGTACCAATGTGGATGGTAATTGCTGCTAGGGCATTTGCCTAGAAAAATGTTAGTTTGTGCCCAGTGCTTTCCTCTGCCTTGGAGGGTACCAACCCAAATTTCCTATCCCACCCAGGAGGGTCTCCTGGTCAAGAAGCGTACATGGATGGCATCTGAATCCTGATCAAGCTGAGGCAGGAAACAGCCATGCAGCTCTCCAGTTTGGAGGATGTGTAAGACAGACCTCCACTCACTTTGGGAGCTTCCAGGTCACGCAGAGGTGCAACTGGAATATTTGGGTGCCTCCAAGATTAGAAGAAAGCCTATCCTGTTCAGTTGCAATTTAGGATTTAAGTACTGGATTCCTGCTTTGTGTAAACTACTCTTTGATCTCAAAGGCCACTGGCATGGAAATGTTCCCTCCAGGGTTTAGCACAAGGAGAAACTGAGGTACCAGATATTGAATTAATTGCCTAAGGTCACACGAGGCAATGGGGGAAACATGGGGGAAAAAAAAAAGTGACCTAACTCCAAGCCTCATGTCCAATGTGATGATGTTGCTATCCTGAATGGGATCTTTGTCTGAGTGATGAAATGTAGCACCCCAAGAAAAGGTAAGAAGATGTTAAGAACACAGATTTCCTTTGCACTTATAATTCAGAATGTTGCTTTTCATTCATAGTGGTGCAAATATATTACCTTGGTGAGAAAACAGGGAGAACAGGGACCATAGAGCAGGAGCAAGCCTGTGGGTATACGTGGGGAAGAAAAACAGAAATTATGCTGTATGAGGCATTGGAGGACTTCCAAGTATTTTTATTCATTATTACTATTTTTATGTGAAAGGGAACAGCCTTCCAGGCCTGGCTGGTTTGCCTCGGGCAAGGATTTTGACAAGTTCTAGCCCAAATTTGTGTTTGAGTGTATCTGTGTGCGTATGTGTGCAGGGTGCTTGCATAAGGTCCAGAATGAGTAGCTTTTTATCTGCTACTGCTTACATTTACCTATTCCACCCTCTCCCGTCAGTGCAACGAGCCTTTTATTTAGTCATATGACCTTCAACTCCCAAACTTACTAGTGTTTTTAGAAGGGAATTCATTGGATAGACCTTTTTTTATTGCAACACGTGTAAAAATACCAAACTAAGTGATTAAAGGACATTTTAAAACTGAAAGAGTTTTTTATATGAAAATATGAAAACTCATTTTATTACATCAGCTAGGGCAAAAGTGCTGATTTTTTAAAAATTTGTTAACATTTCATTTGGGTTTATGATACTTAGAAAAAAGCAAGAATAAATGTTTCTGTGACATATTAAATGAATTTAATTTAACAGAAAATATTATTGAGAGACCTTTTCAGAAATCTGTCCAAACTGTGGTTTGACAGCCATTGTGTGTAGGCACATTAATTACTGAGATCTTTCAGGAGAAAAATATTTGTTCCTGTACATAAATTGATTGAATGCTTTAATTTGCTGGATATTACTTGCTTATTGGTTTGTGACAACATATTACTCCCATCATAAAATTCAGGGATACTTAAGGTTTACCGGTACGTTCCTCGTCTGTGAGCAAACTTTAACTGTACATCATCTATATTGTTTTGCAGAAGGGCACGAAATGGTTTTACAAGAGGAACAGGTAGATTTTATGTTTTCAGTGGCTTCTCATAGAGTGAGGGAGAGAAGGGAATCTCCTTTTGTTAGTCGTGTTTTAGAAGAAAGAAACAACTGGAGAAGGTTTTACCCAGCCATACAGGCTTGACCTTGACTTTGAGCTTTAGTTTATTGTTGTTTTGATGTTAACGTCAAGTGGATTTTAATCAATGCATACTCTAGCCACTGTATTTAAAATCGTATCTTCAACTGATATTCACCTGTAAGCAGACTGCCAGCCCAAGAGCTGCGTAGCGCTTATGTCCCCAGTCTGACTCTGAAAGAGAATAACTGCCACTTTTGGTGAAATGCGCTCACAATAACTCAGTACAAATTTCACAGTTACTTTTTTTTGTAATGAGAAGGGAATAAACATTGTATAATTCCAGAAAGCGTGATCTAAATGCAACAGAGAATGAAAACCAGAGGCTGGCTTGCTGACGGGCTGGGATGCTTTGGATGAAGGGCTCTTCAGATCTGCCCCAGGCAGGAGAGGTGGGTGGAAGATGCAGCTGACCTTGGGGTGAATTGGGAGCTCTGCTTTGGCCATGGTTTGTGGTGTGAAAGCCCTGTCTGTTTAGGACCCTGGTCTTACCAAGTACCAGTTGCTCCAGTCAGGCTTCACATGCGGCAAGCAATGGCACTGGGGTCTCTGTCAGCACAGGGACTTGCTGGTGTGAGCAAAGCACAGTGCTGAGCACCTGTAGCTGGTGAAGACAGATTCCTCCACCTTCCAGCTGCCTTCTAGGCAGCTTTGTGTGACACTGTGTGGCAAAGCAGTTGAGAACCAGCAGGAATGCACTTCAGGAGCTTATTTCAATAATTTAAAAAAATTCAACTGAATTGCTGCAATGATTTGGGAGTTCTTGTGTGGGCTCTCCATACAAAACATAGCAATATAAGGAGTGTAGAAGTCATCTTCCTATAACGGTCTCTAAAGTACTTTTATCTGTAGCAGCCTACAAATAAAGACCAGATTTAATAAGAGAAAATACATCTGKTTTTTTTGCATTGCAGAAACCCAGTGGAGATCCCTGGGATTTAGCCTTATGAATTAGTTTGCTGGGGCTTCTACAGAGTTTCTAACTGAGGCGCTTGGAGTGCAATACCCAGATGGAGCCCTTCACGTCCACAGGGCAAAGGAAAATGGAGTGTGATGGGTAGTAAGGCAATTTCTACTGTCTTTACTTTTTCCCAGTGTTTGCAAACCAGACATGCTTTAATAATATTTAGGGAAGGGCTGATTTGTGAAGCAAATAACTCAAGGTCTAGTGATTTGATTAGCCACAGATTTCTTCTGAAAACAAAGCATATCATATGTAAAGGGAGCCTGGAATAAATTATCTTAACTCCATCAATAACTTCAGTGGAAGATCTGTCCCACTGTGTATTTCCACATCTTCTGGGGAGCCACTTAAGATGCATGGGTATGGAAGCTTAAGACAGTATTGCAAAATTGTACATGCCTAATTACCCAACAGTGGTATTACTTTTAAAAGCAGAGTAAATTACAAGTTGTTCTTGGGTTTTTCAAATGTAAATATCATTATTATGAGAAAGGCAGGACATACACCATTTGTGCTTGCTCATCACAGCTAAATAAGCAACGGTTAAAGTAACACAAAAAGCATGGTGAAAAAACAGGTAGTTTACTTAAATCTGATTTTAACCAAAACTGTCACCAATGAGTCGCTTAGGGCTTCTTGTAGAGGGGTGTTTTGGAAGGAAGGGCAATTTCTTTCACTCTCTCGAAACCCTACTGCCAGCCATCTGTTGATAATTATTGTCTAGTCTCTGCTGAGAACTTGTGATATTTAATATTTCCTCACCACTTGAACAAATAAGCGATAATAACTGCAAGGTACTTGACCACAGGAGTAGAAAGGCACATAGCATGAAAGAGTCAGTGTACACCTTAGTTTTTGAAAACAACTCAGTTTTCTATTTGTGATAAAAATAAATCTGAGTTCTTCAGGACTTGGAAAATAGGTGAGTTACACAACGTCTCTGGAAAAAAATATTTTTTTTAAAATGACAGTTATCAGAAAGCTTAAAAAATGTCCATTCCTGTTTGTGTTTCTTATTATTTTAATTTATGTTATCCTTTCTCACACAAAATGTTGGGCAATATATTTATTTGTGTATTCAATATTTAGGGCAGGTAAGCTGAAGGTAAACATTTTTTGCAATGTTTAGTCTTTTAAATTGTCAACGTTTTTATAGTTATATTGAGTCCTACATGGCAGGAGTGATGGAGAGCAGAGATCATTACATCTAGCTTAGAAATGGCCTCTGAACTTGTACAAGAAGATGTCTGTAATTGCTGTTCTAACTTTCTTTTGCTTTCTTCAATTACGTTATTAATAAATACTAATAAACCACGTTTTTAATCCAAGTACTTGGAGCTTTACAAATAACTACGATCTAAAGTTCATGACATCCATGACGTGATAGCTTCTAAGCTTATTTTAAAGATGGTCTGACAGCAATATGTTTGTGTTTAGGCTTTCAAAGTCTGATGTTTCACTGTCTCTGGAATGACATCCCCTGTTAATGACATTGCTCAGCATTTTCCAAGACCCAAATCCAAGATTTTCCAAGGTTGTGTCTGGACCCACAACTTCGGAACTCTTCTGGTCCCAGCGCTTTGAAAAGCTGTTCCTTATCGAAGCGCCACAGACAGAGCATACTGAGCTGATACCAAGAAAAAGTGCTCATTGCTTTCGGATATGTGGCTTTGGATGGTTAGACTAAAATCTCAGCAGACTTTATCCATTAGAATGTAAGTTTTATGATTATTTTTTGCTTATCGGTTTTGCTTTTCTTCAGAGGATTCAGTAGAAACAAGCCTGAGTGCCCTCACCTCAAAGCTACTGAAGTTTGTAGGAAGTCTTGGCTGCAGCTACCTCCATCTCTAAGATGGTTTCCCAAGCAGCTGCTCTGGAGCCTTTCCCCGCTCGCCCTCACCTCCACCGCCTGTGCACAGGCTGATCTCCCTGACCCCGTGTACAAATGTCAGAGTGAAAAAAAAATCGCAGGAATGCTGATTTTTAATCCTTAGTTGAGTATGCATTTCATATAGTTGCCAGGTGCTAGTACTAAACCCCCTCTCCCCAATAAACCTTTAAATTTTATGGGTGTTTCATTATCAAATTGAAAATAAAACCACTGAACAGGAAATAGTAATTCCTAAAGGTTCATGCAAAATCGATTATATTATCCCTTGATACTGAAAAAGGAATCACAGGTCCCTGATACAGGGTGAATTTCTTAACAGATACAAAAATACAGCACTTCTTCTAAAGAAATTTATTAGCTAATGCGATTCTTGAAAGTTGTTTGCATCACTGAACATTCACTTTCCATTTGTAATTCTTTTTCTTAAAGTTTTAAAAAGATGAACAAACACTAAAGAGCCAACAAAACCCTGAAGTTACCTGTTGGTCATAGATTGCCTAGTTTTTTGTACATCTGTTTTCCTTGATTGTTCTGGAGAAGCAAAAGTGAAAGGTTCCTGGGACATTATGAAAAACATCACAGTAAAATAAATAGGAATAAGATAGATAGGGGGATGGTTAGAACACATGAGAGACTGGTTTCAGTCCATGCTACCTTTTCTTTTTGCTGTTGGAATGTAACAAATATTAACTGCTACTGCTCTGCTGTACTTTATTACATAAATATTTGTGTAAATTCACACTGTGAATATATGAAGTGCTTTGATGGGCAAAGAGGAGAGTTTTCTCATGTGCCGGTTTCTTCTTTATATGAAGCAACAGCACTGTACGCACTGACTGAACTTTCACACTCATGCTGTTCAGCATCAGCTTGAGTTCTCAGTTCTCTTTTTTCTTCCTTCGTAACTGGTTTACTTACCAAAATCAGCTCTGTTGCAATACAGCAATTCCCAAGTATTCCAAGTATTCCTCCAAGCCAGCACTACAGAATTTCAACTATTTTTTTGAAATGACCTGCTGATCTGGAGGCCGTTCTATCCCCCATCTCCTTTACAAGATTAATTAATATACCATGCACAATTCCAAGAAACTACATGTTCCCACCTGTGGCATCTCTAAGACCTCAAAGAAGAGAGCATTTAGATCTGGGGAATTTTTAATACTCCACTATGCCCTGCTTCTAGCAATGAGTGTTATTTTTTTTTTTTCTGCCCTCAGTTTTGCAAATGTGCTAGTGGCAATATGCATGCAGAAATCAACAGGGAATTTTGTATTAAATAAGTATTTGATTATAGTTGTACATATACTGAATCTGTCCCTCTGCCCCAGCAATGATGTTAGTATATTTTAGGTATCAATGCAATAAGCAAAGCCTTTCCTCTGTTTTATAAATGTTGTAGCTGTGGTAGTTAAGGATGTTAGAGAAGCATGGCACATAGAAAGAGGAAATATTGGCATAATAAAAGATGTCACCTCCCCCTGCAAGCCTTGCTTCTTTATTATAAACATTGACAGAGACAAGAACTTTCTTTAGATCACTTTTATGTGTTGTTGATTCCAGGTCCACTTGTAACATCAAAAAAAAAAAAAAGAGCTATGAGTCTGGAAAACAAGTTTCCCTCATTAGAAAAAAAAAGAAAAAAAAAGAAAAAAGCAGACCTGTATTGTCTTTATAGTGTTATCTTTCACTGACATTAACCCAGGTGAGCTACTCAGTATGAAAAAGTACTTAAAAGATTTGGCCTTGCTTTCTGCTAATATATTTTCTTTCAGCAGTTCACAGTTTTTATAACTTTGTTCACGCATTGGAGTAGTTTAGGAGGCACATCAGTCATGTTGTATTAGGCATCTCTCAGCTGCATGGCCTAATCTTTATACAGGGAAAGAGATTTTGAAGAAATTGGTATATTAATTTATATTTTAAAACTAAGAAGATAGGAATAAGGGATCTTTGTTTCGTAATTGTTTTGACCCAGGTTTGTAAAAGTCCATATGCTGCAAAGCACTGTGATGTGGACTAGAGCTACTGATGTCTAGATTTTAAAATAGTTTAACAATGAAAACTGTTGGGATCTTTCATGACTATTAAGATACGAGCCAGATATAATGGCTACATATCAGACTGTTGGAATTGTGAGTGTATTTTGAAAATCTGTTGTGACTTTAAAAAAAAATTGAAAATACAAAGTGGTGACTGACAAATATTCTAGTCAGATCTAGAGAGTAGCAAAAAATTCCAGTTTTTCTCAACAAGTATTTCATGTTTTTGGTTAAAATAAAACAAATTAACAGTTTTGATGCAAACTAGCCRTGTAGAATACCTTGCTGTACATCTCTAATGGTCCGTGTCTTCATGCTGCAGAGTAGCCAGCATTGCCAGGTTTGGTGGTTGTTATGGACCTAGAATCCAGGATTTAATGGAATGACATAGCTGTATCTGGAATTAGACATCTCATGAGTAGTAAGGGCTTCAGTTCATAGAATTCACTCCTCAAGTTCAGGCTAATTACATTTTGTTCCAAAGAAAGGAACAGGGAAGTGGTGGAGTCACCAACCAGGGAACCAGTCACTGCCCAGGGAAGTGGTGGAGTCACCAACACTGGAGACATTCAAAAAACATGTGGATGTGGTACTTTAGGACATGGTTTAGTGGGCATGGGTGCTGGGTTGATAGTTGGACTTGATAATCTTAAAGGTCTTTTCCAACTTTAATGATTCTATGATTCCATGATTCTATGATTCTTTTTTTTTTTTTTTTGAAATTGAATTTGAATATTTGGTTAAACTGAAAGAGGCAGCTCGTCTATCAAAATGGTATTGTTTTTGGAGGCACTGATAACACTTCCTATTCACTTTCCCGGAACTCTAATTACAATATCTTGTTCTCAGTTTGTAAGGGGAAACTCAGACTGTTTGAGACAAAAAATTATCTAGTAATATCTGCCTTAATCCTCTTTAATTTGGATGCAATTGACTGTATTGCGTCCAAATTTCAAGCTCCTAGCCTACAAAAATATGTTTCCAAGCATAGTTTGCATTTAATTAGTGAAATTCCACAATTTGGGAAAATCTGGACATTTTACTGTTACAGACCATGCTCACAACCTCTTATGATTTTTAGCTCTGACTGGCTGATGTCTATGCTGTGAAACCTGGAGTGCTTCCACCTCTCGGTGAATGAATTCTGTCCTGTTCCCTCATGAATTAGTGGAATTGAGTTCTTGACTTCATGGAAAGGAAACTCAAGTAGAGTGGCCAACAGGGGGTCACTGATGTCTCCAAGGGTCCCTGACGTCTCCAAGGGTCCCTGACGGGGTCAAGCAGGGAAAAGAAAAGTGGGACATGCTGTTGGAGAAATATTATACAGGTTTGATATTGCCATAGTTCCTGTGGCCAGGTGTGGAAAAGTAGTCCTGTGATAGCTCTCTTGTCATCCAATACATTTATGTGGTGGGCTGACCCTGGCTAGCAGCCAAATACCCACATAGCTGCTCACTTACTCCCTACCTCCCAGCAGGATAAGTGGGAGAATAGGAAGAGAAAAAGCGAGAAAACTTGTGAGTCGAGATAAAGACAGGTTAATAAGTGAAGGAAAGAGGAAAAAAACCCCACAAGTCACACAAAGGCAATCATTCACCACCTCCCACAAATGAACCAGTGCCCAAACATTCTCTGAACGATGGCTACCTTGGAAGACAAAATCCTCCATCTTCTTCTGCTATCTCAGTCTTATTGCTGAGCATGACATCACACCATCTGGACTACCCCATTGTTTCAAGTCGGGTCAGCATATCTGGCTGTGTCCACTCTCAGTCTCTTGTGCACCCCCAGCCCACTTGTTGGACAGGGTATGGGGAAAGTAGGAAACAGAGAAAGCCTTGGTGCTGTGCAAACACTGTTCAGCAATAGCCAAAATACTGGCATGTTATCAACACTGTTTTAGTCATAGGTCCAAAACACAGCACCATGCAGGCTGCTACGAAGAAAGTTGACTCCATCCCAGCCAGACACAGTACAGGTCATCTGGAATTCAGGCACTGGCTGAGGCATGTATGTCAGATTGCCCAGCTCTGAGTTACCCCTGCGTAACCAGGAGTACTGGTAACTGGTAACCAGGGAATACTGAAGACACTGTGAAGATAGATTTAGGTTTGCAAAGTCCATTCTAGCAAAATAAAAATCTCCTTAGATATTCCCTTGAGGAAACCTGAATTTTGTGCTTTGAGCTAGGATGAAAGTGAGTAGCAAATAAGAGAAAGATTAAATACAATTTTGAGTAGTTGCACATTCAATCTGTACCATCCAAATGTGTACTTAGTGAGTTCAGGTTCTCTGAAAAGGGACTATTCAATTAAATAAGTAGGGGGCTCTACAATATTTATATAATCAACTGCATTCTTCATTTTCTAACTTCAGGATGTTCAATTTTGCAGCCTTTTCAATATTATTTCAAGTCAACTTTTGTTTCTGTAATACTTATCCTTACAAGGATATCAGGTAGCTTGTATTCCGATAGGCTTGGGTGAAATAAGTGGGTTTAGAATGGAAATTGTTTCCATAGCAGGAGATAGACATGCAGACATATATTTACATGTCAGGAGAAATCTGATTAAATAGTGCAACATTGGTGTTTAAAGAGAATTATTAATGCTTCTCAATATCCTGCTAGAAAGACAACTAATGTTCTTTTCAGCAGGAAAATTATTAGGGAATAATTCCAACATTTTACACCACTTGTGAATTTGTTTATTACTCTGTCTTAATTATTTGGATGACAGAATGTGTCAGCTTCTAATACAACTGACAATCTTTTTGAGGCTAATTGAGGATCATTATCTGCCTAAATCTAATTATGAGCAAATGCCTCTAGGATATCATACCAGTCTCTAAAATTCCCAGATGAGTAGGGCCATTTTAACATGCATTCTAAGTAGTTTCACATTTTAGTTAGAAAGAAAGTTTAAAAAACCCATATGACTCAAGAATCAATCTAGTATGGAGTGTAATCAAACAGCAGGGTGGCCTCAGAGGCATCCATCAACAGAAACAACCAACTATCACCACTACATTCATTTTAGGAGCCAATCCACAAGTCTAGGTGTTACTGCTGGAAAATATATAATGCAGCTTCACATCAGGATCCTAGAGCTGCCAAGCATATCTCCAGAGTAACTTTAACAGTGATTACACTTGATGAAGGAGGTAGAGGAAGTATAATCATGTGCCAGCAGCACCAGGAGGATAAGGCCAATATTGAAGTTAAAGTAAGTTTATGTGAATTCTTATTCCGCCATTTAAACAGCAGTTTTTCATAGGATGAGCTTTGCCTACAAAAGTCTCAGGCGTTTCCGCTTAGTGCTGGTCTCCTTTTGTAAATATATAGACTTTTAATTACAACAAGTAGGCTAGCTAACAAGGAAATGTTTGAAAACAGTGAAGACGGTAAACACCGTAATCATGAATTGCCTCTATGATACCATGCTAGCCTCTGAAATTCCCAAATGAGAAGGGTTATTTTAACATGCATAAGTAGTTTCACATTTTTGTTGGAAAGAGAAGTCAAACTTGTGACAAAGTAAGAACTTAGCTGAGGATGGAGGAGTGTTGTAGGCTACAGTCCTAAAGATTGTGGTATTGTAATAGTCAATATTGACTGAAGACATGTACTTTATTCCTGTATTTTATTTAAGTTATCTTGTGCTTGAAGTGAACACCCAGTCCATTGCAATCACAGCCAGCAAACAGATGTCTAACCCAGAAGAGTCTACAAAGCAGTTCCATATGTTCCCACTCTTCAAAATTCACACTAAAAAGCAAGCTGGAGGTTGTTAAAGAATTTCTGTCCAATTTTACCTTCTATCACAATATATGAAATCCATACTTGTGTGGGCAGCCAAACCAAAACCTATTCTCTTATTCAGGCCTACTTTGATGCTTAAGTAGCCTTCCTGCTGGTGTTCTGTGGATAAATGCCTCTCTATCTATAGACTGCATGCTAAGCATGGGAGTTTTTGCCAAAGTGTCTCTTTTTAACCTTTTCTGAGCTGGCATTGAAAGACTCCTTAGTAGGAATGTAGCCCTGAACTGGGAGAAAAACACTGTCCTCGAAAAAAAGTGAGGGGGAAGCCTTCTGAGAAATGAAGCTGTGCTAGTTTTAATGCTGACTACATAAACAAATCCATCTAAATCTGCATAAGAGACCCTGCCTTGCAAGCAGGGTTTCTCAGAGGGAAACCCTTTGTTCTCCATGAAAAACAATGGCTCAATGATCACAGTTAAATATTGCGGCAAAGATTTAAGCTTTTTTCATATCTGAATTTAAGTGTGGATGGAGATGTAATTTCCTCCCCCCCTTTTTTTTTTTAAAGAAAATAAGTTTATTTTGTGGTAGGGATGGATGGTCTTTTTTTCTCTGCTGGAACAAACTCTAGCACAATAGGGGTGTTGAATCATGATAAAGCCTACTGTAATACCAATAGTCTGCAATAATTTTTCTGAAGGAAGAATGTAAAAATAAATCTGTAAAAATCCCATTTATGAAAAAACATTTCAGTTTGTGTATGAGTCAAAAATTAAACCATTCATAATAAAGAATTCTACATAGAATTAGCAGAGAAAGATGAGATTCCTCTGTCTACTGGAGAGGAAAAAACACCGTTTCAAAGAAAGAGAGGGAAAACCTCTCCTGCAAGTGACATTCTTCCTGGGAATGCATATCCTCCATTTTAGGGCTTCAGATAGAGGAACAGCTTTGAATAAACCTGGAATGTCTTAATTTTAGTGAATTTATTCAGTTAAAGACTAATACAGAAAAGAGCTGTTTGACCCTACATCACCTTGCTGTCCTCCTTGGTTTGAGTGATTCTGTGGTCAAAAAAAAAGAAAATTTCAGGAACTACTTTAAAAGGAAAGAATAAAGAGGTTTTCAGGCTTTGAGAAGCTTGGAAACCTCTGAGTTAAACAACAGGATCAGGCCACAGCTTTATTGATTGATCAGTCTTCTAACATTTTCCCAAAACACAAGAAAACTGTTCACCTCCAGTGAAGTGCTGTTATGGAGGTAATGTTTATTTCTTCCCAGATACAAGTTTTCTTTGGTCTTGTGACTTGGTCCTGTCTTTTGCTAGTCTTAGTTTATCAGTGAAATTGCAGCTATATATACCAGGATGTAAGTTTAAAGGCATTAAGCTTACAGGGCAGGTTGCAGTCTCATCCATTGAAGAACTTGTTTTGCATGTAAAGAGATACACATGCAGTCAAGTTTTAATAAGGGCAATAAATGGATACCCTCTGATCTCAGCTAGAGTAAATATTTTTCACACTACTGAAACATCTGCTGATTGCAGAAGAATATGATGTCATAGCCACTCTCTTCCCAAAAGAGTTTTTAGAGGTTACACAATGCTACCATCTGCTTCTTTTTCCCAGTGTGCTATGTTTTCATCCCACTGATGGAAATGTAGACATTAGCAAGTTAATAGGAAACAGAAGAAATCCAGAATTCAGCAGTCTGTCTTACATACCTGCCTAGTTCCTAATGAAGTCGGGATGATAGATTACATGTGTATATGACAAAAAAAGAATAGCAGTCATCATTGCTTCTTTGATCATTATTCTAACTAACTATTGTATATTGTACCTGAAATTAGCTAAATACTGGGCGGTAATTTGCTTCTATAGAGGTAATTTCAGAGTATGGATAGTGCATTGTAGATCCAGTTTGCCTCTACAGGTAGTGTAATTTATGCATGGGTGGATTGGTTATGCATGTTTAAGTAGCCTATTACAATACAGAATTAACCCTTATCCAGTAATTTTGTTAAAGCTGAGAAAACTGTTGTTTTGGTGTGCTAGATCCATCAGCAAAGGAAACGGTTTCTCTGAAGCTCAGTTTTCTGGTTCAGTGCTTTGACAGTAAATATGGAGGTAAGAACCAAATCTTCCCCGGCTCAAACACACATGGCACGTTATTGATACAGAACAGAAATGTATCTCTAAGTAGACATGACAGAAATCAAGGCTGTAGCCAGCATTTACAGGAACTGAGACATGACGTAATCTCAGACAAGGTCACCAGTGTAAAAATGCTCTCTCTATTTATTTTTAAGATTTTTCTATAGCTGCTGATTGTAGAAGGAAGCTGCTTCTCAGAATGCAACGCATCTGAATGAGGTTTCTGATATGTTGTTTGAGACTTGCTGTTTTTCTCGATTCCCTGTTCATGAAAATATTTTATACCCCCAAAAAATATTCCTGAAGGAACCAAAAGTGGTTTGACTTCCTCAGTTTTTATCTTTAACTGTTGGATCTACAGAGCACAGAGAATCTGTCTTCTAATAAACCTTATGCAATCCCAGTATGTTTAGTCATTCACACTAGTGTACCTTCATGAAAAATTAGCTGATAATCTACTTAATGTGTTAAAGCTTCATTTTCATTGACATAGTATCTAAAGCATCTCTGCGCACAACATTCCCAGTGTTTCTTCCAGTGTTTCCAAAGAATTTCGTTTGCATTGTCAATAAAAGTGACTATAAGATGTGATTGACAACACTGGCTGATATGACCAACTGAGATACTTCAGGTGATGCCAAATTTTTCCTTTCTTTATTCCTTTGTTTTACTTCTGCTTAGGTTTTAGACTTAGGTTTTCTTTTTGTATCATTAAAGATAGCTGTTGAAAAGCTGTTTCTGAGAAAAAGCAGTAAAGGTTTTTCTCAGGGCTTGCCTCTTGCAGCTTTGGTACATTTAGTCTCTTATGTCCTCAACGAGTGATATAAGAGGAAAACAGCAAAGAAAATATCTCCTTTCTTCCAATCTGTCTTCTTGAGAAACAAATGGGTCTATCACAGACTGCCAGTGCGCACAGGCAGTTGGGAGAAAGAAGTGAGAGTGGGTGGAGCGAGCAAATCTGAAATTGTAAGGAAGCAACATCTGCTGTTGTGCTCAGAAAGAGTTTGGAAGAGAAAATGGAGGGTTTGAATGCAGCCTTGACAATCAATCCCCATTCCTTAGCCTGAGGTGGAGCCAATCTGAGGTAACTCCATAAATGGGATCATACCTGAGTGTTGGACCTTAAGGTGGAAGATGTCAGTGGACTGGTCTCTGATAGAAACAGGGATACGAAGGATTTTTCCTTTGAGAGCACATTTAAGAGCAGATGCATAGCACACAGCTTGAGGAAGGTTCTGTTTAGGAACCTTGGATGTGAGAAAGAAATGTGTACGGCTAGACCATTAAAACTCTCTTCTGTGGCAGTTCAAGTTAGGAAGGAGAAAACTCAAAATGACTGGCAGCCAGAGAGGAGAAAGGGGTTAAGAGGTGAGAGGAAAGCAGAGTCTTTGGGGAGCAATTGATTTCCTTGCATTCATTTTGTTTGTGTTTTTCCATCAGTGGGGAATGGCCATAAGTCCACCTGCAGTTTTGGTCAACTCTGCATGATTTTTCAGTCTGCATACCACAGAGGTGAACGTTTCTGATTTTCAGCAACAGAACGGGGGGAAATTCCATGTAGCCCACACAGTATCTGAAAGTGTACATGGTGGGAAATGGGACAAAGCCTTTTGGATCCAGTTCACTTATAAATGTCTTATGTATGCATTGGCAGAGAGTGCTTACCTTCTCCACTGGGGGGATAGCTGGGAGAGTAAGGGTCATAAAGTTGAACACCAAAGGTTTTCTTAAAAATTAAATTTTTACCTCTTTACAGCTTGCTTTATGACACATGCAAAGCTCTCATATATTTGGAGAGATTCAGCCTTAATCCCTAAATCTAAAACATGAAACTATCCAAGAAATAGTGATGTTTAAACACTAACGTGTCCTGTTAGGCTATCTGTCCCCACATTGAAAACATAGTCCTCTATGTATTTCATTGTTATCATCACTTTTTAGGCCTCCATTCCTTTATTTACTTAACCTCTGAAATACAACTATGGAAGTCGGATCTTGTTATCTGTAATATATGGGCCAAGTTACTTCGTTTGCTCTTTTCCATATGACCCTAGTTCTTCTTATCTTGTAGGCAAGATTTTTAAAAGATATAGAAAAAAATATATTAATTGTAAGAGTATAGAATTGCAGATGTACATTTTGAATGGGAAGTTAAATTTTTTGAGATTCTCCATCTCTGACTGTTGCAGAACAGAATGAAATCTGAAGTGGAATGATGGTGAAAATGATCTACTATCTGCTTATTTTTGAAGTTCTTATTTCCTTCTGATACTGCCTGTGGTTGAAACCAAGGTACCAGATCATGTAGTCCTTGCATTTGGCCCAAGCTGAACTCTCCATTTTCCCATGCTTGCATCCTGACCCTCCACAGACTCACCTTTTTACTCATCTTGGCAGATTCCATTAGCATCTTTCTTTTTTATTTAATGAACTCCCTCAGAAGTACAGCTCAAAGTTGATCTTACCAGTGACTGTTAGTTCCAGGAATAACTTGCAAATGTTTCTTGAGTATTGTAAAAGAAAGTAGAATAACACAACCTCTCTGAACTGGGTGTCTCAAATGCATTTGGTACAAAGTGCCTTTGAGGTAGTTTATCAGACAGGACCATTTATTCAAAGCTGTATACTACCCAAAGGAGTCTACCAGGCTCCACACTCAATTTTAAAGGAAGTAGTGTAGGGCTATCAATATGCATTCTCTTTCTCTGTGTACTTCTTCATTCTCTTTCCCCCGGACAGTTTTCTGCATGAGAATTAACATTAGTGAGGTGTAATTACAGAATTAAAGTCACTCCTATTGTACATTCTTTGTCTCATCGATACCTTAATTTTGGAAAGTTTTATGTATGTCATCAAAACAAAGTGTAAAGTAATTCTTCATGTGGAAAACAAACTCAGGTGAGGGAAGGAAAGGGAAGGTCTTAAACTAACCATAGACATTTAGGCTAATTTCACGAAAGAAAAAAAATTGGCTTACATTCTAGACCATTTATATTCCTGAGGCAAGTTTTTTGCTTACTGTGAATAGAAGAGAATAACTGATAATGTTAATTTGCCCTCTAAACAAAGCAGTTAGCTATAACTGGGTGTTAAAACAACATTATTTTTGTTCTAATACATGCCCAATACTCTAAAAATTATATATATAAAAGTACCATTAGTTCAAGAATATTTTCCTGGTTAACGTCTGATCCTAAACGCAATGAATATCAAGTGGGGTTACAGTCTTCACAGAGGTGGAAAGCTTCTGAGAGCACATGTCCAGATCTGAGGACGCTCTTGGAGGTAGAGAAGGTACATGAATGAGGGGACTATTCTCAACACGAGAGCTGGCCCACCAGAACATGCCACTTCAGAAGACTGTCGTGGAGTTATCAAAGGAAACACTAGGGAGAAATGCTCCAGCAAGTCATAAAGGCAGTTAGTATGCAAATGTAGGTGAGAACAGATTTGAGGACACTAAAGTCGAGTACAAAATATTTGTAAAAAAAGTCCTGAATTACTGAAAACTTGTCTGTTTACTTTCAGACCTTGAACATAAGTTTGTCTGAATGACAAATACCATCCAGTGAGACTAATTTATGTAAAATTAATGGTTATTTTTGAAAGTATACTTGAATGCTTTCATCAGATATAAATGCATCATTTCTACACAATTCCCCCCCACAATTATGGTATCATGATTGAATTACTATAACTTTTAGCACAGACAAATATTTATATTGTCAAGACTTCTAAGACTTTCTGTTCATCAGTAGGTAGTAGTTGCTGGTTAGGTCTACAGTAGGTTTTATTGTGCTGTTTAACTGCCCATTCCATGGTGGTCTATGCTTTTCAGTGACAAATGACTGCATGTAATTTGGGTGCTATATCATTAAGACAAGGAGGGGCATTTATGTTTTCCTCTATGTAATGTAACTGTGAGTGTGCATTCACTTTGGGGGAATTATGTGCTTATTATGACAAATAGTGCATTTTCAAGTATTTAAAGATCTTTTTTTGGAAAGAGTCCCTCCTCTATGTATATATTGAAGGTATTGCTGTGACACAGCATGAAAACTTATGGTATAGTTATCTAAAAAAACTTATCCACTCCCTTTAACATGTTTAGATTGCTTTTTTAAACTCTATAAAATTTTAGCTAGCACTAAACATAGAACTTCATTCATCATCACGCAAGCAAAGGCTGCCAAAGGAAGCCTACTCTTCCTGAGCTAAAAGTGGCAACACTCCAGTATTGGCAGAAATCAAATGAATCATTTCCTGCTTTTAGTTTTAGATAAATAATCAAAAAAGATTGTCCAGATTCCGATCCAAAAGTAATTTTTCATAGCAAGGAATAAGACTACAGCTACAAAGACTTTAAGTGGGGAATGTTCTCCTGCTAATTACTTGACTGGAAAGGCCCTAAGGAACCTATAGTCAGATCAAAATATCAAAATCCAATTTTAAAATAAAATGTTAAATAATCATATTGGCTTTTAAGTAGAGTAACTTGAAGTGCACTGAAACAGAGAAGTTTGGGGATTTAATTTGCTCTTGATGCATTGAATGAATGTGGTCCAACAGGTTCCTGGTGGATCTGCCTTCTTTCTGGGGGAGAGAGAAGGCAGAGCAGGCAGAGAAGGGGCAGTAGCTGCCACTGCCGAGAGTGGATGGTGGTGACTGCAGTGAGGTACATGTTGAGGAATTGTTATCTGTGAACTCTTGTTCTTTCAGGTCTTTCCTCTCTAGTATCCATCATGAAGAGGGTGTCTGGACTGCTGACAGGGTGATGCCAGGCTACATTTAGGCATGTGTGGTAAGGGGGAGACCTAATTAAAGGGGTTGGAGGAGAGAATAATGGGATGAAGAAGCACTGGAACTACAAATGGAGACTGGGAAATGAACAGAGGGAAATGGTCAGGCCAGGGCATGAAATCAGAGGTCAAAGGAAGAGCCTAGTATGCAGTGGCCAGAGAAGAGTTGAGAAGGTTTGAGTTAAAAGAACTACTAGAACTGTGCTGGGAACAAGAGCAAGTGGGAGAGTGAGGAAAGGCATGGTCAGTGACATAAAGGGTGAGACTTGAGATAGGGAGAGGACAGGACCCACTGCCCGTCAGAACTCCTGTGAGCCTCATGCCTCACAGAAGCTCAAAACTCACAGATAAAGCATGCACCTTACCCGCTTGTCATACCTGCCTGACCTAAAGGATGGTGACCTCTTAATAAGAGTTGTTTGATTAACTGAAAGGTCAGAAATCTGTGCAGTGGGAAGAGGGAGAGCACTGGACTGTAATGGGAAAGCTCACAACTAGGTCTGTAAATCTGGAAGTGAGGCTGGAAGCAGGAGGAAAAATGATGGCTGGAACCACTGAACAGTGATGATGGACAAAAAGAGGAATGGATGGGGACATCCTGAAGGGGAGAGAGTAGAAATTGTCAAAAATTGTGCAAACCAGAGCACATTTCTTTGCCCATTTCAGAACCTGTGATGGACCTGAAGCCTCACTATCATCCATGAAATCTACTGGCAGTGTATTTTCCCTCTTAAGCTGATAGGTACAGGGAAAACCTCCTATTGCTGCTAATTCATCTGTGTGCTCAAGTGACAGAGATTTGAGGGGTAAAGTTCAGCTTTGGTCATGTACAATGTGGGAACTGATTCAGTTGCATAGGATGACATTTCCTGTTTTTAGTTTCCTTTAAAAAAATGTGAATCCACAGCAAAAACTTCTTTTGAACACATAGGACTTTAAGGTTATGAACTGGGGAAAGAAGTCCTGTAGTGGGAGTTTGAGGGAAAGTATACATATATATAGGAGGAGTGCAGACAAATGAGAGATCTTGACTGATTTGAAGCCAAAAAGCAGTTCAGTAAATAGCTTCTGGAATAAAAAAGAACAGAAATCAATTACAGAGTCCTAACCATGGCCTCTCTTGCTTAATGCCTGATTAACTGTCAACTTCAATGTTTATAAGCTGATAGAAAGACGGTTAGATCAAATTTACAGTCCTAAGTAAATTTGCATTATCTAGATTATTAAACAGTAGAAATGACACTTTTTTTTTCTAGGTGGTAGTAGCATGACATCGCAACCCGCACTGAGTGCATATGAGATCCAGCCATCACCAGATCTGCTTCTTCAGCTCTATGGGTGTTTCTCACAGCTGTGTGCATGAGGCCCTAGCTTTCCCATGGGAAATGTTACAGATGTCAGATGGTTACTTTGTATCATAACTTCCCACTTTTACAACAAAATTCCTCATTATTTTTTTAATGGCAGTGTATAACAGAGTCCAGTTTTGCAACCAACCCAATGTGAGCTCTAGTGGAGCTTGGGTGCACACACAACAGTAAAGCTGGTTTGAATCATGTTATTTATGATTACGAAGTCCTACAGTCCATGTTGCTGCTATCAGCAGGGACAGAAAAATCACTGTGCAGCGGGGATTCTCAAGCACTTACCCAGCTTTGAAAATAAGTTTGCTCACACCTGGGCAGTCTCCCACTCCCTTACAGGAATGTCCTGGGACTGGAAACRTGAGCCTTCTCAGACATAGGAAGGGAGCGAATCCAGTTATCCTGACTCTCAAGATCGGATCTGAATCATGAAACATTTCTTTGTAGTGATTGCTTCAGCAGAAGAGCAGTAATTTATGTATGTAATGTAAAAATTATATATTGCAGACTTGTGGCTAAATCTAGTCAAGAATTTCAGTTTAGGATTTTGATCGTAAGACAGAAATCTATAAAATTGTCTTTTCTGGGTTTATGACCCAAAACCCCAGCATTCTTGCACAAATCACAAGATTACAAGTCTGAAGGGAATGTTTTTCTGAGATTTTGTTTGGATCTGTATGAGGCATTTTTCACTCAATCTAGAATCCAAATCACAAGGGTATTCTTGGCATAAGGCTTGCAGTTGAAACCACTCAGAAATATGCGAGAATATTGACTTGATATGTGGTTTTGGATCTTGGTTTTGGATCATTTCAAAGAGTAAAAGGTGTGATTGGCTGTCGTTTCTGGGATACAGAGAGCTATTAACTCTTTTCATATCACCAAGAAAAAGAAGCATTGTATGATATCTTTAGTATTCATATAATATCAGCATGCACTTTGAAATCAGTGTCAATTCATGGGTGCCAAGATGTTCAGACTATAACTGCACAACTAACAACTGATAACATTGCCAAATAAGGTAATTTTTATGGCTAGTCTTGTGACATCTAGTATTCTTAATGCCTGAGCTTCTAAAATCAAGTATTACATAAAAATGTCATTTCGTTCAAAAAAATAAAACAATGCATTAATTATTGGTTGAAGGTCTGCTTTCATGGTTGCAGACAGAAGCTTAAAAATGTGACCATACTGTAGACTAAGAATAACATAACAAAAGACACTTTCTTCTTAAATCTGAAGTGCAAGCCAGTCTCATAACTTTTGGCATCTGACTCATGATTTTTGAATGCTTGGGATTGGCAGTATTGTACTAATATGTTTTGTATCAAAATTCAACTTCAGAAAAACATAACTTTTACCGTCTAGAAATTTGTAGGTCAAGAGGCTACAAGGTATGGAAGGAGGGGAAAAAAATGAGGGTTCCCTCTCAAACCAAGACCCTTCAATACCATTTTTTCCTAAGGAACTACAACCTGAGGGAACATGGATTTCTAATCTCATGTCATGGGGCAAAGCTTGCCTGACAGGGTGATTATGGCTACGGGGAGGGGTTGCTGTGTCCCCTCCACACTGTGGCACCGCAGCTGGTTGGGGAAGTGCCAGTTCAGAATGCCCTGAAACTACCTTCCCTCTGCGCCCAGCCCAGGGCTGTGGGTGAATACCGCATTTCTGCCCACAGTAATGAAACCTGGTGTCTTCCAAAATAAATATTGTTTCTTGGTCACTAATATAAATAAATGTATTTCAGATTACATTTTTGGAGAAGAATGTGCAAGAACAACATTTCTGAAGTCGAATGGAGAGGTCCTCCCTCTGTTTCCCTCCAGTCCTCATACAGGCAAACTTCCACTTGAGTCACTGGGAATTTACATGACTAAAAACTACAAAGGCACCCAAAAGTACTTCATTTTTTTTTTCTTTCCCCTGAAAATAGTTATGAGATTTGGATAAAAATTTTATTTGAGAAGGTGGAACATACCTGGTATTTCTTTTTTTCTAATGTTATTTTTTGAAATAGTTGTAAATTCTGTAGTTTGTAGCTCTCTGAAGGAAAAAATGAATCATTTGTTCACTAAATGGAAAATTAAAGAAGACAAATAGCACAGTTAAGAGCCTGATTTATTACAGTTCACATCCTACTGTATGTCCACAAGTTCTTTTAATGCTTTTCATAGGAAACAAAACCTGGATTCACTCTTATCCCAGTGAATTTAAAAATAATTTTATTTCAAGAATTTCTACATTTCCTCTCATTTCATTTAGCCTTGCCTTAATTATATTAATCATATTTGCAAAAGATGACAGTGCTATGAAGAAAGACACAAAGAGAGAAGAAGAAATATTTCCTTATATCAGTCTTTAAAAGCCAAATAATTGTTTTTGTGTAGGGAATGGGACTAAATTTTCTTCTCATATTCAAAGCTACATCTGTAGTTGGTAAAGAATTAATGATAGACCAACCTTAACACTTAGCTGTTTGGATTGTGTAAATTAATCACGTGAAGACATAAAAGTGCAGTCATGCTGTGTTTTAAATAATTCATGCCTCTTGTAAGTGTATAATACAATATGCAATTTAATAATAGTAAATTTTCTCATCATGATTGTATAAGATCTTGTGGCAGATCCCTTTCTTTACTTGGTGGAAACCAATGTGGTTCCATTGTTGTGGATTTTTGTTTTCTTTTTAATTGAGTTATTTCTTTTATGTTTTTCCACAAAGTGTTGATTTGGCATGTGGTATTTTGAAGCCAAAAAGCCAAATTCTCAACTGATATCACACCCCTGGTTTCAAAGCTTGTGTGTGTGTATGGGGAGAGGAGGAGTTTATAAAATGGTTTAGGCTAAACTTTATTCTTCCTCCCCTGTAAAGGAGATTGCCTCGTTGGGAAAAAACTCTGGTCAGTGCTATCCCCTGAACTGTTCCTGAGCACTGTCTGGGAGATGCTAACACCATGCCAGGGATGGTCTATCAGAAAGGATGGCGGTATGCTAGGATTGAGCCTGTGCTCTGTCATCAATGTTTTTATCAGCAGAGATGTAACCAGAGAAAGCAGTTTGGAACTGTTACTCTCAAACACCAACTATCTTCTAACAGTACCTAAAATATCTCAGTTTTTTGTAGATGCCTCTGCAGAGACTCACACACGTGGTCAGGACTGTTATGGCTTAGATGGGTAGAGTCAAGTGGTAGACCTCTTCCACTGTTCAGACATAAGTATGTGTTTTAAGTGTTTAGGAGACCTGGAAAAAAATGTTGCTGCTATTTCCCACTTTTCCTGTATTTCTTTTATTAGCAGTATATTGAAGGTATAGCCCAAGTGGAAGCTGGGTGGTGATTTGAGCCCACCTCCTAGAGGTGCCTATTTACCATTCACAACAGAGGGAACTTGGTCATGTACCTTGAAGTAGTTCATAGAATTCTCCTGTGAAGGAAAGTCTAATATATAGCTGCTTGAGTGTCTAAATTTGGTGTCCAAAGTAAGAAGCATTAATTTTAATGTTGGTCTGAATTTATTAGGACAGAGATTTTTCACTGTTAGTGTTGTGGCATTTGTTTTGCTGTGTCTGCCCATGGCTCAGATAAGTTCCTTCAGGCATTTCCAATGTATGATGTTGCTTTTATTTCTACACAATTGATTCCCTAAAGAATTTTCAGAATACTAAAATAAGACACTGTTTATTGACCGCACGCCTAGTTTGAACTGCAACTTTGGCAGCTCTCAGAAATTATGCTTTAAATGAAGAGCGATATACACTTGCTATGGTTGGTTACAAATGAAAACATGCCCTATGATAAAGTATATCATGGAAAATCTGGAAATTAAGGGCTTCTGATCTGTAATTGGTAGGCTGGAGCTATTCTGATATTCCCCTTCACCTATATCAGGTCTCGTTATGAATTCAACATCCCATATGAGGATTATCTCCAACAACATAAAATTAAATTATGTACAAGTCTTGGCTTCCTAGAAGATTTCTCATTTTCTTAATGCATGTTTTAAAACCTGTACTTTTGTTAGTAAATTAGTAAATAATTGTCTGGCAGTATAGGCTGAAAGGAGATTCATCAGAAAGCAAAAATGAATGAACAGTGTTAGTTGGGAGCTATGTCACACAGGGAGAAACTAAAGAAAAACATGATCCAGACAAACCAGAAAAAATAGACTCATCCACATGAACAAAACAGAGATCTAGCTCTGCTCACATATGTACTATTTCTTTGTAATGTGAAAATGAAAACAGGATCAATGGAATAGCATAATTCTGCTAGGATGCAAAAGCTATTGGGTATGGAAGAAAATATAGTCTTAATGACATTTTTTTTGAGATCTGTCTTTCTGTTACTGGATAACAGCCTACCAGAGACAGAAAGGGTGACACAAAGCAATTAGAACGATGTCTGCTATGAGAACATGGTCTCTTTCTATTTAAAGCTGTACCTAGTGCCAGAGGGCAAAGCATGACACAGACAAAATCCACAGTTTCTGCCTAGTAATCCATGTGAGGTGAAGCAACCATACACCTTGGGAGCCATTTTAAAGTTTAGCTAGAAAATAGGTACAACAAAGCCCTGAGTCAAATTAAAGCTATTTAATTTGAGTTATAAACCTGAAAATGTTGGGTGAAATTTGTGGAAAAAAGATCAAAGACCAAGTAGCTGGTGGATGTCATGGTCGGATAGGAATCAGAGTAATACATAATACAGTATTGCTAACCTGAAAGCATTCACAAATCATCAGTCAAGTCTGGAATGTCATGAGTTTGGGGAATTTTTTGATATAATAAATATAGGACTTGTTTTGTCTTTTAAAGGCTCAAAATCAGGGCATTTTTGAGTCACTTTTTTTTTTTTTTTTTAACCAAGTTGTGAGCCATAATATTATGTTTGGAAAAAATGAAAGCTAAGAGTCTTACTTTGCTCAGGAAAAAAAGAACTTTGAGAAAACACTTGTTGGGTGACTTGCAATAAAGGTCATAAAATTTGGCAACGTAGAGATAGATTAATCTGGAAAGTACTGTAGTTGAGGAAAACTGCTGGCAGTCAGTATGTGAGAATTTGAAAATAAGGCTGTTTCATTTTTATAAAAATAGCAGTAATCATGCATATGGCTGAAACTAAAAGCTGCAATAGGCTTAGACCTCTGCTATTTGACTCATTCACAAATGATTCCTGTTTTATGAAAAATAGATTTGTTACTCATAAATATTTGTTTATTTACTTATAAATTTTCAAGAGACCAGCTAAGCTTTTGATTTCATCTGTGCTTTTATCCTGTATGATTTGTYTTATGCTATATTTTCCTGTCCTGTTTAGGAACAGAAATAGTGGCAAGCAGTATGCTTTTAGTATAATATTTGTAGAAGTAAGGAAAAAGTGGTGACTACTTTTTTATCATGAGTTGTAGAGTATCAAAAAGGTATATGAAGCAGAATTTAAATCATATAGTCAGTGATGGACTGCTATTATTCTGTTAGCTCTAATTTTGCAAGATCAAAAAGCTTTTATAGGCCTGGGCTAGTATTTGACTGCTGAAATTAATAGTGATCTAGACAGACAATGAACATATACCAGCTTGAGATCTGGATCAAGAATTATTTCATCTGCTTTGTGATGGAGTCAAAAACTGCTTTAAACTCTAATCAGTAGTAGTTGATATCTGAAAGTTTTTATTTTTGTTTAGATTCCAGTTCAAAGTTGTATTTTTTTTTTCATTAAGCCTCTTTAGCAGTCTAAGAGGAGGAATCCAAGCTACAGGGACTTTTTTGTCACTTTGTTTCTGAATGTTAGAAATATTTGCTAAACAATTATTTTATTAATCTGTTTTTTAAAAGGAAAAAACCCACCTCCTCTTTTCAGCTGGGGAATTAAATGTCAAGTTTCCTTCTGAAGGGCACATTTTATAGAGAAGTTATAAACCCTGAAATTAAGTTTGTAATGGAAAATGTGACAAACTCAGCTATGGCAATGCAAAAATACATTCTTAACACTTAACGCATAAAGGGCCATATATATGAAATGTATTAGCAACATACTGAATGTTTATTACAGATTAAACACTTAAAAATGGAAAAAAAGAGCACATACCCCAACTGTTTCTTAAATATTTGTTTAATATAGCCAGAACACATTGAAAATTGTAGGACTGAAGAGTACATGGTAAGTGTTTAAATAACATCAAATGCAATAAAACGTTTCATTTGAAATGTTAAGCAGGTGATAAAAATGTCATGTAGAATTACTATTTGGTGTGCTTTAAAATAATATAATTAGGAGAAAATGCATAGGGAAAACTTAATCACTAAAGGAAAACCTGTGTAAATGAGGCGTATTTGCATTTGTTCAGGTATTCAGAATTTTGCAGCAGATCAGAACTGTTATCAAAGGCTGAGCTCGACTGCTGCGGCACACTGTGGTGGGACTGGACACCTCCGTCCTCACGGGCATCGGGATGTGTGAACAGTGCAGTAGCTCATGGCACATGCTCCTGCCTCCTTACCAGCCAAGCCAACAGATCTAGGAAAAGGCGTAATAAAGGAAGTTATTGTCCCCTCCACCTTCCCCCTCCCTGGAGGGGACAGCAGAGGTGAACTGAACACAATGTGAATCTCCTGTAAGAGAAGGCGGCAAAGAGCAAGAGGGGTTGGCAAAGGAGAGGAAAAGAAGAAAATGTCTGGCACCTTTAAGCCTTCCTCACTAAAAATAAAAAAGAAAAAAAAGTTAAATGGAAGGAGACATAACTCATAAGAGGTGATGCTTTGGGTGAGTAATATAGTCTGTCCACTTGTTAGACAAATGTTGGAAAATAAGTGTGCATGTTGCCTTGTAGCTATTTTTTTAAGTTGGGAAGGGACAAGTAGGCTCGAGGGGAATTTTGACCATAGATCCTTAATATCATTTAATGATTTTTGTATCGATGATCTTTATAGGACAACAAAGATAATTTTAGAAGCTAAAATAAAGCCATTAGTATCATTATCGATTCAATATTCCTTCTATTACCAGAAGTTCTGCAGTTTGCTCTGTGCTGACATACACTGTTTTTCTCCTTTAGTTGCCTATGCTAAATCATCCTTTCCATTTCAGGAGGAGCAAGACAATCTCTCGCTCTTGCTTCCTGTCCTACCAGCATCCTCCTGAATACTCGCTCCTGTTTCCTCTCAGAATACTTACTCAGTTACCTTGTCTGCCTTTGCTGGCACCAAAGAGTTACTGTGCAAGGAGAAAGGTCTTTTCTGTYTGGTAAATAATAGCCCTAGTTATTATTTTGAGAGCAGGCATGAGTCGCTGCTACTTTCCGTATCCTTTTCCTTAAGGTATAAGATGTTTTCACTGCCGTGCCATTTCTTCTTTCTCCCCAAGGTCGGTTTCATTTTCAGTGGATACACTTAGACAAGTCTTGGACTTGACTCAGTTAAAATTACTGTATGTTTGGCCTCTGTATCATGGAAGCAGAAGCAAAGCAGCTAAACACTGTGGAAAGTTGTTGTTCTCTGTTTTCCCTGGCCATGCATAAAGTTCTGCAGTGCAGAAGCTCAAACATTTCACTTTGAATTGAGTGCCCTGGAATGATATGCTTTGTGGTCATATGCTAAATTGTAGACAGAATATAAACTAGCCATTGCTTCTCAACGCTCTCCACAGTAGCTATTCTTTTTCTTTATGCTGGGATCCAGTCTAAGGTCCAGACTTTGTGTCTAGATCAGGGAATAAGCCCAACTCGCCTTGCCTGTATGGGGAAGAGATGCTGATAACTCTGATAGCTGGTGAAAAAAGTTGAGCCTCTGTCTTCCCCTATTCACAGGTACTATACAAAATTAGAATCAGCTTCAAGAATAACTCTTTAAAATAGCCAAGGAATGTCTGCTCTGCCTTGCATTGCTTCAGGAGCTGCATTGATCTTTTGCATTTTGGCTGGCAACCAAATGGAGCAAACCGAACTGGGCTGGGAGGTGTTTTGACAGTGACTCAGTGGTGTGCTGCAGCTCTAACTTGCTAGTTCTCTCAGTAATTTGAGAGTTGTAAAGAAGAGGATACAGCGAGAGAGGTTAACGACTTGCTGACGGACACATGCTGGGACTAATTAACTAATGCCCTGCATATTTTAAAATTACTCAGGCTTGCAGAACAAGGGTCTATTTTGCTGTCAAAACAGTATGGCATCATTCTGTATAGCAGTGAAAGACTGTGCTGGCTGCAGGGTGCTGGAGAACCAGACCCTGCTAGGGACAGTCTGGAGCAGAGATGGAGTTGCAGGAATTTCAGAATCAGTATCAGGTGTCTGTTAGTCAAGATCTCTCCACATTCAAGGTTATCTCCCATTCATTCTGCTCCTTTTGTTGATGAAAAGCAAATCAGTGAAGTCCATACATGGGAACAGAAGTTTCACTTTTGTACTTCATAGTTTTCTTTCTTCAAAAACTGATGACATATTATGAAACATTTCACTTGTGGCAAAAATCAGCAAACTCATTAAGTGTTTCTTCCTTTTGTTAAAATAACTGATGAGCTCAGTTATTTCATAACAAACAGCTCTTGGTTAATGAAAAAAACCAACTTGTGCAGCGTTACAGTTTTCATTAACCTAATTCAGCTTGCATTTGGACTCAATTTTGGTTTAAGCTACCAAAAATACAGGTGCTTGAGTATCATATGTTTTAAAACACTACAGGGAGCAGAAGCATCAATTTAGCTGTAAATAGATAGCTAGCGAAGACTGTAAAATTTTTAAAGTACCTTTAAATTAATGTTTTTGACTATAAAATGGAATGATTTGCTATTTATTACTTACAAGCAGTACGTAGGCCTTCTGTACATTTAGTATTCTACCAGAGGAGTGCTGGTGGTTTAACCACAATTAAAGCTATTTTAGAAAAGATGACTTCATATTAATTGGACTCTCTAATGTCTTGGTTTCATTTTTTCTCACTATACTTCAGACTTTTTCATGATGGCAATAGCTTTACAGAGGTAGACTATGTGTCTGTGAAACAAGCAATATCAACAAAATGATAACCAGGCTGTAGCCATTCTGGTGCAATTCAGCAGATCACAGGAAGTAGAGTGGATATTTTATTTGCTTGGTATTGTAAGGAAATTTCTGGTATTCGTAATAAACATGGCAAAGGATTACAATGTCTCTACTTTTCTTGTAAACAATATTGGAACTATTAGTAAATGTAAACAAGAATATTGAAATTGATGTAAGAAACAAAACAAATGTAAAGCAAAGTAGAATATATTTATTCAGCATTTGTTTATTTAATTTTAACTCCCTATGAAACATGTTTGCATAACATGCTGAACAGGTTCTGTAAGATCTGATTTTATTTTCACAGCACTGGGTGAGATATCACTAATTGCTGCGAGGTAGAGAGAAGTAATGAATATAAATAGAAAAGAGGGTTTTAGAAAAAAACATGTTTTTTTGAGGGAGCTTGCATGCTTACATTTCCTGCTTTTCTGATGGTCTGGAGACGTTTCTACCCTGGAGATCAGAAGGCTTGACTTCTGTTACAAACTTGCTGCAGGGCTCTGAAAAAATGCAGTGTTCAGAGTAGTCCAGGTGATAAGGTGATAGAAAGCACATTCATGACAGTACGGTTTCCTTCAGCTGTAGCAGTGAGAAAGACTGATAAGCACGCAGTACAATGGATACCCAAATATTCTCTATTTAGACATTTTCAAGGTAAGTCAGAATCTTTGTTTGCAAAGTAAGGATGTAGTAGCCCATGTTGTTTAGTAGAGCTGCTCAACAAAGACAATTTATGAATTAATGTCTATTCTCTTATAAAATCTTGCACAATTTGAGAGTCAGGCTTAGACTGCCCAAAGCAAAATGAACTAATTGTGGTCAAAGTCATCTGACTGTTTAGAAAAGATACTAGCTCCATCAAAAAGTTGCTGTTCAGCCTAACAGAGCAGTAGGCTGACTACTCTGCTCTATGGGTAGCTAAAAAACTCTTGTATAAAAACACTCTGTACACTTTTATGAACAGGTCAGGTTAGTACAGTTATAATTACTCAAGATTTAACCGTGGAAGGAGAAGAGCTCAATTCCAGATTTTTTATTTATATTGGGTGGGCAAAAATGAAATGTTCGTCAGCTGTGCACTTTCCTTAAAACTGAGTGGAGTGATAAAGTTTTGGACAGCCTCGTGGCAGGTTGTCTTGACATCTGTTTTCCTTATTTGTTAGTAGTTTTGAAGTTCTTACAATCAGTGCTTTAAGTACACACAGGCATATATATATAAACGTACACTGGAGACAGGTCCAACCCATTAGAAATTTAGGTACAACAGGGTTATAAATGTTACTTGATCTCTTATAAAGCCTAAGATACCTGACTGGTGCATAGGCTCTGTTGCTTGATGTAGTCAGGTGATAACATATGTACACTCATGCTGCGTACTTCAGCAAGTGTCAAAAGTTCATGCTAAGTACTACATAAATTATCACCTAATTAAGTGCTGTTATGGTTTGGATTGGGAGGGAAGTGTAAACTTGATTCTCCTTAGAGAGCTATATGCAGAAATATGATGTAGAATTAATTTTACCAATAAAGGTCAAAGATCAAAGTCTGAACATATTTATTGGAAGAAGGAACTGGAAGGGAATCTTGGCTTCCTTAGTTAAATCCTTTTCTGCTCATGAAAATACTGAAGGGTTAATTTGCTTTTATATGTACTTCCCCATTATATTGCAGATATGTCAGGAGCAATGTTCTGTACTGGCACAGTTTATACCTTATAGGCTTTCTGAACTTCCCGTTGCTACTCTTACATCAGTAGTTACTGAATCACAATTTAGGAATGTCAAAAAAACCATTCACATAGTGGTTGGACTTTAGGATTAAAAGATAATGCTGTTATGGAACGGTCTTATCTGAAGATATTAAATGTGTATATATGTGTCTATCAATCTCCTATATTCACACAAACCATCCAAATATGTTATTTGTGTGTTAGACCTGAAGACACATGTAATTCTGCTGGGCAAGTGATAATATTGTCCTGGCTGCTAAGAATTTTAAAATATAGCATCTGATATCTGCATCGGTTCAAGGAAATATTTAAGATTAATAATAATCTTCAGACATCTGGGAACTGGGGAAAGACTTTAAAATAATTTTAGCTACAATTCATTTGGATACATCACACAAGTAATCTGTTTCTCTTTCCCATTTGTTTCAACAGTTTATGTGATTACATTAGAACATCCATAAACATGAAAAATGTCTGTTCTGATAATACCACTGTTTCCTTCAGCTTTTGAGTTGTACCTTTTGAAGAGGCCTAATTCAATAACAAAAGTTTTTGGTTCATGAAGAGAACTATACAAAGCCCCTCTTGATGCTTTTTAGATTACAATGTCCTTTAGGACAGGGACAGCATCTATCTATGTTTAATGTACCTAGCAAAAAGTGGATTCAGTGCTGAGTGACATCTTTTGCCACTGCTGCATCATAAATGAAGTAAAATCTGATAATGTTCATGGTCCCTGGAAGAGAGGGAAACAGTCAAAGATATGGAACTAAAGTGGGAAATCTGAAGTCAGGATAACTTTAAAGAAGCACATTGAGAGGGATCAAACTATTTATTTTCAGGCAATAAAGAGATTCCTCTAAAGCAGTCTGTGGTACTACCACCAAAAACAACAAGGAAGTCAACATTAGCAGTATGACAGTTACAACATTGATTCAGAAAAGTGTATGCTAGTTTATTTTTTCCTCCAACTAGACAGCTACCAGCGGAAGGCAGCTGAACACCTAGAGACATCTGTGTTAAAACAACACTTGCGAGTGGAAAGAAACACTAAGTGGAGTGAGGGGAAAAAAACAGTCAAACACAAAGAAGCAAGGTAGCCAAACAGGCAGCTTCTTATCCCAAAATGCCTCTGACATTTCTTCTTCTCTGCACCTTGGGAAGATAGAGAGGAGGAAATGCCAGCAGTGTGATAGTTTTTTGTGGCAAGCAGTTTTCCACATCACAAAGACCACCGCTACCACAGCTGGCACCGCAGGTAGTCTTCGCAAAGATGCTGAGGGCTGAACCACTGTAGAGACCAAATTACTTCCTCTTCTCCTCCCCAGATGAAGTCTGAAGCATGTTGGCATATCTGTGTTGGAAAATTTGTATTGGCATGACCAATACCAAGAAGAGATTTCCCTTGCTACAGTCTGTCTGACCTAGTTACACATTCAAACTGTTGACTGAAGGAGAGAGGAGCTGTTTGCAGAGTTCTTGAAGATCTTCAGTGGCACCAAACCACCTCAGTGCTGGTATAAGTAGTAATATTTTCACTGCCTTTTATGGAGTTTTGTTCTTTATGTCTCTATGTTTTGAATGATGTGCTTCTACATATGACTTTTTTACTAAAAAGTAACTAAAGACAAAAATGATACATATATATCTACACATACAAGGGAATGTGCTTAACCAGTATTGCCAAGCTGGAGATGCTGCTCAAGAACTAAGGCCAGACCAAATGGTTCTTAGGCTGTTTTATATCAGTCTTTGTTGTCAATGCGTGGATGTCACAGAAAAGGGAATACTCAATTTTTACTTTACCCCTGAACTCTATATTGTGTCCTCTATTGTAGTGTTGTAGTACCTCTACAAAATTGTATATTCTGCTAATTTTGATATACATTAGTATCACAGAACTCAAAAGAGGAGGTGACACCTACTAAAAAAAGAGAATAATTAATGTCACATTAATACCAACATCTCAGCGCTTCTCCAAGACTGTCGTGCTAGCAGTATGCCCTACAATGATCCTAGCTTTCTTCAGACAGGAGGCTGCTTCATACAACATTTAGAGACTATCTGAATTACCTGAATTACCCATTCCTTTGGCCTCTTTTTCATGAAGGCTGCTTGTATGAGTGTGGGTGAGGCAATGAGGAGAGGGCCAGCTTTTCCTCGTTTCTGAAACGCTTGAAGTACTGCAGCCTAATGATGCTTAACTAATCAAGGCTTGTAAAATGAGCAGTGTTGCAGAAATGCAAAGCATTATCTTATTATTAACAGGGTATCAGAGGTGTTACCCAAAGGTACATAGCGATGCCCAGATCTCACATTGTTCTTCAGTCCTGCAGGAGCAGAACTGCAGATGCAGTCCTGACGGAATGTCTTCCAGGACTAATTGCCTGCAACTGCTGACAAGCCCTGCTTCCTTCTTACAGACTGAGGACCTGCTTTTGTTCATTGCAACGTTCAGGTAACCCTGACAGAGTGTCCAGCAGTCACTCAACAACTTTGTCATGGTTATTTGGTCAGTCTGCTCTGCCGTGTTGATTCTATGGATGGTTAAAGCCTGCTGGTAGAAGATAAGCTATTTTAAAGTGTTACCAGCTGGGTGATGATCTCTGAGCTGTCCCAAAAAGCAGGAAAATCACTGGTGGCTCTGCAGTGATTCATTCAATGAAATTTGGATTTCATTTACTTCAGTGAATGAACAGTTAGGTCCCATCAGTTGTCAGTAGAGCATGGTCTACTTCTGGCTCTGCCATTTATTACCATTGTCATTGTGAGCCAGACATACTGCTTGGTGCTTCGGTTTTCTCATCTACACAGTTAAGACAACAAGTAATTATTCTGAGGCCTGCACTTGCACAGGTTTTGAATGATTTTTGGTCAAGGAATAACAAAAAGGCAGAACAAGCGTGTTCTCTGGGTCTCTATTTTCTGTATGCACAAGCCAGCTAACTGCATCAGGTGTAAATTTTGTTAAAAGGCAGACTGGATGATGCAGCAAGTAGGATGACATGAAGGAAACTCCACAGTCTGCTCTTTTGAGGTCTTAAGCAAAGAGGAACACATGCATCTCTGGCCTGAATTTGGTTTACTGATCTTTCAGATCGGGAAAGCTTAGGATCTGAAAGCTTAGGATCAGTCAGTGTGCTAGAAATCCTACTGGACTCGCAGCCAATGTGCCTGCAACGCTTCTTTCAGCAAACACAAACCAAGTTTAAGGGCCTGGAAAACAGTACAGCAATTCGCTGGCCCAAAAGCAAAAATAAACCACGCACAGTACGTCACATTAGCTCTTAGCTGTCTCCAGGAAGTGAAATGTTTGACAGGGAAATATATTTGCTTGTGGCCTCATTTGATTCACGTTTCAAGGAAAGAATTGAAGTCATAGCCCCAGCGGAGCACATACACTGATCAAGGGGAGGATACCGCAGCCTACAGGTGGTCATCTTCCTGCAACCTCCTCCCTGCTTCCCTGTGGAGGCAAAGCACCATTCTTGTGAAGAAGATTTTAGAAAAGGGGTACAATGTTTTTTTTTCCCAACACTGACAGGAGTGTTTTAGATGGCAGAAGAACCACATTGCACCTTCTCTGAATTACGGCTTAATCATCTTGTTGGAAAGCAGGAGATATACTTCCAGAATTATTTAAGAAAAGGTGGCATGCCTTCTTACTCTTTGTTCCTTCTCCCCCTAGGACACGCTGCAGGCTGCTGCTGGTCACTGTTTGTTCCCCCCAGTCCTTGTGCCCAGCATGCCTAACCTGATAAACCAGCCATCCAGATCCCGACTGCCAGCTATTCCTTAGGTATATAGCAAGTAGTGTGATTCTGTGTGGGATAGAATGGATGGGATCATCATGAGTTAGGTGTAGAAATCTTTCCATATTGGGAAGGGATGATTTCATTGTGGTGGATCTCTTTGCACCTAACTTTCCACTCCCTGTCTCCTCCCAGTAGGAAAACATGCAGAAATATTAGTAGAGGCTTCCACAGAGTTGGTATAAATACAGAACAACTCCGTAAGGAAGTCTGTGGAATTGACCTCATGTAAAAAATGTATGTCAGAAGAGACTGGGTCCAGAGGGTAGAAGGTGATTTATAAAATACAATTGATAGAACACAATCTAGTTTCTAATTTCTGGTTTGGTTCCTAATCTGTTTTTTCCATCTCACTGCACCTCTGCTGTATCCGTTAAGGCTGCTCTCTCAGACTAACCTCAGTGTTAGATTTCTTGAGACAGAACAGTAAAACTTAGTCTTAAAAGTAGAGATAAAATGTTTACAGAGAAATGGAAGGAATTTGCTAATGTGATAGTCCATAAACCATTGTAACAGTTCTCTTCCTTTCTTTGTCTCACGTTCAATTTCTGCTAATTTTTCCTTTCTTCTTCCTGACATGGACAGTATCAAGGACATTGTAAGAAACCTACTGTTAAACTCTGCTTGTAGCACCTCTCCACATTGCTGTGATTGACGGGGAGGTAACTCCAGGGCTTCATTAAAGATGTGAGTGTTTGTATTTTTGTGCCCAAAACACTTCTTAAGCTATTTTAAGTAGGCAAGCAGATATGCTAAAGCACTAAAAATAAGTATTTAAAAATACCTGACCTCAAAATACCAATCCATCAGAAGCAGAGGGTAAAAAGACCTTTAAATGGATCTTTTCCTTGCATCCTACCCAGAACAGAACCTCAGATTTACAGACTTGTGGTTCAAGCAGATCTAGACTGAGCTGCCACCTTAGTTGGCATCACTGGAAGGGCCAGATATTTTTCAGGTTCCTTGTCCTCTTGACATGGATGTTGCATGTCTCAGCATAGCATGGGAGTTTCCAATCTGTTCTTAATGAGATAGTACAGTTCACAAAGGCCATCTTACGGGTCACAGCCAGTGCAGAGGAGATGCTGTTGTGAACACCACCTCTTACACAGTTGTGGCCATGACAGGAACTATGTTTTTGCACAATGTTAGCAAAATGGGTGCAATTTTACTCACACAGAAGCATGTTCCCCTTTTGAAAAGCACTAATCTTACCATAAGCTTGTTCTCTTGATTTTATTTACTCCCTTTCAGCTCTTCTAGTTTTTTTCACAGCAGGGAAGGAGCCAGCCCCATGTGGGTCACCAGTTCTCTATGGAGCGACAGGACCCAGACCACAGCTTGGGCACCTCAGCAGGGGAAGGTCCCTGCTCCTCTGAAAGGAGCATCAGACGCAGTATTAAAGAAGGGTGTGTTCTCGCAGCTGCCCAGCGCTATCAACACTAACCAGCAGGATGATCTGGATTTCTGCTGCCCTGTGCCAGATGGCAGCGTTTTGATACTCTGGTCTTCATTGCAGGTCTGTGCTCTACGGTTATGGCAAGACTTCATCCTGAAATAGCTGCTTGGTTTTGAAACTCAGGCATGGCCCACTTATTTGGATATTTCAAGCTGCAAGTTTTAGTCGTACCCATAAGCAGCAGCTGGGTTTAAGAAATGAGGAAAGATTTTCCCAGGTATTTAAAAGCTCGGCAGAATGATACAGTGTTTGCAGGCAGCTTGCTCTATGCTAAATGAAACTCAGAGATCTGTTGCTGCAGGGCTTACACATTGCAATGTGCATCTGTAAACATATATCGGCCAGAAAATACTTTGAATGTTCATGCCCTACAAAAACCAAAACATCCTGCCTAATATCATGATAAATACAGAGGATTCTTCAATAATAATGTACGATTTGGATTTTTATTTGCAATTTAGTATTGCAAAGAATTTGGTCTTTTAAGGAAAGTTTATGGTCTTAAGATCAAAGCCCAAATCTATTTTTAAAATTTGTATTTTGGACCCTTCTTGTTCTGAAGATAAAAAGTGTTTCATTAGAAAGGCAAATATCTCCATGAAGACAGAATATGTAAATAAGTAAGCTTGTTTTTTTCTTATGCTGAGGGTTAAATCCAGTCTTGAGAGGTGTGGGGACAGAGAGGAGAATTGCCAGATATAAATAGTGGCACATAACAGCAAAGCAGTAGTCTGACATAAGAGCAGGCAGTGTTTGAGGGTTTTGATGAGCAAACGTATCCTTGGTTCATATGGAAATACACTCCTTGTTGCTGGGACATGGCTAGCTGAGTTTCAGTGGTCCTCTTGGGTTGCAGAGGGTTGGGTTGGAGGTTCTTTTTGTTTCTAATTGGGGCAGTTTATTTTGCTATAAGTTCACCTTTTCCTTTGTTAGTGACCTTGGTGTGTTGGGGAGACCTACTTCAACATCATGAAGCAGCAAAGCCTGAGAGCAGTAGAAATAGGGCCCGTTGTATGTCTTGAATGCTGGAAGTGATGAAGAAAACCAATTCACAGATCCTCTTCAAAAGATAAGGGTTTCTCTCCCTATTTGCAGAAAGTGAGGATATTGGTACAGGGAACAAGTGATCAGTAGCAATGCTTGCTTGCTACAAAAAGTACTTTCAACGCATGTCTCTCCACTAACACAGCCACTGTTTTCAGGATGTTTTGTGACACCACAAAGCAGCTGTTCTTTACTCTTCTGACTAAGACATTTATATTCAACCCTGACATTTTAATCTAATAAAAAAAAAAGCTTTTTACCTCCTTGCAGTATAAACAGAGAACCTCTATATAATGGGCATCTGTGGAATATGGAATTAATCCCACTAGTGCGGAAAAACCTTCATAACTCTCTTGCGGCTTCATCACTCTTTGAGTTATGAGGTCTTCCTCTCACTTGTGGGATAAAGTCCAAATCCCACAGAAGCTTATTATGTGTCCACTATTTATTAAGACTTCATCATTTAAAACAAAACACTTAAGAAAGACACTGGGAAACATTGAATATCAAAGAGGTTTCAGTCTGAGGAATATTTGTTGTATTTGAAGGTTTTTCAAAGCAGAGAAGAAAAAGTTCATTTTAGTCCTGATAACCACTGAACTTGCTGCTTCTGCTTATTTTTCTTTTTTTCTTTTTCTCCATGGAGAGATTCTGAATGTTTTTCCTTTCTTTCCTACATGATTTTATAAATCTTTTAGTATCCTTGTGAAGACTTCACTTACTTTTCTCTGCCTTGCAGCCCAATGACTAGAGCCATTAACCATGAGTGAGAGCCCTTGTTCCCTGGCTTATGGATGTAAGTGTATGTACTTCCTGTACCTTGACTTGCAGAAAGTCCTTTAAATGATACTCACTGTTTTTCAGAAGTGTATAACATAACACAAATATACTAGTTAAAGCTTAAAACTAATAGTTTAGCAGTACTACCGTTTTGTACCAAGGTTGTTCTGGAGATAAGAAGGTTAGGCAGGAGGTAGGGAAATCTGAGCTTGATTTAAAACTCCATCATGTACTCTGTCTGGACACATTTAAATCTCTTTGTCTTCTCTTGCCTTAGTTTCCACAGAAAGACTGTGAGAATGCGGATTCTTTTTTTCCACCTCTATTTCTTTATGGTCTCTCTGCATCTCAAATAAAGTAGAAGCTAATGTCCACCAAATAATTTGATATAATGCAAATGAACATAGTCATTATATTAGCCATGCTGCATGGGAGCGAATTTAATTAGTTCATTTTAGTAATTTATGATATAGGTTTAAGCAAGAATCTTTACAGTCACTATTTTACAAAGTAAGCATGAGACCAGGTTAAAAAATATCTTTTAATTGCCTTTATGTTTTTTGTCACACAAATGTTATTTTTGTTATTGATATACTAAAAATATTTTAAGTTTGCTATTCCTGGATTTGTAGCAATTTTCTCMATTTCTTCCTATTTCTAGGAATAATTGTTATCACCTATATAATTCTCTCCTTCCCTCCCAGAGAAGTAACTAATTCTCAAAACAGTTGTGAGAAATAAGGAACTCTATCTTACAGATAGGGAATATGAGGCAAAGAGGGTTTAATTCACTACTCTAGTGTCATTCTGTACATCAGTGGCAGAACTGGCATGAGAAGCCAGAAGTTGCTGGCTGACAGCCCTGAGCATATGGCATGGCTCCTATGGTAAAGTTAGTTGATGTGTGCTGAAATAGGTGTATGCTTTTTCATCATCTTGAAGAGAAATAATGGTGAGGTGAGAATACTGAAACATTTGTATGGTATGTGTGGAGCAGATCTGGCATCAGCACCTTTCTGAATCTTGTCAGACACCTGGGGCTGAAGGTGGCATGCTCCCTTTCTGCYGGCACTGAGGTTACATGAAAAGCACAGTGCAGTTAAAAGGTGTGGGCCTGGAAGACTGATAGTGTTAAAAAGAAATGTTAAGGTAAGAGAGCAGACTGCCTCTGGGGAGTGGGGAACAGAAGAGGATCGCTCTACCTGTTGGAAGATTGTGGGCATGATGTATCATTCTTTAGTTCTGGAAAAAAATCAGATAAATTTAGATAAATTTCAGGGGAGCAGGCAAATCTTGGGTACATACTTGAACTCTGAATCTATTCATTTATTCATATGTTCTTCCAGTTAATCACTTTTCTTTCCTTACCCCTAATAGAGAAAACATGATCTGAATTTAAGGCAGACAGGGGAATAAAGAACAAACAGCAATAGCTGCTGGCTGTTTCTACAAAAGCTAAGGGCTACTTCTAGTCTCCAGCGAGAACTCGGGATGGGCCCCCTTTTATGAGAATCTGTGAGATTTACAGAAAAAAAACGTATGGTCAGAGGGCTCCTACTTGATGACAGATCTTTCTGCTCAGCCTTTGCTGCTGAGTGGAACTGAATTAGCGCAAAATGACCCTTTTATTCTGCTGTAGCATGGATTTATATTCACAGGGGCAGCTCCTCAGTGGGGGTAAATTGTCTTAACTCTTTCAAAGGACTTGAGTTCGGCTGTTTGAGGTTTGATCCTGGCAAAAGGTGAGCACATGCTTTCAAGCTCCATGACTTCATCTATGAAAGCCACTGTCACCATGTGGCCCCTCCAATCTTTAGCGTTCTTGTATTGTTTTGCTCAGCTTTTCAATGACATTGAAAGGAGTTTCAACCCATTGTAATGGGTGATGTTGTAGCCTAAGTGTAATAGTGTTTTTGATGTAATTATTTTTAGGTGTGAAAAATTTTGGGATGTGATGGGAAACAACCGAGATAAAATTCTTTGCTTGTATTTTGGAATCACTTTGACACCTCCAGGAAATTCAGATTTTTTCTTATTATTTTGAAAAATGTATTATATATAGATTCATTTTAAAAGAAATCTAGGACAATTCTGATGACAGTGGTCTATTTTTTCCTCTACTGCATGCATAAACATATAATAATAATAAACATAAAATGTACATAAATTCAGTTTTCAAATTAAAAGAACAGAAAAGGCAAGCAAAGCATGGGCTGCAAAAGCAACAGGAAGTGAAAAGGTGGCGAGAGTAAAACAAGAATGTAAATCACGTTTTTATGAGTGGCCACCCGGACGACAGAGTGCAGAAGCAGACCGGGTTGTTGTGAGAAATAACAATGAAGAGTGCACATGTAATAATACAAAGTGCCTAAGAGAGGGGTAGGGCCGGGGCAGTGGTGGGGAAGGCTATCCTAGAGCAGGGCTTGGAGCAGGCTCATTGCTTACACTGCCTCCTGCTTCCTTCTTGGTCCCCCTGACCCCCCTTTTCTTTTTTCTTAAACGAGGTTGGTTTTGCTAGGGATGGTCCAGAAAAGCACCCTCTTGAACAATAAACACAAATGACTGTGGTGGTCCTGTCAGCTTTGGATCTTTGTAAAATAACCAGTGATCCACAACACTTTCTGGAATTGATTTCACAGGCTTTCCCCTTACCTCCTCACTGACAGGCTGGAAAAAAAAATTCCCCTACCACCATCAGTGAATGCTATTCATTTTCCCATTATTGTAAATTCTTACATGCAAAGAGTCCTGAAGAGCTATTCCTTTGAAGCAAAGGTGATTTTGCTACTGAAGGAGTAACAAATCAAACACTCTGCTCACAAACTCTTACATTTTGAAAAGAACACTTCCAAATGATTAAATAGTTATGCATGGCAAGGACTTGAAACTTTGATGATTTATTCAGACTCCATAACCTATAGTAAAATATAAATTTTTGTTAATAGTGGCATAAATGTAACATTCTCTTCTCCTCCTCCCTCCTCCCCTTTTTCCTAAGTGTAGGACTTCCAAGATTTTGGAAGAAAAAAAGCATCTGTTTTTCTGTATGTTTGCTTTTTTTATAGACTTCATAAATCCAGCAGGCTTCTATTTGGACCACTAGGCCCTTTCAATAGAAGCATGTTTTCACTGGGATTTCCACATTCATAATTATTCCTCTCGTTTCTCTGCTGTGAGAAGACAAGCTGCTATTTCATTGCTTTGGGGAAGTTAATAATATGGTAGGCAAAACATCAGGAAAAATTATAATGAATGAACCTATACAAATTGTAGGGAAACACATGCTGCTGTTATAAAATGTTCCCATCATAAATCCCGGCAAATCACTCTGTGCACAAGTGAATAACTTTTTAACACATAAACACTCAATTAATTAAAGGTAATATACTATATACGCTCAAACTAGTGTGACACAGAAAAGACAGATTCAAATAATGGCATTCAAGATTGTGGGCCCAGTCGTGTCTGCCACAGTCCTCCTGAGACATTTGGGAATAATAACACTCCAAAGTAACTCTCCTCTATACCTGAAGTGAAAATGAAGTTCTCAGCCTCAGCATTGCATTCACTTAAGACGTAAGTAGGAAACTCCCTACTTTTTTTCTCACCTTATTTCATACAACATAGCAAATGTTTCCTCAGTTTCATGTAGGTCACCGTTCCCTCCTCCTCCTACCTACTATTTCTTACTTCTTGGCATTTTTTCCATCTTACCCATGATTCTTGGAAGATTATTTCCTTTAAAGATTGTATTATTTGCAAGACCAGTTAATTTATTGACATTGCCTTTTCCATCAGTGACCGTGGTTCACCTCCACTAAAATATATCTGTTGATTTTGAAAGCCATATCGGTTAGAATTTGCTGTCACTATTTTAAAAATACTCTTTAAATAAATTTTTCTCTCTCTAAGAAAAAAGAAGAGAGAGGCAAACCAAACAAACTATAATGTTTTCAGTTTTGATTACGTTTGTGTCAAGATCAGACAGAGACTCACCAGCTGTAGAAAAATAACCAACTTATACTCACATAGGAAAGTACAAAGCAAGGTTAAGTTCCCCAATGCAGGGGTGATTTAGTTTTCTTTTAAGTGGAAATAGCTCCAGCAAGAGCCACTGAGAGCAACCCACCAAAAACTAGATAAAAGTAGTGACTTCCCGGTTGCCCTTACAAAACAGGTATGGGGCTCTGGAGCTTGAGGGCCAGGCAAATGCAGAAGCAGAGGAGGGTCTATCCAGGGGCTTGCCTGGGGTGAGTCAGGCAACTCCACGCATTACGACTGCCTCCCTTAAGAAAAAAAGGAGGGTAATTGTTGTGGGCGATTCCCTTCTGAGGGGAACGGAGGGCCCCATATGCCGACTGGACCCATCCCACAGGGAGGTCTTCTGCCTCCCAGGGGCCCGGGTTAGGGATGTAACCAGGAAACTCCCCCATCTGGTACGGCCCTCTGACTACTACCTGCTGTTGGTCATGCAGTTAGGCAGCGACGAAGTTGTGGAGAGAAGTCCCAAAGCAATCAAGAGGGACTTCAGGGCACTGGGGAGATCGATTGTGGGATCGGGAGCACAAGTGGTGTTTTCCTCAATCCCTTCCGTGGTGGGGAAGAACACTGAAAGGAACAGGAAAATGCAGCTGATCAACACGTGGCTCAGAGGCTGGTGCCACCGGTGGAACTTTGTTTTTTTTGACCATGGGGAGGTTTACAAGGCACCAGGCCTGTTGGCGACAGATGGAGTACATCTGTCTCAAAGGGGGAAAAGGATTCCTGCCCATGAGTTGGTGGGGCTCGTCGAGAGGGCTTTAAACTAGGTACGAAGGGGGAAGGGGATAGAGCCATGCTCGACAGAGATGAGCGTAGGGGTGGCGTGCCAATCTCGGGGGTGAGGTCGATAGCCCGGGCTCAAGTGCATCTACACCAATGCATGCAGCATGGGCGGCAAACAGGAGGAGCTGGAAGCCATTGTGCAGCAGGACAGCTATGACTTGGTTGCCATCACGGAAATGTGGTGGGACGACTCTCATGACTGGAGTGCTGCGATGGATGGCTACAAGCTCTTCAGAAGGGACAGGTGAGGAAGGAGAGGCGGTGGGGTGGCTTTGTATGTTGGGGAGTGTTTCGATTGCACGGAGCTCGACGTTTGTGATGATCGGGTTGAGTGCTTATGGGTTAGGATGAGGGGGAAGGCTGGCGAGGCGGATATCCTGCTGGGAGTCTGTTATAGACCACCCAACCAGGACGAAGAGGCAGACAAAGCGTTCTACAAGCGGCTGGCAGAAGTCTCGCGATCGCTAGCCCTTGTCCTCGTGGGGGACTTCAACTTGCCCGGCGTCTGCTGGAAATACAACATGGCAGAGAGGAAACGGTCGAGGAGGTTCCTGGAATGCATGGAAGATGATAACTTCCTGAAGCAGCTGGTAAGCGAGCCTACCAGGGGAGGTGCCTCGCTTGACCTGCTGTTTACCAACAGAGAAGGACTGGTGGGAGATGTCRTGGTTGGAGGCTGTCTGGGGCTCAGCGACCATGACATGATAGAATTCTCGATTCTTGGGGAAGTAAGGAGAGGGGTCAGCAAGACCGCTACCATGGATTTCTGGAGGGCAGACTTTGGCCTGTTCAGAACTCTGGTTGAGAGAGCCCCTTGGGAGGTGGTCCTGAAGGGCAAAGGGGCCCAGGAAGGCTGTAAGTTCTTCACGGAGGAAGTCTTAAAGGCGCAGGAGCGGGCTGTCCCCGTGTGCCGTAAGAGGAGCTGGCGGGGAAGACGACCGGCCTGGCTGAACAAGGAGCTTTTGCTGGGACTCAGGGAAAAAAGGAAGGTCTATCGCTGTTGGAAGGAAGGGCGGGCGACTCAGGAAGAGTACAGGGATCTCGTCAGGTCCTGCAGAGAGGAAATTAGAAAGGCAAAAGCCCAGCTGGAACTCAATCTAGCCACTGTCGTCAGGGAAAACAAAAAATGTTTTTACAAGTATGTTAACAACAAAAAGAGGGCCAAGGAGAATCTCCCTCCCTTATTGGATGCCGGGGGGAACATTGCCACTGAGGATGAGGAGAAGGCTGAGGTATTTAATACCTTCTTTGCCTCAGTCTTTAATAGTCAGACCGGTTATCCTCTGGGTATTCACCCCCCTGAGCTGGAAGATGGGGACGGAGAGCAGAATATGCCCACCATAATCTGAGAGGAAGCAGTTAACGACCTGCTATGTCACCTGGATGCTCACAAGTCTATGGGTCCGGATGGGATCCACCCGAGAGTACTGAGGGAGCTGGCGGAGGAGCTTGCCAAGCCACTCTCCATCATTTATCACCGGTCCTGGTTAATGGGGGAGGTCCCGGACGACTGGAGGCTTGCCAACGTGACGCCCATCTACAAGAAGGGCTGGAGGGAGGATCCAGGGAACTACAGGCCTGTCAGCCTGACCTCGGTGCCRGGGRAGATCATGGAGCGGTTCATCTTGAGGGTGCTCACGAGGCAGGTGCAGGACAACCAGGGGATCGGACCCAGCCAGCATGGGTTCATGAAGGGCAGGTCCTGCTTGACCAACCTGATCTCCTTCTACGACCGGGTGACCCGCCTAGTGGATGAGGGGAAGGCTGTGGATGTGGTCTACCTGGACTTTAGTAAAGCCTTTGACACTGTCTCCCACAGCATTCTCCTGGAGAAGCTGGCGGCTCATGGCTTGGACAGGTGTACTCTTCGCTGGGTAAAAAACTGGCTGGATGGCCGAGCCCAGAGAGTTGTGGTGAACGGAGTCAAATCCGGTTGGCGGCCGGTCACGAGCGGTGTTCCCCAGGGCTCAGTTTTGGGGCCCGTCTTGTTTAACATCTTTATCAATGATTTGGACGAGGGGATCGAGTGCACCCTCAGTAAGTTCACAGATGACACCAAGCTGGGCAGCAGTGTTGATCTGCCTGAGGGATCTGGACAGGCTGGATTGATGGACCGAGGCCAATTGCATGAGGTTCAACAAGACCAAGTGCTAGGTCCTGCACTTGGGTCACAACAACCCCAGGCAACGCTACAGGCTTGGGGAAGAGTGGCTGGAAAGCTGCCTGGCGGAAAAGGACCTGGGGGTGCTGGTTGACAGCCGGCTGAACATGAGCCGGCAGTGTGCCCAGGTGGCCAAGAAGGCCAACGGCATCCTGGCCTGTATCAGGAATAGTGTGGCCAGCAGAAATAGGGAGGTGATCGTGCCCCTGTACTCGGCACTGGTGAGGCCGCATCTCGAACACTGTGTTCAGTTTTGGGCCCCTCAGTACAAGAAGGACATTGAGGTGCTGGAGCGTGTCCAGAGAAGGGTGACAAGGCTGGTGAAGGGTCTGGAGAACAGGTCTTATGAGGGGCGGCTGAGGGAGCTGGGGTTGTTTAGCCTGGAGAAGAGGAGGCTGAGGGCAAACCTTATCGCTCTCTACAACTACCTGAAAGGAGGCTGTAGAGAGGCGGGTGTTGGTCTCTTCTCCCAAGTCACAAGCGATAGGACGAGAGGAAATGGCCTCAAGTTACACCAGGGGAGGTTTAGATTGGATATTAGGAAAAATTTCTTCACCGAAAGGGTTGTCAAGCATTGGAACAGGCTGCCCAGGGAAGTGGTGGAGTCACCATCCCTGGAGGTGTTCAAAAAACGTGTGGATGTGGCGCTTCGGGACATGGTTTAGTGGGCATGGGTACTGGGTTGACGGTTGGACTCGATGATCTTAAAGGTCTTTTCCAACCTTAATGATTCTATGATTCTATGACTTGAATGCAAGACTTTTACATTTAAGAATACTTACGTTCACATACCTGCCTGAAGTTAAATGATATTGCTATATGATTGGACAGGTCTCGTTATGCTTTCACAGGAAAAAAAAACAATGATAATCACATTTTTATATGATATTTTTAAGATAGAATGGGAACATTTTTTAATTCTTTGAAGGTTTCTGAAGTCAAGGAGCTTTTTCCATTCAGGTTTAAACTGCATATCTATACTATGACCAGTTCCTATGTCTACTGCATGTGACAGAGGTTATATATTGATTGTGGAACTTTGAGTGAATGAAAATTAACATTTTTACTCCTACACTCCRCTGCTCTTTTTTTGCATAACTCAAGTAGTTATATGTTGATCCACTTTCATACCACTTTTATGATTGATAGGTCCAATAAGAACTAAAGTTTCCACAAGATGAGAAAATACAGTAAGTGACTACTAGCAATTGAAATAAAAAAGAATAATATAGTCTAAGGCTATTCTCCCCCTCCTCAAGGCAACAGAAAGTAATATCTGATAGCAATAACTGGGACCATTTCAGGTATGTGCTGCGTGATCATCCATTTGGAATTGATTTCTCACAACTAACCTTCTGCCTGAGCGTCCAACCAGAATGAGTATGCCTCTTCCAACACCACAAACAATAAAGCATCAGATGAAAGGTGCCTGTTTTCTCTTGCCAGCTATTGGCAGATGTTCTTCTTTTTATCTTCTAATTTAAGTCCTAGATTTTCCTCACTCAGTACACTCATTTGAGGCTGACCTCGATATTTTATGGAAACTTGCTGTCCTTTTTGCATCTTTCCCAATAACGAGATGTGTAAAGATGACAAGATTCCTTAAGTAAGCAGAGGTAATTTCAGAGAGTTGCAATCACAGACTAGATTTGGAAACCCTTCGGTGAGGCCACTCAGATTGAATAAACTGGTGGGATAGGTTGGAGAATGAGGTGCAGCAGTACAAATATCTGTCCTCTCCTATCGCAGCACCTCTGATGGTAGCCCCCTCAAAATGCCATCCATGAGCACTTCTGTCTCACCTAGGGCACATTAATATCTCCTGCCACCATGGGGGAGTCCTATGGGGCAAACCCCACACACGATCACAGGGAATCCAAGGGGGATCCTTGGTCATCCTAGGAGAGGGGTGTGGGCTGTCACACCATGTAACAATAATTAATCGCCTCAGTATTCTCTTTTTCATCTGAGTGTGCCCAGGTTAGTTTGTGAGCCATCTGGATTGATATAGACAGGGCTTCCTGAAGTGTGTAATGGAAAAACCACAGTACTGAGCATGTACCTGTTAGATTCGGCAAGTGCGATTATAGATTAGGAAATTTCATACAGAATTACTGGCAGAGATGTTTCAGAGCCTAAAAATGAACCCTCATGCTTGGCCACAGCTACTTTAAATGATTCATAAATATTTAGGCCATTTAAAGTCTTGTTGGTTGCTACAAAACTTTATCCTGTTAAAACTTTATCCTTCACTTATGACACTTGAAGTCTACTTCTAGAATTTATATCTTCCATTACCCTGCCCTTATTCATCATATACTCTCTCAAGAACATCTATTTTTAGCCATGGAAGTTATCTTATGTAGGCATGTTACCAAATGATGACTATTTTCATGCCACTGAATTTACCACTTCAGTTCCCAAAGAATCCTTTAAATCAAAAGTATACTGAGGTTGACAGTAGGCGCTAGCAAATCCATAGGGAAAGAAGTGAATACGAATTGATCCAGTCTCGATCCTGTCAGCTGGTGATTACCCAAGGAACGGATCCCCTGGGAGATTGTCTTAGTGCTTTATCTCCTTTTCAATCTTTGGCCTTCACAGTGCCCTGTGTTCAGAACTTCCACTGTTTAGTTCTTTGCTACTGTCGTGGTTTAAGCCCAGCTGGCAACTAAGCGCCACACAGCCGCTCGCTCACTCTCCCCCGGTGGGATGGGGGAGAGAATCGGAAGGGTAAAAGTGAGAAAACTCGTGGGTTGAGACAAAGACAGTTTAATAGGGAAAGCAAAAGCCGCACACGCAAGCAAAGAAAAACAAGGAATTCCTTCACTACTTCCCATGGGCAGGCAGGTGTTGAGCCATCTCCAGGAAAGCAGGGCTCCATCCCRCGTAATGGTTACTTGGGAAGACAAACGCCATCACTCCGAACGTCCTCCCCTTCCTTCTTCTTCCCCCAGCCTTATATGCTGAGCATGACATCATATGGTATGGAATACCCCATTGGCCAGCTGGCCTAGCTGTCCCGGCTATGCTCCCTCCCAGCTTCTTATGCTCACAGAGCATGTGAGCTGAAAAGTCCTTGAGAAGTAGACTACCTAGCAACAACTAAAAACATTAGTGTGTTCTCAACATTCTTCTTATATTAAATCCAAAACATAGCACTACTAGAAAGAAAATTAATTCTATCCCAGCCAAAACCAGGACAGCTACGTGAAACTTGATACCCAATGACTTGCTGGTGGTGCTCTATTTTGTGTGTCGCAATACTCATTGTAGTGTTCATCTATTTTCTTCTTATCTTACAAAAAATGGCTGGACAGTTTCTGTTAAAATTATTGTAAAATTCAGGCACAAAACAAGCCTGGGAAATTCATGTTGTAATAAGTAGCTTCTAGAATTGTACAAACAAGTAAAACCAGAAGATCAAAATGGAAATCACTCCATAATCTTTACTTTAACGCTTGTTAAAAATGTCATACATTTGAAGGAATAATAGCTGACAAAAACAGGACAAAAGGAGGATCAGAACAGGGAATATACTTTTTGGTGAAAGCCAAATGAAACTTGAARTCATAGACTGTATTTTTGTTATGTTTTTCATTTTTAATTTTAATAGTGTTAACTATAAAGAGCCTTTTATAGATTTTTTTTTTTTTTTTAAGAAAGTGTCCAAACTAGTAAAATTTTTGAGTTGATTATAAGCTGCACTGGTAGAACTTGCTTCACCTTATTGAATTCTGCCATTTGAAAGGTAGAAACCAGCTGCCTTTTGAATAGTGTTAAACAGCATTATACAGCCATTCAAGATGGAAGGAGAAAATGCTATGTTGGAAGCTAGTAAAACATAATTCCCTGAAATGAAATAACTGGGAGAATTTTAGGTAGGTGGTATGTGATTACATGTTTGGAATTTGTTTAAGCTTTCTGTCTGACTGTCAGGCCAGAATACATTTGCTGCCTCCAGTGCCTGAGCTGCCTTGTTCAAGGCTGGACTGKAGCATCTTCTTGTGCTGCGTAGATAATCCTGCATGTGCAGTGAATGCCTGCGTGCTTCTGGCTTTGGGTAACTGCTGAAGAGAGAGACACCACCTACAAAAGAGAGGTTTTATACATAATACGTACATGTGCACACATGCAGACAATAACAGTGACATTGCTATAGAATAGCAGGGAGGAAAAAAGGAAAATAAGCCACTCAAACAGGAATAAATGTGCCTGGAGTTGTTAAACTGAGAACCAGCCCTCTGGTCCTCTCCTCGGAAAAACTCCTGATGAGATGACTTGCTATGGATTTCTGAGGTAAAAGCTTCAACGGAAAATAAAATCTGGCTTCTGCTGTCTGGGCTGAGGCTCCTTCGACTTATTTGCTGGCATGACCTCACTGGGAGTGGAGTTGAAAGTCTTCCTGGGTCGATGCAATGCGCCGCTACTGCTTACTTGCCGTCTTCCCTCCCGTCCTCAGAGATTACCTGCTACTCCACCCAACCCCAGGCAATAACTCATGCAGGGATGACGCATCTAGGCAGTCCCCGATGCCAATGACCAGGCACTGGAAACTCATCCTTCCAAGGCAGGATCTTAGTGTGGTCCTTCCTGCCGCAAAAGATCAGACTAGATTGGAGGCTGACAGTGTCCGGAGCTAGAATAAAACATTCTAGCAATAAAATCTTCCATCAGAACATATATAAATACCATTCAAAATCCCTCCTCTGGGCACTGTAACAGATTCATCTAGCCCAGACAAGTGGACGGTGAAGTATTTCCTCCTTCTGCACTCCAAGTCTCCATGCTGAGCTCAGATACCAGACCGATGGACAGTGCCTCAAAGTCCTTTATACTATCCCCTCCTAATTGTTCAATAAATTTTCAGAATGCAAAGTAACAACTAAGGTATTGCATTTGCCTCTATGGTGACAAAATACATATTATAAGGAAGGAAGTGCGAATTGTTATTTCCAAACAAAAGTAGTGTAGTAACAAGAATAAAGCACATCAGAGCCTAATGGTTCTGTTGGAAGCAGGTTTTGTTCTTGTTGCTAATAACTTTTATAATGATTTGAAATGCTTTCTTTTTACAGTATTCCAGCTGCTCCCAAAGGAAGCTTTTTCCTTATTTAGTGCCTCCAAAGTTCCTTGAAATGCTTGGATGAATGGTCCTATGTAAGAGCCAAAGATTACTTTATTCTCTGAACTTCAGAACATTGAAAATGTCCTATCTGGTTATGTAGTGGCTTGATTTTGGGTCATCGTGAAGTAAGTTTTATGTAGTTTGGGAAGAAGGGCTGTTTGGATTGGGTCTGGTGTTCAGTATGCTGCAGAGTATTACTGAAATATTGAAATTGATACACTATTATGTCACAGAAAAGATGCGTGTACATAAGCAAATGCCAGTTACACCTTTATTATGAAATGAAACAGAGCCAAGGAACTTCCTGGATACTGGAACTCAGACATCTACACTGCTAAATTGCTAGAACAGTCCCTGGGTGGTTTTGGCCCTGGTCAGTAAGCACTTTCCTAAGTAGTTCCTGGGTTCAACCTGGAATTTAGCAAAGGTCCAGGATTAGCAGGGAGTTTGCATTTGGTCGCTTCTTTTTCAAAGGCTAGAAAGTTTATAGTATGGCCTCAGAATATCTACATGTATGTTTAATATACTAGTATAGACATAATACCYATAAAAAAGCGCATATTTCTTCAATGCTGTTTGCAGATCAAACCTTGGAGGCAAATATTACAATTTTCACACTCTCTGATGAGCCAACCAGCAACTGCCTTCATGTCATTGCAGTCACCTGGGGTATGGTTGAGAAACAGAATATGTCTGTCCTTTACTGTTTATCTAATGAGGGTTGATGGAATTTGAGATGTGTGTTTGAAAGAAAGACTATCCCAAGTTCTGAGGTGAAAACATTGTACTGATGGTTGCATGTAAGTGAGTAAATTAGTAAATATATGAAAGATATTGACATGTACTAACATTTGTTTTATTAAACTATTCCAAGACGGACTCTGTTTTTTCCATCAGAATGTAACCACCACCATTTTTGAATAGGATATGTTGATTGTCAAGACATAATTATATTTGTTGTTAATGAATCTTATTTGATCCTGTTAGAACCAAGACAGCAGAAGCAGAAGAAATGTCACTGTAGTTTATACAAGCTCCGTAAAGGAGATAAACACGTCTAGCTGCTTTACAGTCAACCATCTCATAGGTGAATTCAAGTACAAGAAGGATATTAGTAAGCCAAACTGAGTATGTCCCTGTGCAATTACATTTCCAGTCTCATGTGTCCCTGTCCAATACTTACAGAGATCACGGAGCACCCACTTCCATGGAGGAGTTAGATGATCTTCTATCAAAGCCTTACCTTTCGTAGACAGAAGAGTAAGAGGAGCTAAGACCAAGGAAAATGATCATCATAGATTAGTTTTCCCATAAGTGGAAAGTGGTGGAAAGTGATGTAAGAAAGATCCTTTTCTGAGCAAAATGTAAGATCCTTCTTAACATAATCTTAGCTGCAATTTTCTCAGCTGAAATTATGTTCCTCCTTAGTTATAATTACATTTTATGAACCTACTTTAGCCGTAGTTGTAGATAAATTAATTTTTTGCTTGTTGAGCTAATAAGAATGTACTTAGAATCTGCTTAGAGGGAATGCACTGATAAAACAGAATATTCTGTTAAATCTGTGATTGTGTTAAATCTACAATTTTTCATAGTTCAGAAACAAAAATGATACTGAGAACCAAGTTCAGTGAAGGTTCTGCAGATAGTGCTAGAGGCAACTAAATCTTTGCTCCTGCCTATCAAAAAGTTAGATTATTTTTTCAAAACATTGGAAAACTGTGAAGCAGAAAACAGGGTGGTTGGGGGGGTACAGACTTAAACTAGAATAAAATATTTCTCTCCAAATGCTAACATTTAGATGCCAATATTTTTTCAGGAAATTAAATACTTTGGGGAAAAAAAGGATGAAACCCCCATTTTCTCTAACAAAATAAGGTTTCATCATGAGTTAAAGCTTTTAGTCATGTTTTACTTGTCATCCAATATTGTAGATTGGTGGTTATAATAATAATTAAATACATTACTGATTCACGTCTAATCTCTATGAAATCTGCAATGGTGACAGTAAGGATCCTTTTGAACAAAGGAAAACAAACAACAAGACCCACGTAGATACTTGGGGTGAAATTCTGGCCTCATGGAAGTAAATAGTAAAACTCCCATTGACTCCAATGGGGTCAGGATCTCTTCCCCTTTCCCTCCACCCCCAGTGTGTAACCACAGCTGTGCTTTTGCTAAGCAGCATGCAAGAACAACTTATGAATCACATCTGGTGACCCTGTTTGGCATCCCAGCAGAGAAAACATCAGGAATATTAACCCCTTTGTTACATAAATTAAAACGAAGAAACTTTTGGACTCCTTGGATAATGCAAAAACTATGGGAAAGAAAATAAAGAGAGAATCAAAATATTTTAGGGGAACTGAGAATCAGGGCCACAGTGAGGGAGAAAAGCTGCTGAGGCATTGTAATTACAAAATTTAAGAATAAACACATTTTTCTTTCTCTTTTAGGTTCAGCTGCCAATGTAACTTGATAAATTTCTTTGGTTTGTTTCCACATGTTCTCACTGAGGCAAGCTGGCAATAGCCTTTGTAGAATTTCAGGCTCTCTTGAGTCAGTGTCTTGATCTTCAGTCAAAACCTCTTCGTTTTCCAAGAACCTCTTAATTTTCCATTTCCTCCTTGGCAAAGCTTAAAACCGTATCCAAAAGCTGTATTAGCATTTTTTCACCTGAGACATTGGAATTTCCACCATCACTGGGCTTATTTCCCTTTTCTCTCTTTGGAAGCTGTCTTATAAAAATCAAAAGTTAATATCTAACCCTCTGCTTTTTTTTTTTTTTCTTTTTATTTTCTTTTTATTTTTGGTGTGTGTGTGTGTGTATTTTAGTCTGGGGAGGAATTTCACAGTCTGAAGTTTATATCATAGCTATCTATATCCTGGGTTGAATGAGCCTTTTGGATATAAACATTCCTCAAACAAGGTATTTGTTGTCAGAATTTAGAATGCAGTGCTGTACTTTCTCACTGACTAGGTATCTAACAGTAACCGTAAAGAGAATAATTTCTGCAATTTAATCTCACAATAAGGCTTTAGGCTAGTTGTTTAACATATATGACTTGTAATATATGGAGAATTTTAGAGAAAGTAGAAAAATGGACTACACAGAGCATTATAGACCATTATATATAAGCATATAAGTCAGCCTGGTTCTCCTGAGATCATTGGAGCCATTGCCTTTACATTGCTCTCGTTTCTTCTATTATACAGATTGCGCCAGACTGTAGAATATGCTAATTATATGTGAGAGATGAAACATCCTGATTTAGCACATCTGCTGGGCCATGTGAAGTAACAGGGCTGAATTTTACAGGAAAGTCACCATCCACTAGAATCGATGGAGCCTTGTACATTATGAATGACAGCATATCAGCACATTGGGCATGTCTGGTTGAAGTCCAGCTCCTCTAAGCGTATGATCTTTCAGCCATCTCTTTTGAAAATGGTATCTTTGCTGTTGTTTGTGACCATCTGGGTGCCCTCTAGTGGGACCGGGGCCAGACTCTCAAAGATTTGCAAGTGTCTAATCCCACTGAAATCAGATGTTTCAGAACAGTACTTCAATACAGAAATACTTCAGTACAGAAATAATTCTAAACAATTTAATCTCTTTAAGTCTAGGAAAACAATTAAAAATGTAATTACAGTTATATTCCAAGTGTACAGTAAAAAGTTTTTTTTTTTTGCTTGCTAACACATTAATGTGAGATAAAAGTTAGAAAAAGTAGACATGTTTTCAACAAATAGAATATGAAATTAAAAGACTAACTGGAAAGGTTAGTATTAAGATGTCTGTATTTTGAATATCTGTGAATGACTTTTCTTTTCATATTAGTATGAGAAGTACTTACAGAGCACTAGGATAACTGTCAACTGTAGGGAGCACAATGTCATAATGATGAAGAAATAGCACTATATCATAATAATGCAGAGGAATTCAGTGAATACAGCAGTCAACACAGAGAGAATGAATAGAATAGATGCAGCAAAATATTCCTGTTTATAAGAATACTAGTGTAGCTCATAAGTTACTAACCATCAAATCATTAAAATAATATTGATCTATGCTTTTTGAGAACTTCAGACCAACTTTGCATTTCTTTCTAACATTTTCAAACCTTTTTCCCTGCAGAGACTTTTGATATTGGAACTCAATTCAGTATGAAAACACATGCTATAGTTTTAATAACCTATGACAGAATTTCGTATCATGCAAAAACGTACTATTAATATTGAAGTGTGAAGTGTCAGCAGGCACAAATAGGGCAACCAAGACTAATAAATGGTTGTAATGGGGCATTTCAACTATCTGCATAGAAATTCATCCTTTCCAATGGGTGATTTAAAGAAAGAACTTCTTGACCTCTCAGACTATATTTTTTATAGCAGTTGGTTCTACAGCACACATGAGGAAAAGTTATTCTATCCTATGTAATATACAAGTGTTGGTTCAAGAAGTAACTATTTCTGAGCCACTAATTAATGGTGACCACAGCATAATTAAGTTCAACATTCTCAGGGGAGTGATTGAACCAAATGTGGGACTGTGATACTAAACTTTTGATAATGAAATTTTTTTCAAGGGGAAAGTTAGTTAAAAAACCCTAAAGTCAAAAGTGAGGAAATTAAAATCCTTACACTCAGCATGGAGGCTTCTTAGGCATCCCAGGAGTCACAGAGGAATGAATGCACCTTAACAAAAAAGAAAATAGAAAGCCAATTAAAAGCTAGTATATTTAGATTGCAAGGTTCAAGATGTTATTTAAGACAAAATGGTAGCCTTCGGAAAATAGTAATCTAGTCCAATTCAAGGAAAGAAGCAGATATTATGGAATATGAAATTATAGTGGTAAAAGGTAGGGTATAAAGTGAGGATTCATCATAAATACAACAAAAAATGCTAACAATATATTTGTATGTGTCTCAATTGGGAACTGTGTGAGAAAATTGCATGATTCATTTTTTCATCCTTGAGAAGTTATGGAAAATACAGATATTAGAGAAAAATTTAAAACAATGTTTATATTAGGATTCTTTTCAATGAGGCTGCGGTGTCTGTAAAAAAAATTTAATCAAAGTCAGTACAATAAACTGATAAACTGGAAAGCACCAGTTCACAACGCCTTCCAAGAACTCAGACAGAAAAAAGAGGTAGCCGAACTGTTAGTAGGAAAGTACAGTTTCATGTGAACTGTGATTCTACGCTGGAATATGGAACAACAGCAAATGTTAAATAGTACGTGACTCACTCAGAGAATTGCAGGTGACTGTGAGCGGAATAATTTATTAGAATAATCAGTAGGAAAAAATGATAAAATAAAGATACTTTCCAAATTTTTTCCTAAATTTTTTGCTTTCCTTGAAGCTGAAACAAACCCCTCATGAGAAACTGCTGGGGAAATGAAGAAGCTCCTGGCTAAGGACTGGCATGGCACGGACACAAAGAAGAAATGGAGCAGAAAGTGGCGAAGAGGCAGGAGCTGCTGCCTGGTAGTGGATGAAGAACGGGTCTAACAGCATCAGGCTGAAGATCTGCCCTTTCACCTCATCCCAGATAAGTCGATGAGTGATTTAGCATTGACTTGAAGGCAGCAGGATCTTACTTGCAGGGTCTGGTTTTGGTTCCAAACCCAGACATTACACTGGTCACATTTGTTAACCTCCTGATAGCATTCACCATTTAAACAGGGCTATCTGTGTCTGACAGAGACGCCTCCTCTAATTATACCTGATGCTCCTTATGCATAAGCTGAAACAAAAACTGAGTGGCGTCATGGTATTCTCTCATGTTATTTTACTCCAAGGCCTCAGTTACATTATGCAAATACTGTTCCTATTTCTAAACAAATACAGTCCTGCCTCTCAGTCAGACTTCTGCACTGCAGTAGCCTGACCTATTTCAACAGAACCGATACTGGGATCTGAGTTAAAGGCTTGGATGTGACTTACACCAAGGCCTCATTGAACAAGTCTGATAATGAAAAGAACAGTAATTGAAAAGTGTCTGCTGGAAGGACATAATGATGTTCCACTGTGAACGAACATCAAGCCCTGTATTTCATACACTGATTTTTGAGCTATCTAATCTACAGGAATGAGTCTTATTTCATTCTCCCTTCTGAAGGATACAGATACATGATACACTTTGAGAGACAATCTGATTTTACAGAGAGAGGAACAAAAACCAGAGAGAAAGCACATGGCCATTTTAAATTGCCCATGCATTTCTAGAATAATTTTCCTGAAAAATATAATGTCCTAAAGGAAACATGCAGTCTGTGGTGTTGATGGAAAGGGCTTACTGGCACTCAGTTTGTCTAACTTGCATAATTCACTTACTTATAGCTTTGCTTTTCATGAATAATGCTGTCACTCCAAAGTCATGTCCACAATAATGTCTTCACACCAATCCATAACATCGGGTGTTTTACGTGTACATACATGCAGTACATGGAGCTCCTATCCAGATAATAAACTGTCAGACTAGAGACTAAATTCCATTTATCTTGCACCTTGACGTCCTCCCATGCACTAATCCATTTCCACTGGGACTGTTTTTAACAATTTGACCCTCCCAGCAATTAAAAACAGCTGCCATTTTTTTTAAACAAACCTGCCAGGAAAATATTTCTTGCTTTCCTCACAAACATGGAATTCTGAGCCACCCTCCCACCCCAAAATTACATTGGACTGATTCCCAGGCCATGTAATGTTCAGTCCTGGACTAATGACTGGTTTAAATTTCTATAACCCACAGTTTGTTAGGACCAGAAATAGATTATACCCCGGTAGAGATGGGATTCCCCCTTTTCCAACAGGATATGACCTTTTTTTTTCTTCTGCTAGTTTTTAGTAGAATATAAAATACCAGAGTTTAAAAGTCAAAACTATGTAGGTGATGGTTACTGTTTTAAAATATTTTGTACTGGGCTGTTGCCTACAGCTGCAACTGCAACTAAGGACCCAGTGAAAAGCTGTTGCAGAAATGCACGGTCACAGACAGCCCTGACCACTGGCACTTTGCGTTCAAAAGATGGAAAGAGGAGAAGAGAGGGCGAGTTGGTGAAATGAGTTAACTGTAGTCCTGCAAGAAGTTAGTGCTGAGCTGCRATTAAATGCTGTGTCTCAGCTCCTGATCTACTGTCCCAGCCTCCTGAAAGCACCAAATCCCCAACTAAGAGTATTAGTTTTAACTTTTCATTTTCCAGTTGAAGCCAGGGCATGCAAATTTGCGGTCTTTAGGCAATATGGTTTTATAGGCACTGAGAAAAGTGACTCCAGCAAAGAGCTTAAAAATCCTGCAGCATGTGTAAACTAGCTTATTTGTGTCATGATGTAAAACACCTGCTGATGTAAAGTGGCCTGAAGATTTTATTGCTGCTCCATGGTCAGCTTAACTCACGAAGTCAGACATCCATGACTCATGTGCTCATCTTATTCCCACCGGCACCCAACACTTCATTTATCTGCTCTGTTAACATATGCAAAACCTCTCTATTGAAAAGATGTGAGCACTGATATGTTTTTACAGTTAAACTTCATGGTGTGCCTGTCACCAGTATTGAACTAGTGCYTCCTACTGAAATGTGCCCGCCTTTGATTTAAATCATTCTCATACCAAATGATGTCTACACTGTAGGTGCAACTTGGTTGAGAGGGCAGACAGCAGAACATCTTCCATGACAAGAAAAGAGGAGTAAAATGATTGTCTAACCACTATCAGTTGATGAAAAACTAACAAATTGTGTTCTTCAGTAAAGTACGGGTTTTTTCCTCATAAAAGCAAGGGAGACAACAGGTTACCTGGCCTAGGAGGGATCCTCTATATACGACAAGTGTGATAGGTACTGAAAGAAAGGCCTCCTGCTCTCCACCCTTTCACTGCTTTGGAAGGATAGATCTGAATGAATCTGTGCTGTGTTCACCCCTGGCTATGGTGTTCAACTCATAATACACAAAGCTACAGCATCTTAAAAAATATAGGGAGTTGAGAGCATCTCTTGAAAGGTTGCAGTAAGTTCAAAATAGCGCAGAGGTGACCTTCAAAACACCTTTATGCAGAAGTGTTTGGCCTCTGCTTTTGCATATCAGCTGCATCTCTAGATTTTCCTCAGTAAGTGGAAATGAGACCAGCTTCCAAACACTATCAAATAACAGCAAACCACACAACTTTGCATGCAGATATTTCTCCATAAAAATAAATGTTTGTACGTAGCTGTTTTTTGTTTCATGCTTACATGGCTTTGTTTTCAGCAAATCATTAAAAAAGTGATGACTTACTGCACTGCTTTTTAAAATCTAGTCACAAACCACAATCGCTTACAGGAAATGGAATGTTTACTTGAGTTTATTATACAAGGGTCTGGATATGAGCTGTGGGATTTTTACACCTCATAGCAACGGTATTACAATTTATTTACATCTTCATGTTGGCAGCTGCACAAACTCTTATGAAATAGGACAATCACACCTTAGGGAACAGTAATTATAGGCAAAGTTATAAATAGTATAAAGAAGTGCACGCATTTGGCACTTAAGTTGAAGAGAATAGAAACTATTCTGGCAAATCTTCAAAAACATGGTCTCTTGTTCATTATGAGGGCATGAACTAATTAAACCTAACTTGTCAGAATCGGCTGCATGAATAAATTCTAGTCAACTCTGGCACAGTCATGCTCCAAACCCATGAAGAGCAAAGTTGTTTTAGTGATGTCATAATTTGGACGTTCGGAGTATGATATCACTTTTGACAGAATTAATGCAGAATTAATACCATATGTATAAGCATTAATAAGTATTGAACTGAACACCCAGTGATAAGTCTGTGTCGGTTTCCAAAGWAACAGTCTGTTTTTTTCTTCATAACGCTTACATTAATGTAGTATCAGAAGGCAAATTTAAAATACATTTCAACACTTTTATAAGAAAGCATTTCAGTTTTATGCCTCTGCCTCTATTTCAAAAGCTGTTTGAATAAGAAAAGCAATTAAACTTCAGTGCTACATTTTTAATAGTGATAAAATCGGTGTTGTAAGAGAAGAATTTTAAGGCAATTGTAAACTTAAAAGAAATTGTCACCATTTGATAGCTGGAAGGAGAATTCCTCTGAGGATCAGTTGCTCCATTTATAAATCATTTGGTCTTTTTATACAACGAATCCTGAAGTTAAAATGTTGTTGCATTTAGCAGCTTGTTAGTTCCTAGTTACTGTCAGTGTCCAGGTGTTACTCTTTCCCAAATGCTTTGGCTGACTCCCATCTCCTTCCTTTCCCAGCCTTGATATATTAAATTCTTTCACTCTTATCCATGATGGTTCTTAGGTTCTTCCTCTTCAGTTTTCCTTCCCCTCAGGATACAGTTATATTTTGAGGATTTACAGCTGAAACAGAGATTCCACCTTCATCTTCAGATGTAAGGATCAGTTAAAGAGCTAGTGAACAGGGGTTGAGTAGGGCTATGGCAAAGTTTGCTGATGGAGCTAAATGTAAGAAATAAAAATAAAAGTTCACCTTGGGGTGAGAGAAGCTCTCTTGATACTGAGTACTATTGTAATAAATTCAGAAAGGAAATTTAACACTGACACTGACAAATGCAAAGAGTTGCATGTGAGGAAACAGCCTCCATTCTACATTCCCTCCTTCCCATTATGGAGAGATTTGAACAAAGTGTTGAAAAGAAGAAAAAGATTATGGAGTTATAAGGGTATGAAAAAGTCAGCTCCATATTCAGTAGTAACAGGAAGAGTAAATAAATTATTAGGAATTAGTAAGAAAAAGGTAGAGAAGCAAAGAGGAACTCTCCTTTTGCCCATGTGCGTCCCTGGTCTCTTCTCAAGGGTGTAGAAGAAATGACATCATGGATGATGAAAAATAAGAAATAGCTTCCATGTGAAGAATAATTGAGTAGGACCCCTCAGCCTAGACAAGGGGCAACTGAAGGAAGTATGGTACGATTGCTGACAGAGACAGTGTCAATTGAGAATACTACCAGAGCACTCTCACAATAAAAGAAATAGACATTATCATATAGTAGTCTCATATGTCAGGTTCAAAACAAATAGGGGAGGAATAATTTAAATTAATTTTTTTGTGTAATTTAACTGTAGAATTCACTGCCATGGTTTAGGTGTGGCAGAAAACAATGATACAAATTAGTTTGCAATGATACAAACTGGATTTGGGCCTTACCTAGCAAGCCTGTCCATATGCACAATACTACAGTGACAGCAAGTGGTCCTGTCTGTATTGTTCAGGCTCTTCTGACATGTAAGTACTCCTGACAAGCAAGAGAATTTGAAATTGGTATGCCTCCTATTTATTAGTGTGCTGAACACCTCTTCAATGTGCCTGAGAAAGGGCAGGCATGGCAAGGAGTGGACAGAAGGACAAACTTTGAGTGAAATGGCTTTTTGGTGATCGGGCAATAAGCAGGTTTATCGTATGCAATGCGTTTGTTCTGTTTAGGCACTAAGATGGGCCTGACCTACTGACAGCCACTCTCTCCTACGTCATCCTGCCCTTCTGATCACAACCAGAATCACAGCTCAGACAAAGTCGAATGATGGTCTAAAAGTGTTTATTCTCTCAGCTGAGTGCTTATTGCCAGTTGTCATGTTCAGTGCTAATTTGCTTCATGGAAACATTTGTAGTCCATAGTTTTATAATGGGTACAGCATGTTCTGGAGAAATATTGGGTTTGGTTTTAAGAAAAGATCATTACAAATGAAGGCAAAATAAGGAGAAGATCTCGTTTCCCTCTCCACTTTCTTGCTGATGATTAAAAAGCAAACTGAAGTAAAGACACTTTTCAGCTTTCCCTAATACATCTCCTGATTTTGTTTGACTCCTTTCCAAGTTCTGTAGTTTTAAACAAAGAACAAGTAATGATCTCAAAAGCAAACCAGTGTTCATTGCACTTGCACCTGCCTTGGATTCCACCCTTTTGTTTTCATATTACCCCTCCGGGTTTCTGATAAATTCATAATATGTTCCAGGCTACCTTTTCATCGTATACCCACAAAAACACAGATCCACGTGGGAGGTTTCACAGAATGCATTAAGTATGCAGAATTCCTTTATTGCTTAAGTAAGAAAAGCAAACTATCATTTACAAGGAAATCAGAGCATCAAAGGGGGAAGGAGAAAGATTTAATTATACAGTAGCTGCACATTTGTTGCATCTAGTCGAAGGATTTTGCTTTATTTCAATCTTAAAGATTTTTGATGCTGTAATATGCAAGGAAAACAGACAAGGACAGTGAGGAACATGCATGGTTTTTCTATTTCAGCAACACCAAACCAAACTCTTATTTCTGTAGTCCGACAAGCACTGATTTGCTCTAAGGAATTTAATTCAAACTATTTTTAAACTATAGCCTGCAGCCCCCATCTTAATTTATGTACTTTAAAATTGAATGTTAATCACAAAACGTGTAGCTCCTTCCAATTCTAATGATATAGATATGTTTGATCAAGTATATAATATTCTGAGTGTCTTTTTTCCTCATTGCATAGGATTTCTCTCAAGCATAAACATCAATATGACTGCAAATTTCATATTTCTAGTTCCCTTGCTGTGGCAGTTTCCACACCAAAATTTTCAGAAGTCCCTTTTTTTTTTTTTTTCTCCTGGGGATATTCCCTAGATGGGAAGGTTTTTGTAAAAAGGAATGTTTTACATTTTGCTCTTAAGCTAGCAAAGTCTGGACTTGTTTTGCCTTGGGGAAAGGAATGGGATGGTCAGAGCTATATGTGGAAACATTGCAAGTATCTGTATCTCGGGGTGAAACATGGGCTCAGTGAAGAAAAAATTCTGTACTCTTTATTGGGTTAAGAATTTCCCCCATTACCATGAACAGAAAAAAACAGGAAAGTCTTGAGGCAGCCAGGCCACTGCAGTATGTTTCACTGAATAAGAGCAAGAACTTGTAATGGCTCAATTTCTGTGTTCATCAGCCATGAATCTGTGTGAGAGGGAGAGGGGACTTAATTCTTTTTGGAGACATAGCCGTACTGACTAGCATTGTAGTGAAATGTAACTGTATATTTCCCCTCAGGGTTGGTAACTGAAAGACAGTCCAGTCTGGGATTTTTAAACATGATATTCAAATATGACTTTCATATTTTATTTGGTATGTCTTCCCATTTGTGGCTATAAAGTCCAGACTCATTTTCCACTTGGGCTTTACTTAACAAACTCTTCTTGTGTGTTTCTTACTCTGTTTTTAGACTGTTGGAACTAATTCTTCCCTGAAATTCCACTAATATCAACCTGTCAAAAAGGTATTGTTAGACTTGAGGGACCTGGCTGAAATGTCTGCGTTTAAATACGGCTGGTTTAATTTGCATTGAACATTACAATAGTTAAGTGCTCCCCCAACCTCTGCAAACACACACACACACACATCACACACACACATTCCAACATGATACCAAACTACTGAATTTGGTTATTAGATGTGGGGTGGTACACTTTAACGTCAGGCTCACATCAGAGCATTACAATCTTCCAGAAGCTCATATACAAACCAAGGAGGTGGCAGTGGCTGTGGGGTTTTATCCTGGTCCCACTGAAGTCACCTGGAAATTTGCCATGAGCATAATCAGTAGTATTAGACCCCCAGTAAGGAAGGTAAGATCAATGCAAATGCATAATCATGTTAATTGTCATAGTTAAAATTCAGACTAGTGTTCAGTGCTTCAGCAACATAAGCAACAGGTAATCCAAGATTTCGCTTTCCCAGGGAAATAAAATATTTTTCCTGGCCTCATATGATTTTCTTGCACACTTTTTACAATGTCTCATGTATTTTAGGAGATTTTTTTAAGAGGCCTGTCTTTTTTATGATCCTTTTGATGTGTTTTGTTTAAAATGTGTACTTTTAATGGGTTTAATATGCCTAGAGAATCTGAAAGGCACCAGTAGGGAAAAAAGTCTAAACAGATAAATAAAGAATACAAACATAGAGTACATGGTTTTCCTCAATGTCAATCTGTCCGTGTTAATAAGGGAGCTTTGAAGGGACCATGTAACCTACTTCTGACCTTTAAAAGATAGATGCCCAAACTTTGCTTTGTTGAGAATCATACATTACTTCAAATGAGTAAATTAACATCTTGGGTAATAAATTTGAGCTGCATTTTATTTCAAGTCAGATTTCCAGTTTAGGTGCATTTAGGATTTCCAGACCTTTTGATACATAGCAGCTCATTATAAATGTTATGAGAGTTCCGCTGGATATTTCCGTCTTTAAGAGGAAAACAATTCCAAGGCTGAGAAAAAAATGTTAAGTACAACATAGAAACATAGACCTACATAATAGAAGGCTAGCATGGACATGAAGCATCCAGTCCCCTATATACTAAGTAACCATAAAAATCCCACTCCTGAATTGGTTAAACATCTTAAAAAAGAAATTTTTATTGCAAACGCTGTGTTGCGAGGCTGGTCCAGGTCCTTCTCTGACACATGGAGTCTGTCTTTTAATTCCCAGCTTAAATGAGCTGGGTAATAACTCTTATTCTTGGGCTGGTATTTAGTTGAAATAGTTCTTCAGCTGCTTTGGTGTTTACATCTCATGGACTAGGAAATATCAGTTCATCACGGTGCACTGGTGTAGATTGCCTGCCTTAAGGACATAGGCAGAGGGGGGGCCTATGTCCCTCGTTCAGAAATGTGTTGCAAGAGAAAGAAATGGGAGGAGGAGGAGGTCTTTTCAGATACGGCTAGGGAATARATACACTGGAGAAAAAGGTTTTTTTTTCTCATTAGCTGCACAAAAAAAAGCCAYCCACCCGTGTTTGGCCAGATTATTGCAAAATGTTTGTGTTTGTAGCGAGACATTTATAGATGGATGAACACCTGTTACTTTGTTCTGGTGTCTCTGTTGGTTTGTTCTGTTTCTTTCTTTCATGGGTTGTAATTTTTTAATGATTCTCTCAAATGTTGCTGCAGACTCTTAATTGTTCATTTGGCTTTTAATTGCCTTTTGAGCATTGTGTCACCCCAGCTGTCTTCTGTGTGATCAGATACAATTTGAAATGCGTATTCTGCACTTCTTAGAGATGTCTGTAGCAATTGTAACTTCAGGCTGCTCTTTTGTACTCATGCTAGAATGATGACAGAGCTTGAACTTGCCTGAGATATTATTCAATGTACTGATTTCAGGCCACAGGGACTATAAGTAGCCCTACCATGTTTAAAATATATCAAAGCACAGCACAATAATCTAATTTCTTTACTATAAAGTAATTTTTCTGTGATTKGTTATTAACACAAATTCTTCTTCTTTGCTCCTGGCATAAACGAAGGGATTTTTATGATGGCACCTTTCTTTTTTTGCACATGATGTTAAAAAAAAAAAAAAAGGTTTTTTTTTTAATTCTTTGCAGTGCAGCTGTGAGTTGGTTGAAGACAAAAGATGGTGAAGTAGTAATTAAGCATTTCATTATAACCAGAACAGTCACTATGTCACAGAAGTATTTCTCACACCACATTACATCACTACTTACGGCGTCACAGACTCTTGTTTAGGTGCCTTTTAATGACAGAGAAAAACAATTCCTCCACAAACAAAAGCGTCCCGTTAACAGCTGAAGTCACAGCTCAGTTTGCCTCTTGGCTGGGATACACATTCCATCTGGAGCTCTATCAAGACAGTGCAGGGAGGTCTGGCAGCTGAATAATGAGCTCTAAGTAAATAGGTCATTACAACACATTGTTTCTGTGTTACTGGATTTCCACAATATGTCGGATTGGTTATGAGCTTGCAGCCTGGCCTCTTCTCTCTCTAAGTGGGTTAACTTTACCTTAAAAACTCTCTTACTCTGAAAAAATCTAGGATTCACCTCTCCTAACATCAGATAGCAGAGATGTCCATGTCTGAGCCATCAAGGCCACCCCAGTGTTCTATTTTGAGCACTTCCTGACCAGGTACAATAATGCATGTGTTAGCATGTATTTAGATGTGTGCTTTCCCTAAGATGAAAAAAACTTATACCCAAAAAACACTACACAGGGTAAATCCCCAGAACTATAGTATTTAAAGGTTTGTAGACTTATTAGCATCATTCAGCTTCACATAAAGAAAACCATACAAGTGTTCTGCTAACAAGTATTTATTTAATACATATATGTACCCTGAAGTGGATACGAAATATTAAACAGCGTTAAAACTCATCAGTACTTGTAAGTAAATCCATCAAATTTCCTCTTCTGCTATTATTACTATACACATGTATGACAGAAAACATGCTTTTAACACCTATTCAGCATGCTCATTATACTCTAGCTTATACTTTAGCACATACACTTAAATAATTTTTGCTCCTGGTCTTTCTTTGAGAAGTCATTTTGTAGCCTGCAGCATGCTGTATATATCATCTGGATTTTTTCAGAACTCACGTCAGACATATCTCTGATTGTTACTTGACAAAATTACAGTGAGAATTGTGCTTTGTCTGCCTTTTGTTCCACCTGAATAAACTTTTTAAGAGACAGGACCGATTCCTTACCCCTCAGTTTGAATAACTGGTGTTTAGTCAGACTTTCTGAACCCCTGGACTGCATCTTCAGTTTGGCCTCCTAATTCACAGTCCCTCAGTCCCATTTGAGATGGTGTTGGGATAAGCAGAAATCTGATCTGTCCAGTTATTATTTTGGCTGACTTGCATTTGAAGTTACTTTGCATTTGAGGCTCATCCTTGCCACTGGGCCTCGGTTCTGCCATGCAGCTTTGGTGCTTTACACCCGTGGCTGCCATAATTAAGTGGAAAGAGGCATGCACCATGCTATAATCAATGCTAAAGACACATCTGAACTTAATGTGCTTCTTGTTGTCTGCCAGAAGTCAGTGTTTTGGTAACAGAGCAGATTTTCTCCCAGCATTGCAGTCTGAGACCTCTTTTGATGCCAAATGTCATTCTTAGACTTCTTTCTCCATCTTCACCCAACCCACAGCAAACTTGTCTCTTCCCAAATAACACTCATTGCTTCTCGGTGTGATGGATTTCTCTCTCAGACTATAAATACAAGAGAGACAAACTAGTTAAATACACAGGATACCACCTAGTTTTCCTTTAATTGTGCTTTTAGCTTTTATTGCCTAAATAAGGTTAATTACCAGGATTCTTCTATTTATTCATGGGTCATTTTAATCAAGTTGCACTTCTCTAGAGACAAATATTTCAAACAAGACTATGCTCTCCCTTTCTGGAAAAAAAGACCAATATAAAGTATGAGAGTTAAAATACCCCATCTGCAGCAAGACATGTACAGACAGACAGCCATGCCCTGGACTAAATCCTACACAGATATAAACTCTACAAGACGTACAAAGTCCTCAATCATAAAGCATTTATGACTGGACATTTGGATTTTTTTTGTTAGCACAGTGCTTGTAAGTCATTTTCTCATGCTCTTCTCTTCTACAGTGAGCCCTTCCCTCTCTCTTTGTATTTATCTGTTTCTTCCCCACTGTTCTCTTGGAGGAAAATCTGAGCCTGGATTTTATTTTATTTCCACTTAAATCCTTGAAATGTGGAATTCTTTACTTCAGGGGTTTAAACTAGACCCTCAAGGCTACCTTGGCAGACTTCTGTGGTTTTAGAGGATAGATTTTTCTGTTTTGTTTAAGAAGGTATCGCAAGCAATGGCTCTTTAGAACTTTAAGCATGCAGTAAAAAAATAGAGATGACTAATAGCTATTTAGCAAGTAATGATGGCTTAGCAATATTTACCACTCCGATTCAACCTCTCTGGCTCCATTACTTAGGATATTTTCCTGAATTAAATTTGCCTCAGTTCTATAGCCAGCAGCTGTCCACAGAAAAATAAAAAAATGTCCCGAATCCTCCAGAAATAATGATTTCATATTTCTAATAGGTTCCTTTAACTGCACAATTAAAATGGTCTCTTGTGCCCTCTAGCATGTGGTATGTCATAATAAAAAACTTCATGCCAAACAGCTAGAGAAATACAGGCAGAATAAATTAAAACTTCTATCTTAATGGTTTTTCATGATGTTTCATTTATGTGTATGTAACAGTTGATCAATAGAAGGGGGAGATTGTATATCCTTTGTCTGTAGAGTTTTGGTCTGGAGCTAAAGTTGATAACCACATTGGGCCTATTTGAATGAGGATGGTCGTATAAAGTCTGTGTCTGCTTCCCACTCCCAAACAGATTGTGCTGTTTTTCCATTTATGCCTAAGTGTCACAATATTTTGTTTCTAAACGGTCAGGTTAGCTCATCTTGAGACCAGCTGTTCTAAAGGATTTAAAGGAATACAAGGACATGTACACTTAATATTTTTTAAGCTCTAATAAAATTGATGCCCTAATATATTTAGCCTAAAATCACTAGACAAACTTGTTTCTGGTAACTTCTGTGGAGTTGTATGTCAGTCTGTAATACACTATTTCCCCCAGAAACTTTGCATTATTACGTCTTTTTAAGATATTTATTGCTATACATCACTTTTATTTTTCTTTGTGGGCAAAAAGAAATATTTTTCTCCTTTACTATTTTAAGTGACATCAAAATATTTGCTAAAATTCTGTCAGTGCTGTTTGTGGCTTCTGAATCRTTAATTTGTTTATTGAAGCAGTTGGTTTTAATTTAGTATAAGTTTCTTAAGATCCAAATGTAAATTTTAAATAGAGTATGAACAAATAAATGAACAAGCATATCCTAACCCTTAAAGATCAAGTAGGGATTTTTTTTCTAAAGCTTTCATCAGTATTATATGTACAGGCTACACATAGACAGTTCTGATTTGTAGCAATGTAAAAAATTACCAGAAGAACATTTTAGTTATACAGGAATTAGTTCTTAAATTCTCTTGTGTTCTCTCAAGCCACTACTAGTCGAAGCTAGTATTTTGATACACTGCTAAGGTATACTACGAGTTATTAAAGATTCACTATCATTCAAATAGTGACAGAATTGATTGCCACCAAAACATGATAAATTTTACCTCCTGTGCATTCTGAACTGTGGATCATCCAAGAAAGTATATTCAGGACAAAACACATTTCTTCTGGAGTAAATACATATGTCAGATCAGAGGTTTTAAGAACAGATTAAAGATTTCTTTTTCTAAGGAATCTGAGGTATTAGAACTTGAGATTTCAATAGAAAGGAGGACTCCTTTGACAACTTTAGAAGTTTTGAGTCATGCTCCACTTGAGAAATACTCCAAGAATTTATGTAAGTGAAAGCTGTGCAAGTCATTTAAGTAGTCATTTGAACATTTCAAGGCTTAAAGATCCATTTTTGTTTTGTACAGYAAAGAACCTTAAAATTAATAAATTGTTTCCCTAGTTCACTGAAATATAATTTATGGTTTTGACAGTGCTTTGAGATTTTAGTTTCCAGAATAACCAATAAAGACATAGGACATACAATTTTTTTCCCAGTATATAAAGTGCTTGGCTATAAAAAGTCCCAAGGAAAAGCAATTTAAAGAGGTTTGCACAAAGCTGTAACCGGTTATTCTCCCYGAATCAGGTGCTTAGTTTATAACAGTTTAGAAGAAACCAAAAGTTCAAAGTTATAGTTGTTAAACATTTTAGACCCTTTTACCAGAAGTACCCTACTAAACAGTGGGTGATGTTTAGCATGACTATGTAACTTTGATTTTTGTTTAAACTCATAAAACATGAATTTCCTGATTTTGCTAGTCCCACTGTACCCAATAATATGGAAAATGTTGCTCTCCCCAAACCTTAGGTAGTTTTCTCTTGTATAAAAATATGTTCTAACCCTCATGAGCATAGTAATCTMAGCTGTAAAACCTTATAAATTTACATTTTTACAGAAAAAATAACTAACTTTTTCTAACAAATTATTGCTTTAAATGTGTGAACTGTTTTGTTCACTAAACTAAGAAAAAATCCTATTCTTATGTGCAGTTTTGGAAATGTATAAAGGGGTGGATGAGCAATGGAGAAAACAATTATAACATTTCACAAATTCTGTATAGGTTTTTTTCAGCTTCATTTATGTACGTACTGGTGGAAGTGAACGTCTGTTCCTGTAAATGGTAGCAAGAGACAGATATTTAGGTAGAGAGTTAAAATTTGTTTGATTGTAAAACAAAATGTGTATGTTAGAACAGTATGTGCAATATATTGTACTTTTTGCATAGAAGTCAGAGCATGTTTAAATCATAGGTGATTTTCTAAATACAGAGCATGGGAACTATGGTACTGAAGCAGCTCAGTGGTCCACATAGTCTTATTTCTGATAGTGTTCAGCTGCTAGGGAGAAGGTTGTAAGAGACGGACATAAAATCTGTCCTACTTTTTCTTAACCCAGTCACATAGTGGCTGACTTCTGCTTTAAAATGAGGAAATTGATATTATACAGATGGAATGTGTTTCCTATAAAGAAAATTTCCACTTCTGTTAAAAGAAAAAAAAAATTTACTGAAAATATTTATTAACCTCCTTTTTCATTTTGGAAGTTTTAAATTTTCTTGTGAAAAATAGAAAATTTTGGAAAGAAAATACTTTTCCTATCATTTTTTTTTCTGCAGGAAATTTCTGTGGAGCTTTCAATGGATATTTTTTCTTGTTTCCAGTTGAACACTATAATTTAATATTCTTATTATTCATATATTTTTAATCTTGGTAAGCCAATGTCCTCAGTGATATTTTCTGGCAATCAAATTATACAATTGTGGATTTCTTGAAAAAGAATTTCCCTTATTCTGTGTGGTTTGTTCCATTTTCTTCAACTGCCATTCTGCATTTAAGCTGGAAAAAAATATAAACAGCAATTGCCCATGCAGTTTCCGTGCCCCAGTCAATGTTCTGCTTTGTCAGACTCTCTTTTTATCCTCACATCTCTATTTTTTCTCTTGAAATGGAAGTGTTCCCAAACCTTGAGACTTTCTTGTTTCCCAGTTCTTAACCTTCCTTGAACCCTCACACTGTATTTACAGCCAGCATGCTGAAGGGACTGTTTCTGGACTCAGACCATGCCTGACTTTTCTAAGGAAAGGTGATGGACCAAGATAGAAGGCATGGGAGGTGTTGGAAAGTAGCATCTAATGTACAGAGAAAATGAGCTAAATAGATTTGTGAAAAGGGCAAGGATGGGACAATGAAATGTGGATACACGATTAATATTATTTATTAACTTTATTATTGCCTGACAACACCGTATGGAATTCACTCATACAGGGAAGCAGTAAAAGGAATAACATCCCTCCATATCATGTCACCATGCTGCGTCTCTGTAGTTCTCTCAGCTAACTGCCCTCCTGCGATAGAAACTCAGAAACAGCTGCTCCCTACAGAGGTACCCACAGAGATACGAGGTAACCTTTTTTCTTTAAGAAAATTCTCTATTTTCTTAAAAAATGCATGCTATTGCATGTTTTGAGCAGTAAGTAGGAATATTGTTTTAAAATAAAAAAGAATAAATAAATAAAAAAACCCCAGAAAAATAAAAAGAATAAAAAACAAATTCTGAATGACTTTTCCTGTTCTCAGCYGACTCTAAGTAAACACTGTAGAGATGGGAGGAATGAAGGCTATCTTTGTGCCACATATTCCATTTGCTAAGAGGCAAGAGAGTCATTCACAAGTTCCATTATGTGCTCATAAATCATAGTAAAGTTCCTTATGTTTGTTTTAATAAACAAATTTCACTGTCTACTGATAAATTGAACAACCCCCACTAAATCACAGCCCTCAGGCCTCATGGCAAAAGGAAACGTGCATCTTACAGAGCTCAGCTAAGTCAACCTTCTAAACTGAGCTGGCAGAAAAAAAACTGTTTAAGGTCTATTCCAGCAGTGGCAAACACCAATCATTTTTAGGCCCAGATGTGTTAGCCAGAAAGGCAACCACTATTATAAAAAAAAACTTCCGTGAAGCATGCATGAATGTCTTGTACTCTTCCATCTCTCCTGGCCAAGGTATAAAGCTGATCAGTTGAGCAGCAAGCCTGGTAGCTGTCTTCGTAGAGTCTTTCACAGGTAAAACTTTTTGCATAATGGTCCCCTTTAACAAAATATTTTGGTATAACTAATCCTTTTAAAATTACACTCAACAACCTAGAACCACTACATAGAAATTCCAACTGCAGCCAGTGCTTTTGAAATTCTATGCCACAGTTTGTTTTTTAAAACAACACATAGCTGCTAACAGATATAATAAATGAATATATTAAGCACTATCCCACACACAGAATTAATTCAAATATAAAGTATCTTACAAGAAATACTCTCGGTCCCTCTTTGGTCTATTGTTTAACTAAATTGTTCTACAAAATTAGTGGTTCAGCATTACTCTCAATTATTCCATTCATTCCACTGAATTTGCATTACGGCCAAAGTTTCAAAAAGCATGCCTCAAATTAAAAGGTCTAAGTCCTTATTTCTATGTCTAAATGAATGCCCCAAGTTTAGAAATGACCTGACCATCAAAAAAATGGATTCCACTGCTGTTGGAAGTGGCTAGTACGCAGTCCCCACATCACCCCTATCCTTGGGCCGGTGTAGATGGTCTATGCGYCCATTCCGACTGCGTCATTTTGGCTTGGGAGAATTTTAGTTTGGAGACTTATTACCCAGGTCAGTGTTTCAGTTATGTTCACTGCATCACCATGCAAACAGTTATAGTGTCTCAAAAGAGGCAGCGGATGAAAATGGGGCATGGGGAGAAGGACTTGTTCAAACTGGTATTACCCCAGAAAAACACTTTTGTGAACCCATGGCCATGGAGGACTTGTTTATGCCAGCAGGGTGGTTTGGAGGAAAGCTAAACATAATTTCTTATAGAAGTCTAAAAAGTTAGTGTTTTCACCTCTGAACAGAAATAACTGAAAATGTATTTTATTTTTTGATGAAGCCGGGAGCCAAGCGAGCCTTGTCCCACTGTCCCAGAGAGGGAGCGGGCCAGGACTGGCTCTTCCCCGCTGGAGGTCACAGCTGGCCCCACGTGCATGGGTCCCCAACAGTCTCCTCCAGAAACTGAGCAGGGAATGTAGATAAAACTCTGTGTTCATTCAAACAACGCAAAATTTTTAACTTTCAGTTTACTTAAAATTTTAAAGCAGTATTTTGTTTGGGGTTTATCCCAAGTGAACGTCCCTGCTTGCACTTCCCCTCACCCTGCCAGCCATTTTTCTGGCTGACTACAAAGCTGACAAACTAACAAAAGACTACAGTATTCATATGATGCTACGTGATATTTTGGGGGATCCAAGCCCATTTTTGAGTTGCCACAATTTGAATTTTAGCGATTTCATGCTTTGAGAAGTCTGCAGTTGCTCTTCCAACCTATTGTGCTAATTTTTTTTCTACCTGCTCCTGCCAGCACAATGGTACTAAAGGAAATTAGATCCATGAAAGGAGCCATTGCCTTCACTTTTTCTCATAAAGGAGTGTTGATTTTTGTCGGTAAGGGATAAAAAATGTACAACAAAGCAAAGATATGCTTTTAGAGTTATTGAATATGAATGTATATATATTTGTTGTTAAAAATTGTAAGTATGCAATGAAAAGGAAGCTTGTTAGAACTAAAACACTCTCATGATTTTATTTTTAGATGTATCTGCTTGAGAAAAATTTACCCTTTGAATTTTATGGGRTAGTAGTATTCTCTTATTGATAACATTATAATTTATACTGTACTTTAAAAACCTAGTTTGGGAAATTAATAACATGGATATATTAATCAGAAAAAAAGCATAGAATGGTCTGGCAAAATCCAGACAACTAATTTTAATAGCTTGAGTTATAAGTCTTCAAATTATTGCTAGCATTAATTTATTGTTTTATACTAATACCTATGAATGGTGGGTCAGGACTGTGCCAATCAAACATGAGTGAATGCATTAATCACTGTTCAGTGTCCAAGAGAAAAGACGAGATGGAGACTGGTGGAGGTAGGAAGATGTATAAGGGAACAATGAGACAATACTGAGTAGCATCACAGCAGTTTCAATGCATGAAAATCAGATCATTGCCAAGTCCTTTGCAGCTTCATAGAGTAAGAGAGATTGAAAGAATACTGCAATAGCTGTATTTATACTTACAGAAAGCTCTTTCAAAAAATGTGGTATACAAAAGGAGAGAGTGTGAATGTATTTGCTGGAAAATTCAACAAATAGGTATCTATGAAAAACCATATAGGGAGAGGAAAAGCTGTGAAAACCTTTCAAAGTGAAGACATAAATTTTGTTTGATGCAATAGTGAACAAGTTTTCAACAGAAGAATATACTAGAATATAATAGAAGAACTGAATGGAAGATTATACATAGATTCATAGCACAGGAAAAGGACAGTTTAAATTTATTAATATTTTTGTCACATATTACTGTGGGGCTTAGGAGAGCTAATCATGTTCTTGTGATGAAAAAGCATGTCTTTCAAAAATACTTAAAACTTCTTTCACTACTCTTTCTATATATCTTATCTTTGTATGCCTTTGGGTCAGATTTCACAATAGCTTCACAACAGCATTAACTTTGCTTGAAACGATTAAAATTTATGTAAGAAGAATTTTAGTAATTTGAAACCATTTTTTTTGGTGAAAATATCTCTCACTCAGGAGAACTTTGAGACCCAAAGTGAAATACTTTAACCTTGACACCATCACATTTGATTTTTCCCACTCTGGAAGATATCTTTTTAGACGGTCTTCATTTCATAAATATTAATGGTCACTTTATGAACAGCATTTCCCCTTTCTGCCACAAACTAGTTTTTAAAAAAATATAAAATACTTTGCAGAAATACCAAACTCTGGACTGTCCAGAAAGAAGCTCTACCTCCCAAGTTATCTCTGGGTATCATGTCACATGTTTAAGTTCCAAAAGCCCGAACCAAAGTCAATATTTGTAAATATTCTGCTGTATTTTTTCAGCTGAAAAGTCCAACCTGATAATCTAGGATCCAACTGGATTGGGATCACTGTTAGATGAAACCATGCATTATGTAGGAATTTTATGTGAAATAAGCTGTCTCGGCATAGCTTGTGGATATATACACAAGGCTCAATTCATCTGGGGAGGACTTTATTCTTATCATCCATCAGCCAAAGTGAAGTTCTCACTGTAACTCCACTGTAGATTGTATTTAATATAAACTTCCTGAGTCGAATACCATTATTTCTAAAATAACTTGAAAAATCATTTGCATATTTCCCAGAATGTCACTTTGGGATATTGGTCAGACTTTTAACCAGTATAAACCTGACAATTGTTTCTGCTCCAAATATGCACATATTTTGACCATCCCAAAAGCTTTGTAGGTTTGGTAGAAAAACGAATTTTTGAAAGTAACCCAAAATGCAGTATTACCTTAAACAAAGAGTTACCTCTGTAAACCACCATTAACTATCCAGTCTGTATACAAAAACTGCATTGTTTACTGATGTATTTATGTAACACCAAAAAAAACCCCATTGCTAAAGCCAAATATTATACTGCTCTAAATGACTGTTTTAGTGTGTCTGAATATACTTGATTATGGAATGTAATGGAAATATTACTATGCTAGTACAATAATTTGGTTAGAGCTTCGGAACAAATTTGCTATATACTTTGTGATAATGGAGACTGAGACCAGTTGTTCCAGTGGCATAAACACAGTCAGCCTGGAGCTGCAGATCATGTAGAAATGCATCTCAGGAGTAATTGCACACAGACTCAGTAAAATGCCTAAAATAGTGGACCAGATTTAAGTGCCATTTTAATACTGCTGTGGCGATGGAAATGTGCCAGAGGAGGYCTTTCTAAAACGCTGGTTGAACTGATGCTGAAGTGAAAGGGTAATTTAGGGTATTGTCTGTAAGGAAGATGTGTAAAGCAGCAATTTCAGTGTGAGGCTGGATATCGGGCAATCCTCAGTCTTCCCTGAAAACATCCATCACACTGGAAATGCATATCTGGTTTGAAGATGGTTTTCTTTTTCTACATACTTTTTCCCCCCATATGCTGTGTCATAATTACATATGCTTACAACCCTATTGAAATAGAAGGAAAATGCATTTCTGCTCTTCAGTGATCTCTTGACCTTTATAGTCTGTTTTTCTCTGTTCTCTCCCCTCCACAATAAAGTCCTAAAAAAGTAGAATTGCAGTATTATGGGAAAATGAGAGGAACACATCCCAGAACTCTTTATAACCTGATCTGTCTAAATTGGGTCCTGTACAAACTTTTAGAGGACCAAATATGAGCCATCTTACATGGGCTTTATCTTTCCTCTTCTAAATAGTTCCACTAAATTAAAGAGCTGGCCACATCAATAAGAGCTGCTGGGTGAGGTTCAAAATTTCCCAGATGGTGTGAATGAAATTCTCCAACAGATCTATAGGGTTTTCATTACAGGTCCATGAAAGCAGCACTAAAATATCAAGACTAAAAATATATCAATAACTCCAATACATATAAAATAGATAATATATACAATATATTATATATAATATAAGCATTATATATAAACACATATATTTTTTTTATATATATATAAAATAAATAAATAAAATAAATATATAACTGTATAGTATACAGATAAGGTGAAACAATGTGGATGTAAATACTACCTGGCCCATCAAAGAGAAAATACAAAAACTAATTAGTTAAGCATCAGCCTACACTTCAATGAAAACACTGAACTAAGCTTGCCATAGTTACTTAAACTCTTCCTACAGATCCTAGGCATTAAATATAACTTCCTCTATTAAAGTCTGTCAACAACACAGTTCAATATGACACGCTTGGACAATGTCTGACACCCTACACATCTTGAAAAGAATGTGTATTACATACAGTCATTGTGACAATATTTGCTTCATAGGAAAGAAACTTCCTTTGTTTACAAATATTGATTTTTTTTTTAAATTTGTGATTTTTTTCCATAGGTGTTTATGTGATTAACAAAAGTGAACAATGAAAATATGACTGGGGCTATGGGAAATACAACTTAGCTGCTTCAGTGATGGAAGATTTAGAAGTCTTGAAATAAATAAGTGGAATGATGGAAGAATGGCAAGCTGTTGGGGTGCAAGGTTCCCGTTATGTTTTATTCCTCTCATTGCATGTGCTAAATTTCTTGCATAACACTGAGCATTTGGGATTGTGTATATAGGTATTTTTCTTAAAACTTGTTCCATTTAGACTTCACTTGTGGATAAGGTTTAGCTCTTCCTGACAGGTCAGCAAAGTATTTAAGTACACATTGCTCTTTCAAGAAAAGTAGTACCTGAAGTAAATGGGACTCTGCATGCTTGAGGGTCAGCTTGGACTTATGCGTGTTTTGCCCTGTCAGAAAAAGTGCTCAGCATTTGGTAGGACTGAGCCCTTCCACTATTTGAGAAGGTACTGTGGGCAAACTGTATTTTCAGGTACTCTGTGAAAAATGCTGTGATCCAACATGATAAGGAAAAAGGAAGGAAGAGCCAGTAATTAGATAGTAATAACTATAGCTATAGCATGGTCCCTTTATCCTCTCATCCAACATGGGCACAGTAGAAGCCAGACCCTCTTGTTGGAGGTTTGAACCCTAAAGTTGAGCCCTAATACTCTGCCCTGAGCTACTAGCGAAGCAGAGTCCAAAGTCACAGCCTCCTATTTTCTCTTGCCTGTTCCAAGGTTTGAAATAAAACCCACTTAGATGTTTCTTTGACTGGACACAGTTTGCAGTCCTGGCTGGGATGTCCCTACAGACTCGTCTCCTGCAAGAACTGTAACCCAAGCAAACCTTGAAATCCTCCTTTCCTGGAGGGTTCTTGCACAGGTTTAAGCAAGTTTGCTTAATCCTTTGCCATATTCTTGCTTCAGCTAGCAAAAAGTGGCTCTTATGGTCTTTTCATGTCACTGTGGTACCTCTGCCTGGTCTTGAAAAGACTGAATCAGTGATGAGAATTGTGTTCAGAATACCTGACTGGATCTCTCACTGAAAATGTAGGTTCTTTTACTGTTTTCCAGGCTAGATTATTACTGACTAGTGTTAGCATAGTCTCTAGTGATTGTTACTTCCTGACAGGTTTTTTACATAAATAAAATAATTTTTTTTGCATATTAATCTAAATTTCAGCTGAAAATTTTGGTTTTATGCATTTTTATTTGGAAAAGTCTGTCTCACCTTTAATTCAGCGCCAACCTCCGTGTGTTTGTGTGTATGCATGCATATGTGAATGGACTTACTTTTTGAATATATTTTCTTATTAATTAATCAGAAATGCTAGACAGGGTTGTCTAGCTGGGTGTCATTTACTTCTCAGAACCAGACCATTCCTTTGGATGATAATTATAGTCTGCAGATGCCTAATTATAGAAAAATGTAGTATTTTCCACATCAGCATCTGCCTTCATGGCACTGTCTGCAAATACTCATGCTGGTGGTTTAGAGATTGCTTTCTGAGTGTCATATGGTTTGATTACAAATGAGCTTCCTAAATTCTTTCTACCTATTTTCTTTGCCCTCCCTTCATAAAATAACAATATTGCTTTTTTACTGATGTATGTAGAAATCTGTGTCAATCCCCTTTACATTAAAGCAAAGATATTGGTGTATCCTGATGCTTCCAGCATATCTTCCTCCTTGTTAATTTATTTGTACGGATTAATATTGAATCTGACAAAATGAAAAAGAAACTTGCATGATGATGTTAGATTTAGTTCCATGAAACATGGAGTATTCACACTTTATGTTAGAAATCTGAGACAATTTTTGAGCAACTCAGTTAAGGGGGAACCTTTGTAAAATTACTTATGTTTGGATGAATACACAGTGATCCAAATGCTATTTAGTTAGCTCAATTAGATGAACCTCTCAACTGTTCAGACGCCGTGATTTCTAAATTCACCTTTAACTAGACTACGGACAGGATCAAAGACAGCTGAAGAGCTTGTGAAGGCTAATTCTGCTGATTTTCAGGTCATTCTGGAAAGACAAAATCAAGGTTTCTGAGTTTTTTTCAGCAGGATCAGTTCTGACACCAACTACAGGCTAAAAGTTCAAGTAGTAATATTTAGAAAATTGAAAGTAAAGTTTTCAAACTTCATATGACATAACAGGAATATTATCTCAGGAACAATTTTAGAAGTGTAGACTGGTTGGTCTCTCCCAYCTTTCATTTATACTTTTAACTGCATGGCTGCAGGCAGCAAATTAGGTAAACTGAAGTTCTTCTAATTTGGAAAAGTCAAACTCGAAATGAGGTCCACAAATTGACTCTAAAGAATGTAAGATATTATTGGCCCTCGCTGGGAATGTGCACATGTAGAGCAGGTGCACTGACGTCTATTGCTCCTGGATACAGAAACAAAAAATAAAATGAGAAATTCCAGAGCCAGTATAATCTCACTCATTCCAGAAGAGCTAAAACTTTGTTTTCCCCTAAAGCAAATTAGATATTGTAGACTTCAAATTGCCAAATTCTCTAGCCAAGAAAAACAGAGATCTATTCCTCATTGCTGGGGCCACCTACTTGGTTCCTCCTCCTAACAAAGAATAAGAAAGTGCAGCCTGATTGTGATAATTCTTGAATGCCCAAGTTTTATTCTGCTTTCAGGATCTTCATGATGCGACTAAGCTGCAATCAGGCAAGCTGGTCTAAAGTCACCCAAGCATCATCTGTAAGTATCATTTGATACAGAGGTGACTTGCTGCGAGGAAAGGTGGATAACATTAGCTAACACTGATGTTTTGCTATGTCAGTGCTTAACTTTTCTTTGGAAATGCAACCTTAAGGACGTTTGAAATAACCTGCTCAAGTGTTGCGGGGAGGAGGTCTGCTCATTGATGGATCTGGCAGAGTTTTCAATTATAAATAATCTAAATTCTATTTGCGTAGAGTGATTAAATATTATTGAGTCAGATGTGTGGAGGAGAAAAGGATGTGCATTCAACACCAGTAGGTAGCTGAAACACAGTTGTGATCTACTTCAATAGATCATGCCTGCTAATACTCCAGGTGTCAGGAAATATTGTTCCTTTCACCTTCAACTGATCTTACTGCTGTGTCAACAGGGATATTATTATAAAAATAAAATTATTGTTACTGGTACTTTATCATTTGGATTTCCTTTCATTAAAGCGTAATTTCCACTCTGGACCACATTAAGAAAAAAGCCCATGGAGAAATAGTGCTCTGGATTTCTCTTCTTTGCATACCTGTTAAATCAAACTCAAATCACTCTGTGACCTGGAGAGATATGGTGGTGATCTCTGTAGTGGTGATCTAGAGTAGTTAAAAAATTCTACTATGTTATTTTTGGTTTTTATATGTTAATCTTATGGTAACACTGCTATTCATGTATATTGGCTACTAGTGCACTTAGAGTTTACTTCATAATTTTATATTTATATTTTCGAGTTTTGTGCAAAATACTTKTACTGACATGGTTAGGTGGAGGAATCATTAAAAGCCAAAACAACAGTTTCATACTTTTTTTKTGTGTGTGTTCATTATAGAATGATACCATTTCTTCAACTGGCAGAACATTTCAGAATTTCTTTTTTCTATTTTTTGCTCATTTTACTTTTAGTTTCTGTTGTTTTGTTTTTTGACTGGTTTGCTTTTCTTTTTTTTTGGTGATTGACTAAATCACACTGACATTTGGAAATGTTTTTATTTTTTAAAAGTAATATTTTCCTTTTTAATTTTAAAACTGTAATCTTTTAAAACTTTCTCAACCCTTGCAAAGTTTCAGAGGAGTGCAACTGAAGGTAGAGGGGAAAAAAACCCCCACAATGGTCATTGTAGAGAATGTGATAAAGTGAAAAGAAAGAGAGGAAAAACTAGAAAAAAACAAAATAGCAACCAAAACTTGGAAGTGTTTTATTTTACAAAAACATTCAACCAAAAGTCCCATGGCAACTAAATCTTACAGAAAATCTGTATTTTGGGAAATTTCCAGTGCAAAATTTAACTTAAAATAATTAACAATTGATTTTAATTAACCTTAAATCAGCCATGATAGAATTACCTTGACGACATCTCAATTGCTGTAACCAGGTGCTRGAGTTAACACTCCCCTGAGATGACAAATGAACATTTACACTGCCAGACAGTTCCCTGCCAGCCTTCACTTGGCTCACAGTCAGACTTATTTTTGGACAATTTTATTTTTTCCCTATAAGAGAATGTGTAAATTGTGCAACACCTATTTGGAGGAAAAATTCTTCTTTTTCGGTCACTGAAAAGTGCGGCTTTTTAAAATCCTGCTCCTGTCACTGGAGTTGTGGACACAGGTTTGAAGTTCATTGACACGCCGCTGTAGTCGACAGCTGATCTCTGAGCTGAGGTTAAAAGACAGCGGAAGGGGAGAAGTACCAACCAGCACAGCAGCTACAGAAATACGAGCAAAAGTGGTTTTAACAATTACAATGCATATGGTTTTCTGCCTATTTTATAATGTGCATAATTCAACACTGACAGAGTTTGGGTATATTACATACATAATTGATTCTTGGAAATCTGATTGTTGGAATGACAGTCTTTTACAATTGTCCGGCTGTGGGAACATCGTGGCTTTTGCCATGGGTTGGAGAGCACATGCACATGGCATGTGTGGCCCAGGAGCAGGGAGCTAATCACTAAATTTCCATTGTGGACAATTTAAGAACAAATGCAATTTGCAATGTACTCTTTTTAAAACCTTAGAGAGTAGGTAAAGCTGGAGTTTTATTTTTGCTTAAAGTTTCTTTGTTTGTTTGCCTGTTCTTTTTTTACAAAAGATTATTTATTCCCTCTGAACATTCTTTATTTTGCTTCTTTTTGTTTGCTTTTCTTGCTATTTATCTTTTGTAAAAGAATTTCTTCCTCCCTTGAGGGGGCCTTTTTATATTTTGCATCCACAATATGAACTCATTAAACAATTAGATAATATTGATACTTGGAAATACAATTCCTTTAAGATTACTTTATTTTTCTTTCAATTAATTTTGATTACTTTTTTTTCTTTTAATTAGACATCAATCCGTCGTCTTCATTTAAATTTAAGGTCTTCAGTAAAAGCGGCTCCTTATTAGTTTTATATTTTTATTTCACATCTTCCACCTCCTTTACTCTTTTGTTGTGTTAGCTTGGATTAAAATGAATCATCCTTATTTCCCTACCAGTGTCGGTTGCAATTTCTTTTCCAGTCAGTAGGAATGAAGTAGTGAGTGAGAACTGCAGGAACACCGTCAGTTGTTTATTCTACAGCCAGTGCTATCTTAGAAGGCAGCTTCCCAAAGAAGCCATGCTTACAGTAGCAAGGGAAGCCAGCGATGACTCATGGCTCAGCACCCCACTTATCATACCTGCTGAAAGCCGGACCATCCATTCCCCGCTGCCGGCCGGTGGGTAAAACTGCCCCTTCGCCTCGCAGAGGTTTTGTCTGGAGCCAGCACGAGCTGCCTCCCCTTAGTGGTGCGAAATAGCTGACTGTCCTGGCTTGCTGACACTTCTGGAGATTGTGGGCTGGCAAAGATCCACTATAATCACGTTTTTATTTAATCGTTTTATCAAATCCAAGGGCTGCGTGCGGCAGTTCCAGGTAGAGCAGGAAGTTTGGGAAGTGATGGTGCTAGCTCCGCTGCTGCGTCCGTGTCGCGGGGCTCTCCCAGACTTACCACCCTGGCTGAGGGACCTGGGCAGAAACACGAGACATCTGGAGAGAGAACGTTCGGATCAGGATCCAGACTCTGTAGCATGGGTCTGGAGGGAAGRTACCCTTTCCTATTTAAAACAGTTCTTTCCTGCTCCCTAAGTCTTACAGCTTACCTGTAACTGCTCTACTTTATCAAAGGAAATCTGACCCCAAGCATACTTTATCCAGCAATCCTCCAGGGACTGCAGTTTCGACCCAAAAGAGCTGTTACCTTCCTCAGACCTTTCCTGGCTATCCAGCAAATTATGGAAAAAACCCTATTTAATCCTTTTGAGACCGAATCAAACTCTTTTCCCCACAAACATTCAATAGCATCAGTGGGGAGCTCCCCAGTGGGAAAAAACAAAAGCAATATATGAAAGCTGCAAGAATAGAGCTACCGGTTCCCGTTGGCACAGGGAACCAGCACTCTGAAACTATATGTCTATTATATACACTACACGGTAAAGTAAATGAGTATAACTGAGAACTTGGAAGTATGTGGGACATGAAGGATTGAAAACTACAGTTGTATAATTTTCAAAATAAAAAGGGTGCTTTAATTTCTTTTTATTTATTTGTTTTGTATAGCACAGCAGGTACGAGGGGGAATTTTCTAAAGGAAGTGCTGGAGATAAGTAGCAAAATGGTATGTAAATGCTGCAGCTATGAATATTGGATACAGTTCCAGGGTATTTATATAGTAAACAAGGAAAGATAATACAAAATTGCAATAATAAAAAAACCCAAGAGTTTCAAAGGATATATTAAACTTCAGGCTTCTGGGTATAACTCAATTTTTAAATGACAGAAATTAGGGGAAGAAATTGGCATTTATGCTACTTCACAGCTGCCTTTGTGTTTCTGGCAGATTCCTCTAACCCAATGGCAAGATCCAGTGCAGCAGATTTTAGGACTCTGCCTTTCTCACCTCCTATTTTTTATAGTTTCATGGCTCTTTTTTCAGGACACTATTTTGCATATGTAACTTACGTGCATTTTTTTTTTCTTTAATGTAGCACACAGTTTGCCTCTTGCAAAGCACTTTGGGAATCTTCTTGGGAATCTAGCAGGAGGAATTTTAATGTGATATAATATTTTTAATATTGTATGAAATTAGGAAGCAACACAAACAGTGTTATTATACATAAATTTATTTGAGTCTGTAATTTTTCCTGTATGGTTTCATGCATACAAACGGAATATCCAGGGTCTGGCCATGTGTTAACATCTCACATTTCCTTTCCTGCCACAAATGCTGCTTATTATAATAGTATGAACTGAAATATGTATTTTTATTGCTGTTCCAAATGAGTAAGAAAGTAGAAACACACAAATATGGATTTGTTTTCCAATATTACCTATGTCTGTTTTATAGTCTGAYAAAAGTTTTAGTTGACACAGCTCTGAATAAATGTAGCCCTGTACAGTATGTTTACTCAAATATTTAACTTGTGAAATTTAATAAAATAACAATTTAAACAGATAAGGATTAGTCAAATACAAAAACTATTAGAAACATTCACATGATTCAAAATAAAATACTCAACCATTATCAAATGTAGGAAAACCACAAAAGAATCCATAAAAAAAGTTTTCAAGCTCCAATAAGTTAGATATAATAGACCTTTTTTGTCAAACACAAAAATAAATATTATTGATTTTATGAATAAATACATTTTCTTAAATGATTTAGAAAGCTCTGTTTATTCATATACAGACAGTGTTTAGAATATGTAGTAGCCAGTATGTCTGCAGATATATTTATGTTGGACTGTTTAGATTGGCTTCACCTCTGTAATAATTTATAACAGTTTCAATGTAAACCTGCCATTGAGCAGGTCATAAAGGTCCTGCATTTTAACCATCATAATTTCAGATAAACCCACAAAACTACTTCTTGCAGGAAAGCTCTAGTTAATCCTTGAATATCTTTGGGATGGAATTTGTTTTTTTATTTAGGCAAATTTAAAGAGCAATAAAGGCTGCATTTTAACTGTGTTTGATATTCCAGTACTGGTGATAATTTAAAATATATACATTTTGTTTTGTTTTACAGCAGTAACTCTTCATTGACACTTATTAATACAAAAATTTTGCCCTTCAATTGATTTCAAGTCTAGCTCAAAAGAGAAAGCTACTGTTCATTTTTAAATGTTTCATTGTACACTAGAAATGCTAACATAAATACAGTAGTGTTTTTCCACACTAAATGAAGATAGATCAATGCCATTTGTTTTTCACTTGATAGAAGTTTCGTAAAGGCATGGATTTTGGAAGTGTGAGAATTATTTATTTAATTTCTAAATTAAAAAGAAAAACAACAAAAAAACCCAAACCTGTTTTCTCAAAGTGAACACTTTCTACCAAAATTTTACAAATATACTTATGTTCAATGAAATGTTCTTGAATACTAAAAGCTAAACATTTTAAGAAAAAGCTGCTATATTAATTATTTTAAACAAACAATGAAAAAGCAAAAAATGCAAACATAATTTGTTTTTTAATGTATGGAAAGCTTCTATCTTCTTTTTAGCATCTTCCTTTTCCACTCCAAAAACACCTAAGGGGGTTTGCTTCATGCTTTCTTAAACTTCAGATCTTACCCAGGAAGTTCTGTGGTTCCATGTTGATCACTACTATAGAATGAGACCTATAGGAAGGCTCTCTAAAACCGTGCTGTCTTCTATGAGAAGTTCAATGAATCTCAAGCTTATTTTCTGTAAATACACAAAGCTCCAGGTGAGTTTATCTTTTCATACAGATTTGTCATGTTGTTCAYTACTTGCTTGCTCCCCTCTCCTCTTGACTAAGGCAGCCCAGGGTTTTATGGTGATAAGTACAGAAGATGCCTGCAGGATGGCTGCAAGAAATTGGGTAGAGTTTTCCCATTAAAAGGAAGAAGTTAAAAGCCTGTGGCATGTTTCTAATAAAAGGCTACATAGAGCTCTGTCCAGGCATTGTGACTATTAATTTTGTACCAGTTTTCAATGCCATATGAACAATATTTCTGCTAGTCCTTGACTGACGTCACCCCTCTATCCTCTGATGTCCAAAATGTCTGTAGAAACATGGTTGATTGATTGGCTGCAATGGGGAATATAGAGGATTATGTATCTAGGGGAAACTGTAACCTGATTTCTCCAGGTTGAGGTAAGTTTTATATGTATTCCACTATTTCGGATCACAGTTAAAGTGTTATTTGGATAGTTTGCTAGTTGAATTCTAAAAGGTTTCTAGATATGAGACAAAACAGTGAACAGTAGCTCCAGCACTGTAACCTCCTTTAAATGTATTTTCCTAGTTTTAAAATTAAATTGGACTGTCGTGGCAAACAAATTGTGTAGACTGTGTAATACTGGACACGGTGCTTCACTTACTACCATAGAGATGAGCTCTTGGGATTTTCCAATGTGCGGACATAATTCCAAAGCCATTATACCATTGATTTTCGAATTAAACTGGGGAGCTTTTCAAATGTCATTTTGTGCTAGTATAAATGCCCTGATGATGAATCATAACAGAAACATAGTTTCACTTTTTTCTTTGTGTGGTTTATCATTTATCCCCTGGTAATCCTGCCTATGGCTCAGAAGTCCCTTTGATATGAAGCAGTGTACAAGCATGGAAGAGAGAACTGGTGGTATGAACCAACATTTTGTATGGTTTCCTACATTTGAAAAATGAGGAACTTTAGTGCTTCTCTTTGCTAGAGAAGTTAAGGAGGAACTTCAGTGGCCTTTGGTAGTGAATGCTCAGCCATCAGAGAGATCAAACACATTATTATTGAAACCATGCTTTCCTCAAAAGTGGGAAACGGAGCCTTCATTAAGAGGTATGTATATTTCTCTATACATACGTTAATATATATACTGATAATGGACTCCAGTGCAAATAATGTAGATGACATTTCCTGTGAGACTGCAATCTTGCATCTGTATCTAAAGGATTATTTTGTATGACCTGTTCTTAAAAGTACATAAATCTGTTAAGCACAGCTTTCTCTCCACATTTTATCTAATTAATTAATCTATCCTACACTGCATTTCTAAGGTATTTATGAACGTGAGACTCGTTCGTCAAACAAATGCAGATTTTTGTGATGCAGACAACATCAGACAAAAGAAATGATAGGGATGGGCAGTGCAAATTACTGTAGCCCTGCACAATATAGTGAATAGCCATTACTGATAGCATTTCTACAGGCAATGGTTACTTGGTATTTCATGGATGGAAATGTCATACTCCTGGCCAGGGCAGAACCTGGGTGGGGGGAGGGTCCATTTCTGTCTGCCCCTATATGTATAACTCTATCTCCAGTGGTTACTGACTGACCAGGTGCTCTTTGTTTAGTAAATGTAGGTGAAAACTGAAGACCTGAATGTTGCTTTGCATTGAAGCATATAATAAGTTGTTTTTTAAAAATACCTTGAATAGTTCATCTTTTCCCCAGACCCTGACTCATTCTGCAAGTTAGCATGATCGGGAGTTGTTTAATTATTACTGAGTGCTCAGATTCTCCTGAATGGCACAGTCTTCCCCCTGCTTYTGGCTCAGCTTCTGTAGTTGCAAGCTTTCCAGGTGTGCAAAATAATTGCTATTTCTTTTCCATGCCCTCCACCTCTGATCAGTGAAGGATGCCAGGTTTTGTGCTCATAGTTTGGCTCACCTGACAACTTCCAAATAAGAACTGCTGGAATTAGACAGTGGTATTCCAGACTGCAGTTTGATGTGAGGATGGAGATGCATGGCTTGTTAATGAGGATTTTCCCTTCTTCACAAATATTTGGGTGATCTCGACCAGCTAGGGGGAGTTTCCTGTTTTTTTTTTTTTTTTCCTGGTGCCACATTAGCTTGGCTTATAGAAATATAGCAAAACAGAAAAGGCCACACTGGCTTTGCTCTGTGAATATTTAATTATAGACTGTGTGGACACATGGCAAGTATAAAACAGACTCAAGCGATCTCCATGTTGGTGATGGTCTGTCTAACCTAATCTAAGTATTACTGATGCATGGTGCCTCTGAATTTATGTGTAGTCATGGCATGATGGGCCTTTCAGTACACTATTTTCCTAGCTGTAGTGTAAAACAAACTCACACTTGGCATAACGGAAATGCTTAGCAGGAATGCTGTTATATTCACAGTACATGAGACAATGACTGATACCTTGTTTACTCGTCCCACAGCATTAGCAAGGAAGCTGAACCGTATGCACTCTCTCCACTCACATGCACACAAAGGGGCAGACAGAATTAACTCAGCCTGCTACGCTTCACTGTCTTTTCCCCCACTACCTGCAGCTGGCCCCTCACAGAGCTATTAAAACAGATTTTCTGAGATGTTTTTTTTCCTCTCACTCTCTTGAGCTTTTTGCCAGTCTGCCTCCCTCTGACTTTTGAATTTCTTTTGCATATAGCATTATGGTTCCTTCACTGAGATCGTATCAAATTCTCTGTGTAAATTGGCATGGCTACGCAGCACTCAGAGGCTCTTTGCCAGTTTACACTGAGAATCTATCCCTAAACAATTATACTTAGCAGTACCAAAAAAACACTTAACAAAAATGTAGGAGAACTTTTGGACCCAAATCCTGCTGCCTCCAGTTTCTTAAATTGGAGAAACTACTGGGAAACAAGGACATGGAAAGGGAGCCGGGGGAGAACCTGAGGCACAATCAGTCTGTTCTCTCAGCAGTCAGCAGAAGAAATAACAATACAAATCCCTTGCTGTCAGTTCCATCAGCAAGAAGTAAACAAGAATGAGCAAATCAGTTAGTAGTTAAAATAAAAGTATCCTCTCTGAGTTTTTCTCTATTCTCACCTTGGTTGTAAATCATATAACCCTGCAGATACTGTGCTTGACAGAAAGACAAGCATAGATACAGGCATTTAGCATAATTCCATAAAAAATGGTAAAAATAAAGGGTCAGCAGCTATATTAATGTGCAACTGGCACAACATTCTTGAAGATGGTGAATCGGAATAGAAGAAGCCATGAAACAGGCAGGTGTGTGGAGGATATGATGTCTGGYCTTTCGTCTGAATGTCTTGGGTTTGCTGGTTTGCAAACCCAAAGCACAGGATATTGAGGACATGTCGTATGACAGTTTTGTTCTTCTGACTACCAGCCAACTTCTGCTCATCTCATTCATGCAAATTGCCCCACTAACTTCAGCAGCTATATTAGCATGGTTATTGTGAGCAAGCTTTGGCTTCAACACTAACTGGATCTTCAGCAAAACTAGACTTTTGTAGTCATGGAACAGGAAATGGTTCTGTGCAAATATTTACCAGTGCTAGAAACTATGAATTTCACATTTACAATTACACTAATGTCTGCCTAGGGTAGAATGAATCATGTCTTTTCCTAACAGAATGATTTATCCTATAAATATTTGTTGTAAAAGCAGGACACACTATGCAAGGCAGCAAGGAAATAATTTCATCTCTTCAATTAGAAGAAGTACTCTAATTGACTTTTGACCTTGATAGTCTTATAAGGACTAACAGAAACTCTCTTACCCACTTTACACTATGTCTGTTGTGTAATGTTTAAATAAGGCTGTAATTCAGAGAAATGCTTCCCCTTGTTAAAGTGTCAATAAAGTTCTTATTGTTTAAGGAAACTCCTGGTAGAATATCTTGTGCTTCAACTGCAAACATTTCTTCTTTCAAAAAAAAAAAAAAAGATCCTGGCTGTCTTTTAATTTTTCTTTTTTTCCTTCAATGTTCTGCACAAATCTAAATTGTACCTGGCTGACTGTTGTGTGTGCATGTGTATGTGCACACTGCRGACCAAATCATCATACCATGGCCAGGTTCTCCTGAGGGATTTTACCTTGAGCTTACCCTATCTCTACCTTTTGCTGTTGCTGAMGGATTTTTTTCTTTAATGGTTCCCAGTTATTCGTTCCCAGTTTTGTGACCATCCTGGAGCAATGTACAAAGAAACAAGAATATATACTTTCATTCTGGTTTCATGTTTATTCAGATTTATTTTCTATTGAGGAAAAAACACACAATSAAGACAAAGATAGGAGTGACAAAAGAATTGTAATCGATGTGGCCCAACAGACAGCAAACTGAGAACTAAACACTTGCCTACCTCTGKAGAGAAAGTCTTAATTGATAGTCAATCTCACAGTGGTCCAGAGAATATTTTTTTCCTACTGGTTCATGCTGTTTGACTATCCTGAATGTGAAGAAAACACACTGATGTTTGTTTGCTACATTTCACAAGCTGACGAGCCACTGCCATGGGGCCATGTGGCCGTTTTAAGTGAGTTCTGGCCAGGTGAGGAGACCCAGAGACACGTGTCCTCTCTACACATATATCCCCCCTGCCAAAAATAGTTGTGAGATTAACAAAGGGCACTTACAGCTGTCTTCTGTGTTATGTTTAAATGAAGATAGTCAGAACTGTATTTATTGCAATTTTGATACAATTCTTTCTAGAAATTAAACTATGCAGTTGTACACTCTGCTGTCTTTGCCTCAGCCATGGAGATAAAGTCATCATATGGTTAGTTTTAGATGCTCTGTAATCCCAGTACCTGCCAGACTAAGAAATGGGAAGAATGCCAAACCATGGAGTTTGCTGGGCTCTGCAGCAGCCAGGATGAGCCGAGGGAGTTGAGCCTTTCCTGTGAGTGTTCCTTCGGAATGGGCAAAATCCTTCCTCTGGTGTGTGGAGTCTGAGAGGTGTCTGGAGCTCTCTAGATATGAAAAGTAAGGAGGAAAATGGCTAATGCATTCAAATCTGGACTGGAGAGAAAATTAACAGCATGTTACCATCCTTCTCTCAAAACTGGGGAGATATGGATTTGATGGGTGGACTGTCTGATGGGTGAGGAATTGGTTKGATGGWCACATCCAGACGGTAGTGGTCAATGGCTCAATGTCCAGATGGAGATCGGTGACAAGTGGTGTCCTGCAGGGGTCCATATTGGGACCAGTACTGTTTAATATCTTCATCAATGACATAATGGGATCAAGTGCACCCTCAGCAAGTTTGCAGACGACACCAAGCTGAGTGGTGTGGCTGACATGCCTGAGGGACGGGATGCCATCCAGAGAGACCTGGACAAACTCAAGAAGTGGGCCTGTGTGAACCTCATGAGGTTCAACAAGGCCAAGTGCAGGGTCCTGCACCTGGGTCGGGGCAACCCCCGGTATCAATACAGGCTGGGGGATGAAGGGATTGAGAGCAGCCCTGCCGAGAAGGACGTGGGGGTACTGGTGGACGAAAAGCTGGACATGAGCCAACAATGTGCACTCGCAGCCCAGAAGGCCAACCGTATCCTGGGCTGCATCAAAGGAAGCGTGGCCAGCAGGTCGAGGGAGGTGATTCTGCCCCTCTGCTCTGCTCTGGAGAGACCCCACCTGCAGTACTGCGTCCAGCTCTGGAGCCCTCAGCACACGAAAGACA